>CM063500.1:8403370-8415870 GCA_032207245.1 Pardosa pseudoannulata | reverse complement strand
ACTTTTACTCACATAGTTATAGAGTGGTTGAACATGATTTTATCGATTGACCAAGTTCCTGGTGTTGACAACAAATTGGAACCAAAAACACTAAAGATAATGAAATAGTTATCATTTTCGGAACGATCAGATCATATTTAATCGTTTAGTACCTGTTAAAAAAGTTTTTTTTAGGATAAACCTAAATTACGATTACACATAATAAGACATTTAAAACAAATTGCAAAGCTATTTTCATAGGTTTGATGGGAAATCTTAATTATTAAGGTACTGGAAAACTTGGATTCATGCTTTAATATCTATGAAAAAGTAAAGAAATAATTAATCCTCTTTTGTATGATGAAGATGTTTGCAGAAATGCAAAACTCATAAGCAACATTTCCATACTACATGCTAACGTGATCTAAATTATAAATATATTGACAAAAAATATCAGCTATTTTTATTTATTTATTATTAATTGTTATTTCTATGCTGTTGATGGGACACTAGAACACAAGTATTCTATATAACTTTTTTTTTTACTGTTTGATTGAAATGGCAATCAATTCAAGTAAAAAAAAATATTGACAGAAGGGGGTGGCATTTTACATTTTTTACATTTAGAATAATATTTTAGAAGAAGAATTACATTATAAGAATTATATTTTACAAAATATATTTCTTTATAACTTGGAAGACTGGAACGCAAGTATTCTATATCATTTTGTTTACTATATTGATTGAAATGGTAATCAATTCAAGTAAAAAAAAAACTCTTGACAGGAGGGGATGGCATTTTACAATTTTGTACATGACGGCAAAACATCTACAGCCTGGCAATTGTTTTATTGTGGAGCAGCTTTTGAATTGATCCAAATCTTATATGACAGGAGCGGGCGACAGTTTACATTTTTGTATATGGGAACAAAACATCTACAGCCAGTCCCTAGCAATTGTTTTATTCTGGAGCATCTTTTGAATTGATCCAAATCTTATATGACAGGAGCGGGTGGCATTTTACATTTTTGTATATGGGAACAAAACATCTACAGCCAGCCCCTGGCAATTGTTTTATTCTGGAGCATCTTTTGAATTGATTCATATCTTTTATGACAGGAGGGAGAAGCATTTTTCATTTTTGTATACGGGAACAAAACGTCTATAGCCAACCCTTGAGGATTTTCTTTTATTCTGGAGCATCCTTTGAATTGATTGAAATCGTTGCAGTACGTAAGTGCCATCAAAAGTTACACCAAAAATTCAGTTTGGTAATTACTCTTCACATACTACGTAACAACATTTGGAACAGGATAAGTACAATATGTAATACAGATACATGTTCCCGAAAACACAAATACATGCATATTAAATTGACCTCTAAATAATCTAAGTTTACGTGGCACATTTTTGCAACGAATTTCTCTCTTTTCAACACTGAGGAAGAAATATTATTTCAATCTTCCAAACAACTGTTCGCCATTTCTCCTTCCCTCATTTCATTTTATTTTTCATTTTATACATTATTGGTTTTATTATGCAGTAGTTAATTTCAACCAATTTCTCAGCTGTATTAATCAGAATTATCTACATTTTACGTGCGGCACTTCTTTTATGCGGATGCTAAAGTTAATTAACTTATTTTGAAGCTAAGAAAATTATAAGAACGGGAAAATATATTGCTAAGCAATCGCACGTTTCTCTTCTCAAAACGAGTGCATGGTCTCGGGAAAAAGTTGAAATATTACAAGATTATGCAAAAGGTTAAAGCAAGGCGCAACCTGTGGTTATATGTATTTTACAGAGAAAATAGTTATTACCCGTGTAATAATGAGACGATAATGAAGCCTCAAGTATTTCTGTTGTAATAGATGTCCTGGTCAACTTTACTTAAGAATCACCCCTTTCGGTATAAATATCCACCCTAATTGTTCTACGCGTCAGGCCCATTGATGTAATAACAGGATGTAGCGCGCGGCAACTCCCATGAAATGGCCGAGTCCAATTTGTGCCATTACTTTCATTCAGTGAGATTGATTTACGCGTATAAATAACGGTTACGAAATGGCATGGGTAAAAGGGGAGGTGGAATTTATGACTCCTTGGCCATAACGGCTATTACATAAGAGGGGTTGGGGATGTTTTAAGAGTTGTTCCTCATTCTGAATTCTTTTTTTAGATATACAGTGAAACCTGCCAATAACGATACTGTAAGGACCTAGAAATATATTTTTTGATAGGATATCTTATAGACAGTTTGAGAATTTGAGCTTCCACTGATTATTTAAATCAAGGTTAGTTAAACTATTTGGTTTGAGAACTTTCTAATATTTACGAAAATTTTGTGGGACCCTAAAAGCATTGCACAACTTCGATACACGCTTAAATGAAACTGTCAGTTTCTTCAGTTGTACTGTAATATGTTATTGCAGTTTTAGGTTAACTTTAATTTTTCATTTTAAGTGATCTCAAAAGTCTTAAACACGAAAGCTTTTTGAAAATAAAAATCATAGCTCAATAGTTTTTTCTTCGATGAATTTTTTTTTTAAATCCATACAAAATTAGATTTTTAAATTCATCTTTGCTTTATCTTCTGAGATTAGCATGATCAGGGTACGTGGTGTATCATGGGGTCAAGAACTGTAATTAAAGATTCGTAAATGTTAAAAAAAGCTGGTGTCCGAATTTAGACAACTATGAATCCAACATTTCCGGTTTTGGAATTCTACGCCAAAATGAAATTTGAAACTATGGCCGCAATATATAAGATGCTACATTTTTATAGCAAGTATGCAATACGTAATAATATCGTATGTATTTCTGACTGTATAACGTAAATAAGAGAAACTTTTAAATTTATCAGATCACAATTTATAAATTGGAAAAATTCGTTCTCACTTCTGGTTTGATTAATATAACGACAATAAAAAGTTTTTTTTAATATACATTTAAGTAATAGATAAACGTAGCTTTGAAATTATTTAAGTTTAATTTCTTTAGAAAAACTTTGACACTGAAAGTCGAAACTGAAAACTTTCAGCGATTTGTAAACAAAATGTTACGAAAAGGACAACCCCCAACACACAATTACAATTTAAATATAGAACAAAACTATCTACATGCTCTAGGAATAAATTCATTCAGTATTTTAAAAATCAAATAGACTTTAGAAAGAAGATTTTCACAGGATGGTTTATCCAGGTTTGACTCAGTGATAAAATCACAAATTACCGTTTCAGATGAGTATAGGTGCATAAGAACTTTGGGAAAAGGCGCATAAAACAGATATTATTTTATAGAATTTTAGGATGATTTTAGTTCATAATAAAACCAAAATACAAATAATTGTGCTTACTTGTAAGCAAGATCGTAAGATTTGTAGACAAAATCACGAACTTAGCATTTCAGAGGAGAGCAGGGGAATAAGAAATTCGGGAAATGATGCATAAAACGGAGATATCAGAATGATTTTAGTTTATAATAAAACCAAAATAAAAATAATTGTGTTTACCTGTAAGCAAAATGGCAAGACTTGTAGACAAAATCACAAACTTAACGTTTCAAATGAGAACGGGTGCATAAAAAAGTTTTAAAAAAGGCGCATGAAACAGATATATAAGGATGATTTTAGTGTTTAATAAAACCAAAATAAAAATAATTGTATTTACTTGTAAGTAAAACCACAAGATTTGTAGACAAAATCACGAAATTAACGTTTCAGATGAGAGCGGGTGTTTAAGAAATTGAGGAACAGGTGCATTAAACGGCGATATAAGAATGATTTTAGTCCTTAATAAAACCAAGCAGAACGATGGCCGAATGGTAGAGGGCTGCTCTTCAGAACCGGAGTTCGCAGGTTCGAATCCCGCTGCTGGCATGGATGTTTGTAGCCGTTCGGAATCGGCTTTAAACTGTAGGTCCCGGTCTCATTAGCCCTCGTGTGCAAAACAGTAGACCGTAGCGCTCCAAAACCAAACCAAACCAAACCTTAATAAAACCAAAAAAAATTATGTTTACTTATAAGCAAAATCACAAGACTGGTAGACAAAATCACGAACTTAACGTTTCAGATGAGAGCGGGTGCATAGGAAATTGGAAAAAGGTGCATAAAACGGAGATATAAGGATACTTTTAGTTCATAATAAAACCAAAATAAAATTGTGTTTACTTGTAAGCAAAATTGCAAAACTTGTAGACAAAATCACTAAATTAACGTTTCAGATGAGAGCGGGTGTTTAAGAAATTGGGGAACAGGTGCGTAAAACGGCGATATAAAGATGATTTTAGTTCATAATAAAACCAAAATAAAATTGTGTTTACTTGTAAGCAAAAATATTGCAAATTGCAAGTGACACTTGCTATATGCATTTATTTTAGCTCATCTAACGAATTCAGTACCTCGCATGGCGTTTTCCAAGATGAAAATTGGAACATATGTTCTATCAGTTACTATAATATGATATTATAGTAACTATATGATATTATATAATCGTTATAACAGGTGCATCAAATAAGAGATCGTTTATAGGTGGAAAATGCATGAAGCAAATAAGAAAATCTGTGGAACAAAGAAAATATCAACCTTCTTCTTCAGTGGCATGACAGCCCATGATGGGCTTTGTCCTTCTCAGTAAGCTTTTTCTAAGACATCCTTTTGGAAGCCAAATTCATCCAGTTTTTTACTTTAAGTACTTGAAGGTCTGTTTCCAGGCAGTCTGTCCATCTCAGGTTGAGTATTCCTAGACTTCACGTTCCTGTAGGTTTTGTATCGAAGACCCTTCTTGTTTTTCGGTCATTGTCCATTCTGATTAGATGGCCTGCCCATTTTATTCATTGCAATTTGATGAAATTTATTTTGTCAGTTCATTATATAAATTATATAATTCTAAACTTGATGTCTTGAGTCATATATTTTTTTTTGTATTCCTCCAAATATACTTCTAAAGATTCAACCTACCAAATGTTAATAGGATCTATTTCGTACCTAATAAAAGTAATGTAAGTAAACTTCTATTTAGGGGGAATATGATCTTTAAACATTCGAATACAGATCTAAGGGTATTTCAGTCGGTAAATATGTTAAACTGATAAACGAAGAGAATGACTTATTTATAGGAAGGGTTATAACTTTAAAAATTAATTAAATTTTAAAAAATTAGGGTTTTTTAGTTTTAAAGTTATGTGTTCCTTTATAGTTCAAGAAAAATAGGGGGTTTGGGACATATTTCAAATGTAGAAAAACATACGTTCTATGAATCAAGATAAAACAGAATTCCCAATGTTAACTTCCTAAACTATTGATCATAGGTATTACTGACCCCTATTTTATAGTTGGTTCCGCCCGAATAGCCGAGAATCTCGTCACTAGCTAACATTAGTCACATCCTGGCCAGAAAATCATTCTGGAGTTTGTTTGGAAATACCTCTGGTTCATCCATTAAGCTGGAAATCTCATTTACCAAGTTCTTTCATGTGATGTAAATAGGCTGCGATCTTTAGTCTATTAGTTACAGGTATTTCATTAACTTACCTTTGTGATTAGCGCACAAGGCTGAAATTAATGAATTCCGGATCCTGAGAGAGAGAGAGAGGAATTCCTGTTTCTATCTGTAGCGTGACTCTATCTCTCAAGACTATGTGCATGCCTATCGTTTTTCTTTTCATTTTTTTTTCATTTATCTCTGACGGGGAAAGTTTTATTTGTTGAAAGGAGCTGTCATCACCACATTCTATTAACACCTACAGAGAAAGAGAGATTTAATCATACATGATTTTGAATCTATTTAGTCTAGATTACAACGTTTAGATACCAACGAAATGTTTACGTAAGTTGTTATCTCCGAAGGAAATTGAAAATGACACTACGGGATAATTTTAGTATTCATTAAGTAATACATTTTATAAATTTATGCTTATATAGGATTGTATTGCCGCATATAGAAACTTTGGCAACGAGCTCAGTGGCCAAAAGGTCAGAGAACGAGATCCAGACCCGAAGTTTGTGGGTTTGGTGCTTGCCATGGTGGTTGATCAAAAGTATGGATTTTTAATTTAAAAATGTTTATTGTTGCCTTATGTTCTCTAACATTCTAGATCTTTCTTTATTATGTAAATTAGTTATTTCCCGAATATTCGGTTTGGGTATAAAAGCTGATACACACTCAGGGTTCCCACGGTCCTTAAAAGTCCTTAAGAACTTTTTAATTTTAGCTTTCATTTTTAAGGACCCCTAAAACTATTTAATTTATGTCAAAGGTCCTTAAAAAATCCTTAATTTTAAAATTGGAACGCGATCAATTTCTCCATCGATGAGATCCACAGTCTCATGTGATTTCCTATCAGTTTTCTTATATGGCAAATATATAATCTTTCGTATACTTAAAAGGTTTAAAGTATAAAGTTAGCTGCCCTTTCCTAATAGCTAACAGTCATGCAGAGTTTAATGAAACGAAGCATGGAGGATGGGGTTTGTAGATATTTCAGTTGCTTATGGAAGTTTAATTTTCCTTGCATCAAATGTAATAGAAAAATCTAAAACTTTCTTCTTTAGAAGGCAACGTCGGGTATAATCAGCTACTATATACATATATATATATATATATATATATATATATATATATATATATATAATACATATATAATATATATATAATATATATATATAATATATATAATATATATATAATATATATATATATATATATATATATATATATATATATATATATATATATATATATATATATATATATATATATATATATATATAATATATCAGTCATTTTTAAATCCTCTCAAAGTACTGTTTATAATACTGTTTTTATTTACGATTTATTTTTAGTTTGATCACTCAAAAAACTTTAGATGTACTTTTTCAAAATTAGTTTTTGTCAAATAGATTTATGTTATATTAATTTTTAGGCATTTTTAAACACTTAATTGTGAAATATTGTAGGGCATTTATTGAACATGCCTGGTCTGGTTGATAATCATTAAAATAGGTTCCTCTGGAGATAGGGTTTATGCCGTTATGTCGTGTATTTCAAGTAGGTCATTATAAAAAAGTTACTATGGTTCTTAGAAAGGCTTTAAAAAGTCCTTAATTTGTTCTGGAAAAAGAGTGGGAACCCTGCCACTAGTTGTAGGTAACTTCTCGATCTTGTAAAGTTGCGAGTTGCTACTTTGCTTCAATAAATTCGTCTGTTAGGCTAAATGGTGTGTTCATTCGAATCTTCGTAACAATATATGTATTCTACGGATTGTGAACCTGTATATTATTTTGGTGTGATTGTGTGTACTATAATCATATTGATTGCACACACACTTTTGTACACACACACACACACATATATATATATATATATATATATATATATATATATTACATGCAATTTATACATGTACTATATTTGCACACTCACACACACACATACATATATCTTTATATATATAAAATTCTTCTGTCCATGTGTTTGTAATAGAACTGCTCCTAAACGGCTGGACTGATATTGATGAAATTTGTGTATTTAATTAACCCCTTAATGCCCCCCTTTTTTTTTGAAAAAGGTCGGCCAAAAAAATCTATTTTTTTTAATGTAAAAAACACAATTTAGAACGTGTTGGGGTGTAGTACATTGCATTGTCATTTCGAAGACATTGATAACCCAAAGTTTCTTTACATTGCTTTTAATTATAGTATGATACCACTGTTCTATATTAGAGTCTTCAAAATTAGAAGAAACGACAAGAAAAATGCAAATATATATATATATATATATATATATATATATATATATATATATATATATAAATTAAAAATTAAAAGGAGCACTCCATGCGCTACGCCTAAAAAAAAAATTGCCAATGTCCAAGAGAACGCTGCATTATTTACCTTTCTTCTTTCGACTCAGGCAACCCTACACTTTTTCCATTATCCTCTTCGTTGTTCCATTGTCCTTTTTACAATGGACTGGGACTCCAAGGATGGTCCTGAATCGCCTCCTGGAGACCAATCACAATTCTCCAAAACTTGGTGAAGTTTAAGTGCATTTATTTTCTCTGCCCACACCACAGAACGTTCCCGGTCTCATTAGCCCTCGTGTTGCAAAAAGTAGACAGTTGCACTCCAAACCAAACCAAACCTTTGTTAGTTAAAATGAGGTTCAAAAACTGATAACATTAACCGATGTAATGATCACATAAAGCTATGATGTTAACATACAAATGAATAGAGAAAATCGGGACGATGTGATTTCGATAACAATAAGCGATTAATAACATTAACCGCTATCACATTAAGCGGAGTCCACTGTAATAATGAAGTATTCGTCTGGTGACTAATAGGAATAACTGGAATATACCAGAGTGTTTAAAAAAACTCAAGCCTATTTGAACATTTTATCACTCATAAACTCTCTTCACATTGACGTATTAATGATTAACTAACAGAAGTGGATTCAACCAAAAGATATACAATTATTTTTTTCAATTTCCTCTTCGTTCTAATTTTTTTTCCATCTGTCACACAGCCGTTCTGAAACTTTACCAACTATCCCACATTCATGTAACCTATCAAACAAAAATTTTTTCCCCTTTTCTTAGCTGGTACAATGAAAATCGGCAACGTTCCAAGATTTGAAAAAGATTTCCAGCGATTTTCTTCTTCTTCTTTTTCTTTAAAATAAAATGACAAAAGTAAACACCATATATTTTGTACGTATGTGCATTTTAATATTTTTTCCCTACTCTTTCTTTCCTTCAAATCTTTTCAAAATATACTCTGTAGACTGAGATGTTCGACCTCCCCCTTCGCCCCCCCCACACACCAGCCCTTTTCTTTTTTAGCGCCTAAAATCAACTATTGCGTCGAAATTTATTCAAGAATTTCTCGCGATATTTTAGGGAACGAAATAGAAGGGTGATGCATTGAAAATATTTATTTCTTTACTGATATGGGGTCTAAGAGGTATGTAAATTCGAAATGGAGCCCTAACGTAGGAAAGTGATAATATTTCGGAACTGGGATGTTTCAAATATTAAACATGGAATTTCATCGCATGCGAACGAATGCAAGCAGTTTCGAATTGCTGTCGTTTTGGCGAATGCGCATGCCTGTAATATTTTATATATCGTTCATGAATATTTCTTTAATATTTATAAGGCCCTATGAGGCGAGATTTAATATAATCCCCTTGCCTAATTTTATGTTAAATTTCATCGCATCCGAACGAATGCAAGCAGTCTAGAATTGCTGTCGTTTTGACAAACGAGCATGCCTGTAATATTTTTAAAATCGTTCATGAATATTTCTTTAACATTTATAACGCCCTATGAGGCGAGATTGTAATATAATCCCCTTGCCTAATTTTATGTTAAAAATAAGATTATCAAAAAGAATGTCCTGTCTGGTTGATAGTTCGAATGAACCTGTGTATTGGATCTCTCTGTAACAATTCTGAAGCGCATGCCATGAAGTGGATTCTTCATCTTAAGAATTAAGTCAAAGTCACAAGGACGTAGACTGTGGAATATGGTGGATGGTGAAGCACGTCAGATGGCTTCGATCACTGTCCATTAGTTCACAATGCATTTCTTCTTCACTGACACTAGGACGACCTGGCAGATGCATGTCTGCCACAATTTGTCGTCCTTCATCAAAGGCTTTTACCCGTCTATCTACAGTTCTGTCTGACAATGCAGATACTCCTCCAGCCCCTCGAAGCCCTAGATGACATTGTCGGACGACATTGAATTGTTATCCAACTTCGTCGTTCTTGTTTTGAAAACATCATGACAACACTTACTTTAGACCGCAAGCTAATACAAGGATCAGTTCTTCGCACGTGCGTGACGTACGAAGGTCGAGTCTTTTTGCTGAGAGGTATGTAACTCACGTGTGGTATATGCGAAATTCTTTGGTTTGGTTGCGTAGCGTTTTTACAGCAGTGTTACCACTATTAAACACACGTATATATTCTTTTAACATTTGAAATATGCTACAAACGTGAGTAACATTGCTTCCGATGGGTCTTCGTAGTTTAGAATTGGGGACCAAAGAAAAGACTTCTAATCTTGGTCTTCACCCTTCAAAATTATCGTTTGAACTTGGTGGATATTGCAGCCATATACCTATTTTATGCGTCCCTGCCGCCATTAATGAAATGTCGTATCTTTGTTGGGTTTGAGATTCATAACTGTCTGGTTATGAGATCGACGCCTTTGTCGACCGAACTACCACGTCTCTCTCATAACAATAAGTGAATGAGAAGGTTAAAACTCCTTGGTAATAATTCATACTTTTTACTTTAAGGAAATTTTGTTGTTGGTTATAAATCTGTACTTGGGTTTCTAACCCTTACGATTGAAGTATTGTTTTCCTTTTGGTGCACTTAGGTCAATTAGAACTCTGATGGAACGTAAAGTCTAGATATTTTTTCTAACAAACTGTTTTATGCAGAATATTTTTTCTATAACTTTGATTTAAAATTTTGTAAAAGTAAATAAAATGTAAAATATTATAATTTGACTTTAAATTTGAGTTTCGAGGAAAACATGCCCTTAAGGAAGGTTATTGTTACAAATTTTCAATATGTAACAATATTTTCCCAATCAGAATATATATAATATTGTTACATGCAGCATATAAGACACAGAAATCTATCAGAACAGAATTTTTGATTTAAATACGAGAATATTTTTTATAATTTCTACTATCCAAGAAAAGTCCTTAAAAATGCTCGTTTGCACATTATATTAACCAATAGTTTCCATTTTTTCATTTTATCGTTAGAATTTATATAGAAACAAAGCTAGGTATTAATTTTCCTTTACGTTAAATATTATAAGATAATTATTTAAAATTATACAGTGTTTTAACAGCAATTTTTGGTGTTTTGTGGTATTAAACTCTGTGTAAGGCGAGAAAATACTTTCGATTAAAAAAAATTCATACCCAATTTAATGTCAAACACAGTAACCTAATTTTGGTTAAGAAATACATAAAAGTAATGCACCTGGAAAATTTCAAAATTACTAATTCAATGCAAAAGTCATAAACTGAAAAATGTTGTTTTTAAAAGTTTAAAATAAGAATTAATGAAAAAAAAAACAGTTTTCAATGCAGTAAAATTATTAAGTTGTCTTTTGATAGTAAAGCGCATGCTTGAATTTATTTTTTTAGAACAAAAGTTTTATTATAATTTTTATTCAAAATCTGTCGTTTCGAAGGTCCCTCGTTCCCTTAATACATCTATACCCTCTTCCCCGTTCCGCATTTGATACTTTTTAGTCATATTGCATTTTATTCGGTTATAATTTTAAATGTCTTTCATAAAAGTACAGCAAAATGTTGAGGCACTTAATATTTTCTTCATGTAGACGCAATTTGAGCAGCAATTCCAGTGTATCAAAATGCAGGCTGTGTTCCAAAACACCAAATTCGATTCTCGCTTCGAAATAAATGATTAAAAAAAAAGCGTGGAAGTAAATAACATATTCCGCATTTATAGATTCTTTTTTTTATTTATTTTCTCCCAAATCTTATAGTGAATGTTCGGATAGATTTGTTTAATGCTTTATTTTATTTTTAAAATTTCTTTCTCCGCAAATGCAATTTATTTAAGTTTATGGCGCTAGTGTTGGGTTTCATACATGAAAATAAAGCGCTTAAGAATGGCCCATATACGAAAGACGAGCCTGCGCCATAGAAATTGCAGATTCATAGTCTCAAAATGCATCGAAAAGGAATGCAAATGAGCATAAATATAGTAAATAAATATTGATTTTTACAAACTTACAAATCAATAATATTAAGCTTATTTTCACAATTGTTTTGTAAGAATTTTGAATAATAGAAATAAATATTTGATTTTTACAATCTTGCATACAGATAATTTTAAGCTTTTTTTTTTCAATGGTTTTGTCATAATTTTGAGTGATAGCAAATAAATATTTGATTTTTACCATATCAATAATTTTAAGCTTATTTTCGCAATAGTTTTGTAACAATTTTGAATGATTGCAAATAAATAATTAATTTTTACAATCTTGCATACAGATTATTTTAAGTTTATTTCCGCGTTGGTTTCGTAACATCTTTAAATAATAGCAAATAAATATTTGATTTTTACAGTCTTGCAAAAAGATAATTTTATAGCTTATTTACTCAATAGTTTAGTAACAATTTTGAATAATAGCAAATAAATATTTGATTTTTACAATCTTGCATATTGATAATTTTAAGCTTATTTCCTCAGTGGTTTTGTAACAATTTTGAATAATAGCAAATAAATATTTGATTTTTACAATCTTGCATATTGATAATTTTAAGCTTATTTCCGCAATGGTTTTGTAACAATTTTGAATAATAGCAAATAAATATTTGATTTTTACAATCTTGTATAT
Source organism: Pardosa pseudoannulata (assembly GCA_032207245.1). NCBI lineage: Eukaryota > Metazoa > Arthropoda > Arachnida > Araneae > Lycosidae > Pardosa > Pardosa pseudoannulata. The sequence continues at coordinate 8,403,489 of CM063500.1, read as the reverse complement.
TGACAATTTTAAGCTTATTTCCGCAATGGTTTTGTAACAATTTTGAATAATAGCAAACAAGTATTTGATTTTTACAATCTTGCATACAGATAATTTTAAGCTTATTTCCGTAATGGTTT
>CM063500.1:8345870-8398370 GCA_032207245.1 Pardosa pseudoannulata | reverse complement strand
TGCTAGCTGTTGAGCTTTCTCCTTGTCAAGGAGTTTTATAAAAAATGGATTACACACACACACACACACACACACACACACACACACACACACACACACACACACACACACACACACACATATATATATATATATATATTGCGTACACATACACATGTATATATGCCTATTTATATATGTTTATATGTATATATGTATATATGTATATATATATATATTATATATATATATATATATAATATATATATATATATATATATATATATATATATGTATATATATATATATATATATATATATATATATATATATATATATATATGTCTGTGTGTGTATATATATGTATATCTGAACGATGGCTGAATGGTTTAAAAATTTGAACAATATCAAACAGCATGAAATCGGATTAGTTTAATTTTCTTTAACCATTAAAATACAAAGATTCCCAAATAACTACACCGTAATACGCATGATCCAATTCAGAATTATCTAAGCAATTAAGTAGAAAATTATGTTTCTGAATAAACTTTCATTTGCTTCCAAGAATTTAGTTCATTAGAGGCATATGCTTTTAAAATTAACATCATTATTTCCAGTTCATTTGAAATACAAGGATAAATTGCAAGATTAGGTAAATGGAAGCGTTAATACATATTTGTTGATTGCATAAGAAGCTGCTGTCATGACATCTAAACACTTTCGAGGAGTGAATTATAAGTGTAATATGAAGAAATGCGATAGACGTGGAATCAAATTGGGATTCCAATGAAACAATGATGATGCAAGAAACATAACTGTGATCGGCTATAATAGTTTTGTTTGGTATTGAACGCTAGTGGCTATTTTATCAAGGATATAGATAACATTTAATTGATATCATACGTGATGAAAAAGTCGTGAAACATTCCAGCTTACTGTGTTGCATGGATCTTATACAATAGTTCTGTAGTGGGACAGAAAATCTGGTTAAAGGGCGATGATTACGATGTAGTTTCAATACTGACCACTAGGGGAAAAAAGTTTAAAATGAATTCACTCATAACGGAGGGCTAGTTGGGAACATTCTAGCTGACTGTGTTGCATGGTTTTTATACAATAGTTCTGTTGTGGGACAGAAAACACTAATTAAAGAGCGCTGATTACGATGTAGTTTCAATATCGACCACTAGGGCGGAAAAGTATCAGGCACTAAGCAAGAATCGTAATTGAAATCTCTAATCGAAATTTTCCTTAAGAATTTCCAAAAGAATTTTTTCTGATTAAAATCTAAAGATTCCCAAGTACGACACCGTTATGTGCATGATCCAATTTTTGGTTTATCTAAGAAATTAGGCAGCACGTTGACTGTCTGAATAAATTTCCATTTACTTCCAAATATTTAGTTCATCCTAGGCGTATGTTATATTAATTAACGTCACTGATCCTAGTTTATTAAATTACAAGAAAATTTCCAAAATTGTGTAAATAAAAGCGTTAATACAGATCCGCACAATTTTGCAAGTCTGGATTGAAATGGTATCGATACACTATCGCGGAGTAAGGCAGATGTTTGATTTCAATCGCTAGGTTTACTATTTGTCTGCACGAGGGCTAATGAGATCAAGATTTGATGTTTAAAGCCGATTTCGAATGACTGAGGGGACCCATGCCATAGTGGGATTCGAATGTACCAAATCATGTACAGATGAGCACCATCGTTCTTCCGAGGGAGTCAGAGGAAATGCTACAGATGTGGCTAAAAATAGGGATTCCAGCCAAACAAAGATGATGTAAAAATCGTAATCGAAATTACTTATTAAAATATGGTTATTATTTCATATCTTTGCTTGTGTGTTGGTCATAATGATGTTTAAGTTTGGATCGTTACTGTCAATTTTAACGACATTAATAACTTTTAAATATTTAAACTGTATCATTAAATTGCATTAGTTTATATTTACCTCAATAAGCTCTAGAAGAATGTTACCTCATTAAAATCTAAAGATTCCCAAATAGGTAACTATACCATTATACAGATGCTACAGTTTAGTTTATTCATGCAATTAGGTTGTACGTTCAGTTTATGAATAGACTTTCATTAACTTTCGAGTATTTAGTTCATTACTGGTATATACTTTGCTAATTAAGGTTATTGCTTTCAGTTCATTTGAAATACAGATAATCTCCGAGATTAGATAAATGGAAGCGTTGAATCAGATCCTCTAGATTGCACAAGATATAGCTATAATGGTGTCTAAACGTTTTAATAAAGTGAGTCAGCAATGTAATGTGAGAAAATGCTATAGGCGTAAGTAAATTGTGATTCCAATCAAACGATGATTAAGAATTATTCTTGAATGAATCTAAGACAAAACCTTGTTATATGCCTATTGCTTTAAATTTCAGTTCATACTGTCTGCTATAATGGTTTGAAGCTCTACGGCAAATATTTTTCTACTTCAAGGCTAATGAGGCCGGGACTTACTGTTTAAAGACTATTCGAAACGCCTACAAAAATCCATGCCAAAACGAAATGAATATTTTTTGATATCGAGGTATATATTGACGTAATACAGCCCATTGGCTTCAGAAAGAGGTTTTGTTAAAGCACACTCCAAGGCGACTTTCTGTGGGTTTTTGACAATATACTACAAAAGGTTTTCGCTTCGACCACGCCTTGAGATGTCCGAGGTGATTGAAAGGTCGGACGCAACGTCGAAATGTCAGACTGTGAGGCGCCAAACAAGGACCTATCAGAGGCTACCAGAACGGCGACTCGGAAAAAAAAGCCAATGGGAAGAGGCGAAAGGTTACGTCAGGCGGCGTGAGTTTTTCGCCGGAGAGAGTCCCCAGAAAAACGGATGGAGGCTTCGACTTGTGGCGGTTGGTTTTTTGGAGAGCTTTTCTCGTTTTGTGTGGGACTCAAGGAGACCCAGTTGTACCCCTGTACAATGGTTCTGTCAGCATCTGTCCTCAGATTGTTTTTTTAGGTTCGCCTTGAACCTGGGACTTTTAGGTCCGCACCAGCTCACCTGAGCCGTGTGATATCCATTCGAAAAATTACACATAACTCCATTTTAATAAAGAATAAACGTTGTTATTGTTCTAAGCTGTACGTCATAACCACTTCGACACCCACACACTACCCGAGGATCCCGTTGAGTTACAATATTTTTGCTTTCGATATTTAGAACATATACGGGGCTTTCTTTAGTACAAGATCAAATGACAGTCAAAGAAAAATCAAGTCAAGAAGTTAGTTAAAAAAAAAAAAAATCTGTACATGTGAGAATCTGCAGATTTTCTGTTCCATTTCAGACTTTAACACGTTGACTGCGAACTACGAAATAACTCGTAGATTGCATTCTTTTATAGTTCGCCAATTACGAGTTATCCCGTACTGTGTTTACTTGCCTTTTTTGTGCATCTACGAATAAACTCTTAGTATATCAGTATGCTAATATTGATAGATGGCTTCTGGGAAAAGAACAAAAAATCAATATTCTTGGAAAATAAATAATTCAGGACTTTGTTGAATTTCTGTCTACAAATTAGAGTTTTTAACAATATAATGTTATTAAATCAAACTGTCATTTTAGGTCAGATTTCTAAAAAATTGCCGTGGCATTCAACGTGTTAAAAGTGAAGATATTGAAACATTTTTACATATATGACAAATAAAACTAGTAATAAAACTAATAAGAGGGAATTAAGTATATACACAGATTTTGCGTACTATACTGATATTAATTATTTTTAAATATTCAAATAATATTAAGCATTATGGAAACAAATTAGTTGAATTTTCCCTTAATAAACCTCTATGTAAACGTTTTCTGATTAAAATCCGAAGAGTCCCAAGTAACTACATCGTTATACGCATGCTCCAATTTAGTTTTATCGAAGCAATTAGACAGCACGTTGAGTTTCTGAATAAACTTTCATTTGCTTCCGAGTATTTAGTTCATTAGAGACGCATGCTTTGCTAATTAACATCATTGTTCCCAGTTCATTTTAAATACAATAATAATCTCCGAGATTAGGTAAATGGAAGCGTTAATACAGATCCGCTCGATTGCACCAGACACGGCTGTAATGGCATCTATACAATTTCGTGGAGTAAGCTATAGATGTTATGTGGGGGTATTAGGAGTCCAATCGAATGATAATGCAAGAATCGTAATCGTAATCGAAACCACTTGTTATATACTCATTGTTATACATATTCTATTATGCGATCGGCCAGAATGGTTTGTTTAGGTTTGGATCACCTCTGTCAATTTTAACAGCAATATTAATAATGGCTAAATGCCTAAACAATAGCATACACCATGACAACTCACTATTTTAATTTCTAGTTAATAAGATCTAGAAAAATGTTACATCGATGAAATCCAAACATTTCCAAATATAAGTAACTACACCGATATACGCATGTATTATTTATGTAGTCATTAATATTTTTCTCACAGAATTTAAGCCTTAGAATATATATGAACATTTTGCATTATTTAGATAGATAAGGGAAAAGCAGTATCAAAGTAAAATTGGTACAGTGATGCAAGATTCTCGATTTTAGGTAACTCAAAAACAAACTTTCAGTTTCAATACTTTATTAAGATATTTCTTTGTCTCCTCACATAATTTTTAATGTTTTCCCTTTCAAATAAGCAAACAAAACATGGGGTACTAGATTTATATCGACTGTAGATATTTGTGATTGTTCAAAAAGGATTTGAAGATACAGTTCAAAAACGGATTTAAGATTCCACTACCTCTTACCCCTGTTAGAACTAATTCACTTTTGTCAGTCATATCCCTATCTTCTCTTTATTCGTAGATGGATAACAGAAGAATTTTCGGAAACGTATTTATTTGGATAACATATTATATATTTCTAACACTAGAACTCCTGGAGTTCTAATATACCTAAAACAACGGGCTGGGTCAAATTTACCCCGAAAAATTGGAATCCGTGTTGTTATTAAAAAAAGAAACAGCATTTATACGTAATGACATTTATTCATCATTTATCATAATGGATAAAAAAAAATAAGGCGATATTACAATATCGAAAATATATGTAGTTAGAAAAATATATAGACAACTTATTTGGAATTATTGAGTTTCAAACCAGTTAATATTTCTTAGAGAGTTCAGGCGCAGATTGGGCAACTTTTTCTATAATTATTTTATACATTTTCTAGATATTTTCTACGACGAGGAAAAACGTTCATGTTTTCACTTTTTCTTAGTCAGAAATGGCTGTTATTCAAGCATATGAAGAATTCACTTACACGATGAACCCTCGTCTTCGTATAAGGAATTTCCACTGTATAGTAGTATAGAGATAATTCTTCTATAATAGTTAGAAATGTCTGTTATTCAAGTATACGAATTATTCACTTATCATTGATGAATTATCTCCCTAACCTTCGTATAATTGAGTTTCCATGTATATAATTACATAGATAACTCTTCTATGTTAGTTAGAAACTAATATTCAAGTATACGAAGTATTTACTTATACGATGAATTTTATAGCTCGTTTCAACTTTATACGATTATATAAATAATTCTTCTATATAAGTCAGTTTCAATAATTCTTGTAAGTTAGTCTAGTTGGCCTTCTATTCAAGCATACTAATTATACAATTATACGATGAATTATTCCTCTCTTTCCGTGTAAATAAGTTCTCACTGTATATAATTATATACATAACTTTTCTTTGTTGGTCAGAAACGGGTATTATTCAAGCATACGAAGTATTCACTTATACGATGTTTTATCTTTCTCGTCTTCGTATAAGTTAGTGTTGACTATATATTATTTTATGGATGACTCTTCTACGTTAGTCAAAAACGATTACTATTTAAGTATAAAGTATTCACTTATACAATGCTTTATCTTTCTTGTCTTCGTACAAGTTAATGTCGACTGTATATTATTGTATAGATGACCTTCTACGTTAGTCAGAAACGATTACTATTCAAGTATACGAAATGTTCACTTATAGGATGTTTTCTCTTTCTTGTCTTCGTACAAGTTAATGTCGACTTTATATTATTTTATAGATGACTCTTCTACGTTAGTCAGAAACGATTTCTATTCAAGTATACGAAGTATTCACTTATACGATGTTTTATCTTTATTGTCTTCGTACAAGAGTTAGTGTCGACTGTATATTAATAATTCGACTGTATGTAAACTATTTTATAGATGACTTTTCTACGTTAGTCAGAAACAGGTAATATTCAAGTATACGAAGTATTCACTTATACGATGTTTTATCTTTCTCGTCTTCGTATAAGTTAGCGATGACTGTATATTATTTTATATACGACTCTTCTACGTTAGTCAGAAACAGATAATACTCAAGTATCTTGTCTTCGTACAAGTTAATGTCGACTGTATATTATTTTATAGATAACCCATCTTTGTTAGTCAAAAGCGGGTAATATTCAAGTATACGAAGTATTTACTTATACGATGAATTATACCCTCCATTTCGTATAAGTTAGTTTCCACTGTATGTAATTATATAGATAACTCTTATACGTTATCGTCAAAGTACCCTCTCCCACTGAGTTTTAGTATCATCCTCAACGCTAAAACAATAATCTGTGCCGGACTTACAAAAGAAGCTTTTCCCATCTTGTGGTTCTTTCACTGAAATACAAATCTATTTCTTTCTCACTCCAAGCACAACCCGCTCTCTTTTACTTGTCAATATATCGATTTTTCGATTAATCGAAATGAAGAAACGTGGGACGACGTCCCATTAATCTTCATCGAACGCTTCAAGAGAACATTCTTTCCTTCGAAATTAGTTGCATCTTTCCCTAAAATTCCTTCTAAACTCTTTTACTCGCGACAAAAACGTGGGTTGTTTCTTAAAAGTTTCTTTTTTTAGAGCTCCTTCCCCCGTCCCCATGGACGCAATGTTGGGATTTTTTTTTATAAAAAAAACCCATTTTAGATGTTTTAAAATGAACACTTGATATAAAATATAAGGCACAGAAACAAAGCAGGAAGTAAAAAAAATCAACATTAAATATGCGTATCAGTATCATGTTAATTCGTACTCTGACCCATCCGAAGACATAGAGCAGTGTATCAGCATCGTAAGCAAAAATTAATTTTGGGTGATACATATCATTACCATGCTAGAAGTAGTTTCTTTACTTTAGAATAACCACTTAGTAAAAATTAAAGAATACGTTTTATCCCTTGTATTTCTGCTATTTAAAACTGTTTAACGATTAATATAATTTTTATAAGTTATAAAAAATACAAAAATAAAAATAATTAAAAAAATTATGAAAATACATGAGTACAAAAAATTTAATCTCATTAAAACCAAATCTTCCGAATGATTTCTGAACGGTAGGAGGCTGCTCATCGGTACCGGAGTTCACGGTTGGAGTCCTACTGATGGCGTTTATGTTAGTAGCCGTTAGGAATCGGCTTTAAGAAGTAGGTCCCGTTCTCATTATCCCTCGTGTAGTAAAACAGTAGATTATACAGCTACAAACCAAACCACTAATATAGTAGGAATCCAACACCCTTAACACGTTGAATACTAGACGGATTTTCGATGGTTTGTCCAAGACGCCGACGTTAACTTTTCATTATGCAATGGATATGCTGAAATATTATTTGTAGCAGATAAAATTAGTAATAAAATGATGTATGAAGCAGTTTCGTGGTGGGGCGCGACCACGGCGTGGTAATCAATTGTTACGATTGTCCTTTTAAAAAAAATAATCGTGCTTTAATTGCTTGATTATATATTATTTGATTGTATGATTATTTTTGTGATATTATTTTAAGCGTCACTTGTGCCATTGCATTTGTTCGTGGCACACGCGTAGAGTGTGTTGACAGCTCTAAGCCTACGCGCCAACTGTCGCTTATTGGTTTACATAATCATCAAATCATTCAAATATCTTTCCGCTTGTTCCAGTTTTTTTTAACTTATTTTGTTATTACGAAAGAGTTCCCTTTTAAAATGTTCCCAACTCGCTTAATTTTTTCCAACCCCCCCCTTTTTAAACCTGACATATATGTATATATTCCGTGATATAAATTGCGTATTCTTAATGAATATTCATTATTCTAATCATAATAATTTATAGATATCAAAACTGTTCCATTATTTTTATATGTTTTATGTTTAGATGTAATGTTAAAAATTTTAATGCATGCATTTTATATTTCATTTCATTTTGTTAATGCCAGTTTTATTTCTTTATAGGTAAGACTGAAGTTTTCAATCTTTTTATATTCTGAAAAATAACCATTCTTTGTTCGCAGAATTCATCGGTAATAAATGGTAAATATCTCGTTTATTTTTTATAAAATCTTCTACTGTTTATTAATTCTTATGCATTAACAAAATATTTCGAAATAATACATAAATTTAATTTTAGAAATAAATGAATAAAACACAGTGTCTTCTGCAACTAACGTCCATGTTGATAGAAATCTCGATTAGCAGAGGTCCAGATAGGGGACATTCTAGTGCAGTTATAAATGATTTTCAAACTTCGTGTGGTCTAAAATATCATCATTATTCATCAAAATTTTACATTATTCTGGTGATTACTATACTTTATCTATGCCTCATTCACTTAAATAATTTCTAGTATTTTAAAAAAATGCCTCTTTCACTTAAATAAATTTCTAGTAGTTCTAGTATTATCTAGTATTTTTATTTATTTTCTAGTATTTTATATACATATTTCTTTATTAAATTACAAAACAATGCAAATTATTCAGATATATTTCTCCCCATCGTAGTAAAACTTCAAAAATTTCAAATGCTTCTGATGATTACTATACTTTCTCTGTGCCTCATTCACTTGAATAAATTTCTAGTAGTTCTAGTATTATCTAGTATTTTTATTTATTTTCTAGTATTTTATATACATATTTCTTTATTAAATTACAAAACAATGCAAATTATTCAGATATATTTCTCCCCATCGTAGTAAAACTTCAAAAATTTCAAATGCTTCTGATGATTACTATACTTTCTCTGTGCCTCATTCACTTGAATAAATTTCTAGTATTTTAAAAAATGCCTCATTCACTTAAATAAATTTCTAGTAGTTCTAGTATTATCTAGTATTTTATTTATTTTCTAGTATTTTATGTACATATTTCTTTATTAAATTACAAAACAAAGAGAATTATTCATATATATTTCTCCCCATCGTAGTAAAACTTCAAAAATGTGAATGGGATTGAATTTAATGAATCCTTTTCAACTTTTCTTATTCTATAGATAAAATTAAATATATTCCTTTTACAAGTGAGGAAAGAATAGAGAAGATATATTGACTTTAAAACCCTGAAATCTGCGAGAGGAATTTGAGGATAAAAGCAGTTAAAGGAAAAATAATCAGAGGGTTTTAATTACAATTAAATCTTCGCTTTTATGTGCTGAGAGAAAGTTAGCGAAAAGTATCATTTCAGGGTTACACAAAAGCACGTTTTGAAGAAAATACGAAATGAGAGAACTTAAAGGAATTTTAGAGTTGGGCGGAGAGAGAAACAACCTAACTTGTTTTTAAAACAGTAATTTTATTCTAACGTGTTAAGATTAATTTTCTAAACTGATTTTGTAGTTGTTTCTGCTGATAACTTGTTTTCAAAATTTATCGTTATTTTTTATTTGATGTATGTTGACTCTTTCAAGGGCCATTTATTTCTTTATTAAATTTATCTCAGTGATTTGTGTCTTTCTATCAATTAAAGAATATTGTTTAACAAAATGTATTTTATTTTGTCGAGTTTCATGATTATCTTTTAATTTTAAAGGTGAAACCATTTACGGTTATACAGAAAATTCAATTTAATAGCGTATATTTACCATGGAATAATAAATAGTATATTTCAGTGCCAGAGGTTCAGAATTTCTGTGTACAGTAATAAATGAAAATCAATAAAATTCCAACAGTGGTTTTCTTTTTTGAAGTATTAATCATTTTAGAGATGTGGCTAAAGTTTATCAGACAATAGTTTTATCTTGTTTTTAAAACAGTAATTCTATTCTAATGTGTTAAGATTAATTTTCTAAACTGAGATTGTAGTTCTTTCTACTGGTAACATATTTTATTAGTAAATTCCTCTCAGTGTTTTGTGTCTTTCGATAAATTAAAGAATAGCATTTAATAAAATGTATTTTATTTTGTCGAGTTTTATGATTATCTTTTAATTTTAAAGGTGGAACCATTTACGGTTTACTGAAAATTCAATTTAATAGTGTATATTTATCATGGAATAATAAATAGCATGTTACAGTGCCGAAGTTTCACGTTTTCTGTGACATTTACTACATCGTCTACAGTTGGAAATGCAAATCAAAAAAAATTCCAACAATGGTTTTCTTTTTTGAAGTATTCATCATTTTAGAGATGTGACTTAAGTTTATCAGGCAATAGTTTCAACTTGATTTTACAACAGTAATTCTATTCTAACGTGTTAAGATTAATTTTCTAAACTGAAATTGTAGTTGTTTCTACTGATAACTTGTTTTAGATATCTAGCGTTATTTTTATTTGATGTATGTTGACTCTTACAAGGGCCATTTATTTCTTTATTAAATTCCTCTCAGTGTTTTGTGTCTTTCGATAAATTAAAGAATAGCATTTAATAAAATGTATTTTATTTTGTCGAGTTTCATGATTATCTTTTAATTTTAAAGGTGGAACCATTTACGGTTATACAAAAAATTTAATTTAATACCGTATATGTGCCATGGAATAATAAATAGCATGTTACAGTGCCGAAGGTTCACGTTCTCTGTGACATTTACTACATCGTCTACAGTTAGAAATGCAAAAGAAATGCAAATCAATAAATTTCCAACAGTGGTTTTCTTTTTTGAAGTATTCATCATTTTAGAGATGTGGCTTAAGCTTTTCAGGCAATAGTTTTAACCTGTTTTTAAAACAGTAATTCTATTCTAACGTGTTAAGATTAATTTTCTAAACTGAGACTGTAGTTGTTTCTACTGGTAACATATATTTTATTATTAAATTCCTCTCAGTATTTTGTGTCTTTCGATCAATTAAAGAATACTGTTTAACAAAATGTATTTTATTTTGTCGAGTTTCATGATTATATTTTAATTTTAAAATGGAACTATTTACGGTTATACAGAAAATTCAATTTAATACCGTATATATGCCATGGAATAATAAATAGCATATTACAGTGACGAAGGTTCACGTTTTCTGTGACATTTACTACGTCGTCTACAGTTGAAAATGCAAATCAATAAAATTCCAACTGTGGTTTTCTTTTTTGAAGTATTCATCATTTTAGAGATGTGGCTTAAGTCTTTCAAGCAATAGTTTTAGTATCAATATAGAGCAGTATCGATATAGCTGATTTCAAACCTTTTCATACGTTCGAGGCACCTCAGCCTAACGAAACCCCGATATTGAGAACCTCAGGGTAGAGAATAGGTTCGAGATAAATCAAAGAACAATCCTTGACACGATTCGGCAGTGTAGAGTAGTAAGGAAAAATAACGTAAATTTTAGATTTTAGACATCTTTAGGATTTTTCTGATAGTATCACAATTTTTCTTAATTATTGCCGATGAACTTTGGCATATGTTTGCGGAATGCAGGGAGCTGAAACATTCAGGTTGTGAACCGTGAATATACAAGATACCTTATTAGCATACCTTATTAGCAGAGCTGTATTCACGGCGGGTCCCGGAATACAGCATAATCTAGAGATGATCAAAAAGTTTTTAGAATGTAAAATTTTACATAAAATTACGTAAAATTCTTACTTTATGTACATTTTCAAAATAAGATTTAAGTATTTTACGAAATATCTGTCATGATTAAAATTTTAAATTAACACATGGTATGCGGGACACTTACTAGTACGTTTTCTGACGATTGATACTTGAGCTCGGGATACGTACTAATACATTTTCTGACGATTGATACTTGAGTGTGGGTCACATACTAGTACCTTTTCTGACGATTGATACTTGAGATCGGGTCACCTACTAGTACGGGTTAGTGTAACAACATGGTTTGTTTTTGGGTATAAAAATAACGGATATACAGGAAAACGAAGCCGAATGGTCTTGTCTACTTCATAGATTCTGGAGAAATTTAGACACAAAAAAAAAACAATTTTTTACATCAGTCGATGCGGAACCCCAGAACGGGAAAAAATTAAAACTATATACCACTATTTTTATTTAATTTTTCCTATTTTCGATACTATTATAAATTTATCCACTAAAAATATATTTTTTGTTTAAAAAAATCTAATTGTTGTTATCTTATGGTATATATTTCTATTTATATATTTGTTTATATATTTCAGTATAAAATACTAAAAGTTGGTTAAAAAAATAAATAATTTTCGGTCTATTGTGATTTAACTGAATAACTAAATTTACACGCAAAACGGCCGCTCCCGGTATAATTCCGCTGCGAAATGTACCCACACACAGTGTGTTAATATCAGTTAACCTTAAAAACAAAATTAATTTTGTCTGCTTTCATTGCATAAGTTTCTGTATTCATTAAGCACATGCATAAATGCATACAATGAACAAATTTTACAAAACAATTTTTAAGCTTAAATGATATCGAATGTTGAGAGAAATAGAAAACATAAAATAAAATCTCTCCCCACTCTTTAAAGAATAATTCAAACAAAAATTCTGTAATAAAATAGAGGAAGAATAAAGGAAGGATTTTAATATGCATAGTACAAGTTTGCTCATGAAAAACTTTTGCTCCTTCGTGTAACTGAATAACGTTTACGTTCGAAAATTTACTTCAGAAATAGAACATTTCTTTGTATAAGTGAATATTTCGTTTAACTAAATAATCGTACATGTGAATGATTATTAAATTGGCATAATAAATGGGCGTTCCGGGGAACTCGATGTACATCGTATTACTAAGTAATTCAAAGAATGAGTTTCGTATAAATGTATTTCCACTGCAATTATTGTTGAATTAAAGTATTGTATAAAAAATAATAATGAAATATAAATGCATCACTACTTCTATTCAGTAAGAATTTACTTTTTAATTTACTATCTATAATACCTATTTTGGTTTATATATATATCGTGCTGTTATCGGAAACAGTTAAATTTATTCCGCATATAAACCGCACCTTGAGGTTTTGTCCTAAAGAAATGTAGTATTTCTCAGTATATAACATATTGATAAATACTACATTTCAAAATTTTAGACTTAAGCTGATTAGATATTTCCTGTTGTTACTTATAAGTATATCTAGTAATTAAAAAAACAGTAAAAATTATTTCACGAATTATGCGCAACATGAGATTTTGCGCGTGTTACTTATTAGTAAAAACTACATTTCAAAATTTGAGATTTAAAGTCACTTGATAATACCTGTGTTCATTTATAAGGATATATGTTGATTACAAAAAGCAGTAAAAATTATTTCGCAAACTATGCGCAACTTGAGTTTTTGCGCTAAAAAAAGTGCGTGTTACTTATTAGTAAAAATTACATTTAAAAATTTGAGATTTAAAGTCACTTGATAATATTTATGTTTACTTATAAGTATATATGTTGATTTCAATGAGCAGTAAAAATTATTTTGTGTACTATGGAGACCCCTGTTATGTCTCGACGATTCTTAAAGAAGCATCCGCAGGGATCAAATCATATATAAAACCATGCTCAGAAGGGATTCACACGGCACGGTGCAGTTAAATAAAACAACTAGATCTAGACGCAGGCATTTATTTAAGATAGTATAATGAATGACGTAGAGCTCTGGATATCAAACTGTACTAACGTTACAGAAGTTTAAATTACTGAAAGTACATAAAAGTTACATAAACAAACATCAGCACCTTCGATGCAGTCTACCTGTCGGCTACTGTCACACTGATTCTTATACATGCAGACAACACACACACACACACACACACACACACACACACACACACACACACACACACACACACACACACACACACACACACACACACACATATATATATATATATATATATATTACAGATATTTGCATATTTAAAAAGATGCTGTGTTGCCACAAATAAAAATACGATAATTTTAAAACTTTACTCATAAAAAGTATCAGTAGAGATCAATGAATTCGTGTTTCAATAATATGTGAAAATAAGTTACAATATTTATAATATATACAAGACACTGTTTACAAAGACTGAACATTACGTCAAAGGCCTTAATACGAAATGATACGTATGGCGTCAATCTTCGGCGAATCAAAACGAGGCAACCACTTTAGTTGTTATTGCGTAATCACAAAAGTACAAATAGCACCTTAAGTTTTTGCGTTAAAAACGTGTGCATTATTTACTAGCAAATACTGCTTTTAAAAATTTTCGACTTAAGATGATTAGATAATTCCTGTGATTACTCATAAGTATATCTGGTGATTACAGGAAACAGTAAAAATTATTCCTCGTATAACGATCCCCTTGAATCTTTGCACTAAAAAAGATGTGCCTTATCTAGTGGTAAATACTGGATTTCAAATTCCGAGACTTAAAGTCACTTGAAAATACTTAAATTTATTTATAACTATGTCTGCTGATTATCGGAAGCAAAAAAAAAAAAAAATAAAAAAAATTATAACGCTCATCTATGAGTTTTTGTGCTAAATTATTTTTGAAAGTGAGTGTTATACACGATTATATACTATATTTAAATTTTTGATACTTAACAATTCGCGTGCAGGCAACGTATTTTTACGTTTTTTTCAGTCTGTCACTGGAGCGCGGGTCACGTAAAAATACGTATTTAGTAGATTTGTGGTGGATACCCACTAACCACCACAAATCTACTAAATACGTATAATTATATGTATGTATGACATTATATGCTTGTTGTTTATGTTTATATGCAACGCTTTGCATTTTTTCTTTCCACAAGTTATGATTGTCGAGTTACTCGATCTTTTGTTGCGTTATTTCGTCTTCAATCGAATTCCTAGCTCCTGAAGTACAAGTCATGTTTTGTCAATTTGAAGCTTGGTTTTTTTATTGTTGAATACAAAATTGATAAAATTCGCCGTTATAATAAAGATTGTGATTAAGAAATATGCGCTGACACATTATCGGACTTTAATTTTAAAAATCGTTTATTATGTGATTTTGTAAAAATATTTTTTTTTGTTCAATGATTATACAATATATATTAAAGTGTAAAATAAAAAAATGTTTCGTGCCTAAAAACAATGTAGTTTTCTATTTACTGCGATTTTTCTGAATAACTGAACTTTCGCGAGATTCAAGAAAAAACGTCCGATGCACGCGTAAGTTGGCGGTGTAGTATACCCGCATGCCAAGTGTTAAGGCATTTCGTCCTTTTAAAATAAATAACAAAATATTTTTTTCAAAAATTGCTTTAACAATTTATGAAAATGATCAACGGATGTAATACGCAAAATAAATAATAATAAGTTTTAAGAATTCTTTACTTCTCCAGCTAAGACCTGGATGGTAGATTTGTTATCAGGAAATTTACAGCATTTCGATTAAAGGGAATATATTTGAAGATCATAAGTAAAATCTTTCTTCTGATATTTTTCGTAAAAAAAATGGCATCGATTGCAAGATTTTTAAATCGATAGGATACTTAGCTTGCAAAAACTCATCAAATCGAAGATTTTTCAAATAAAAAAATACTTACTCTTCAAGAAATTTTATCGGAAAGTATTATAATATTCTAAAGAATCTGCAGATAATAAATTTATGCAATCTTAGATATTTTTTCGAGGAACTATCTTATTATTATTAATCTGATAAATTTGCAGATAAATTAATTTCGTTAAGATTAACATCAAAACTTATTATTGTACTCTTAAATTGATATTTAAATAGCAGTAGAGGGGAAAATTATCTTTTGTTATATCGAAAAAAGAAAATAATACAGCCTCAGTGTTATACGATAATTACACAGAAAAAATATGATTTTTCAATCTAATAATTATAAATACTTTCACATATGAGAAAATTTTCAATTAAAATTTCTAGTTGCAGAAGCATATATTATAGCCTTAAAAATGAACGGTTTTATAAAATATAAATTTTTAATCTAATTATTGTAAATATTTCAAACTATGAGGCTAATTCTCATCAAATGCAAACCTTCACAATATTTATTTATTACAAGTTTGTTAATAAACTTTTTCTACGCATTATCATTCAGATCAGTCCTTAATATATATTTATCGATGAACATGTAGTATTCTTTAAAATTATTTATAAAATAATTGAATTTTAAAATGAAAACTTCCTTTCTACCATTTTGAAACAAATAAATAATAAAAAAGTAAGCAGAATAAATAATAATCAAGAAAGTAAAGAAATATAAAAAACCCAACACAAATTTTATCCATTGCTAGTTTGTCACGTAAACTTACACAACATTTATCAATTGCTAGCTGGTTACAAACGTTCTCTTATAACTTAAATTTACACAAATTTTATCCATTGCTAATTTGTCATAAACTTTCTCTACTAACGTAAACTTGCACAACATTTATCCATTGCTAGCTTGTCACAAATTTTCTCTACTAACGTAATCTCTACTAACGTAAATTTACACAAATTTTATCCATTGCTAATTTGTCATAAACTTTCTCTACTAACTTAAACTTAAAATTTATTCATTGCTAGTTTGTCATAAACTTTCTCTTCTAACGTAAGCTTACACAACATTTATCCATTGCTAGTTTGTCATAAACTTTCTCTACTCTTTATAGTTCAGATTAATGCTTAATATATATTTATTGATAAACAAATATAATTTTTCAAAATTCCTCGAAAAATGTCCAATTAAGAAGTGAAAGGTACCAAGATATGACTGATTAATCACTGATGCAGTAACTTATAATTACGCTTGCTTTTAAACGTGACATATCCATGCAATTAACAAAGAAAAATAGAAACATTAAAGAATCTTTCTTTATTAGTCTTGAATTGGTGAATAATGTCTTATTCCGGGAAAAAAGAACTAACAAAACTATCTATTTTAATTAATATGTAAATCACCCATGAGACAGCATTCAGAGAAATAACTTTTCAGATTTCATTAGAATGGGCAAACATCTTAAGAAGTTCGGAAGAAGAAAATAAATAAATGATAAAAAAATTGAACACTACATTCTTCAAAAAGTGCATCAAATGTCAGAGATACAAAACCTGACTTTAAAAGCGTGCATTTAATCTGTATTTTTTTCCTTTTTTTCCTTTTTTTGTTCTAAATCTATTTCCTTCCTCACCTCGGACGTAATTAAAGCATAAAGATGCCCCGAAAAGAAAAAAAAAGAAAGAAGAATGCATTTCTGGTTTTAATTTTGATTAAAAGGGAACATTAGGAAGAATTATCTTTTAATGAAAGAAAGGAATGAATTAAGTTGAAAGGAATTTCAAGTTTGATCGTAGATAAGAGTGGGAAATAGATGAGATTTTTTTCTAAGGATGCCCGTTCGGGATAAAAAAAGGAACAAAAAATATTAGAACAATTTTTTATATATGTTTTATTTTTAGTAAATAAGAGAGTTGCTTACTGAAATTAAAATTAAGTTAAATGGATTTAAATATTGTATGTTTTTAAATCTCAAATTTTGAAGATCTGGCACAGTAACATACATTAAGTTTTTGTCATAGAAAAAAATTCAGATCTAAAATCTATACGAGTTTTACTTATTTAGTTAGTTACTTTTTGATTGCAAAAAATGTTTTTGGTGATTTGATTGATGACAATGTTGTCTGTATAGCTATCTCAAAGATTTTTCCAATAATTATTATTTTCTAAATTTTTGAGAATCCTTTATGGGTTATATTTTGAGGTCCTAATCTCATATTTTAATGATCCTTCTCGGTTCTTTATACTGAGATTTTGTCTCACAACATTTGCTTATGGAATATGTAAAATTATAAATCCGATACTCTTATAATTTAATAGTTTAAATGTATTTAAATATTGCATATTTTAAAATCTCAAATTTTCAAGATCCAACACAGTCAGTTATATTGAGATTTTGTCTCATATAAACATTTTTATATGAAATATGTGCCACTAACTGTAGAATTAGGTTAAATGGATTTAAATATTGTATGTTTTCAAATCTCAAATTTTGAAGATCGAACACAGTAACATACATTCAGTTTTTGAATTAAGAAAAAATTTATCATTCAGTTCTAAAATCTACACGAGTTCTAATTATTTATTTAGTTACATTTTGATTGAAGAAAATGTTTATGGTTATTTGATTGATAACACTGTTGTTTGTATAACTATCTGAAAGATTTTTCCAATAATTGTCATTTTCTAAATTTTTGAGAATTTTTATGCAATAATTAATTTTAATGGAGAGTTCCTAATCTCATATTTTGATGATCCTTCTCGGTTCTTTATGCTGTGATTTTGTCTAATATAAGCATTTGCATGTGGAATAGACATTATAAATATGATGTTCTTATAATTTAATAGTTAAATGTATTTAAATATTGCATATTTTAAAATATCAAATTTTGAAGATCCAGCATAGTAACATACATTAAGTTTTTGTTTTAAGAAAAAAATTATCATTCACATCTAAAACTGATACGAGTTTTACTTATTTATTTAGTTATTTTTTGATTGCAGAAAATGTTTTCGGTGATTTGATTGATGACATTGTTGTTTGTATAACTATCAAAGATTTTTTCCAATAATTGTCATTTTCTAAATTTTGCAGAGTCTTTATGGAATAATTAATTTTATTAGAGTGTTCCTAATCTCATATTTTGATGATCCTTCTCGGTTCTTTATACTGGGATTTTGTCTCACGACATTTGCATATGGAATATCTAAAACTATAAATCCGATACTCTTATAATTTAATAGTTAAATGTGTTTAAATATTGCATATTTTAAAGTATTAAATTTTGAAGATTCAACACAGTCAATTATATTGAGAATTTGTCTCATATAAGCATTTGTCTCATATTTTGATGATCCTTCTCGGTTCTTTTTACTGAGATTTTGCCTAATATAAGCATTTGCACCTGGAATATATAACATTATAAATCTGATTCTCCTATACTTTATAGTTAAATGCATTTTGATATTGCATATTTTAAAATTTTAAATTGTGAAGATCCAACGCAGTAAATTATATTGAAATTTTGTCTCATATAAGCATGTGTATATGAAACATGTGCCATTAATTGTAGAACTGAGTTAAATGGATTTAAATATTATATGTTTTAAAATCTCAAATTTTGAAGATTTAACACAGTAACAGACATTCCGTTTTTGAATTAAGAAAAAAAGTTATCATTCAGCTCTAAAATATATAAGAGTTCGACTAATTTATTTCGTTACTTTTGATTGTAGAAAATGTTTTTGTCGATTTGATTGATGACACTGTTGTTTGTATAACTATCTAAAAGATTTTTCCAATAATTGTCATTTTCTAAATTTTTGATAATCCTTTATGCAATAATTAATTTTAAGGGAGAGTTCCTAATCTCTTATTTTGATGATCCTTCTCGATTCTTTATATTGAGATTTTGCCTGATATAATCATTTGCACCTGGAATACATAACATTATAAATCAGATGCTCTTATACTTTACAGTTAAATGCATTTAAATATTGCATATTTTAAAATCTCAAATTTTGAAGATCCAACGCAGTAAATTATATTCAGATTTTGTTTCATATAAGCATGTGTATATGAAACATGAGCTATTAATTGTAGAACTGAGTTAAATGGATTTAAATATTGCATATTTTAAAATCTCAAATTTTGAAGATCCAGCACAGTAACATACATTGAGTTTTTGAATTAAGAAAAAAAATATCATTCAGCTCTAAAATATATACGAGTTTGACTTATTTATTTAGTTACTTTTGATTGAAAAAATGTTTTTGGTGATTTGATTGATGACACTGTTGTTTGAATAACTATCTCAAAGATTTTTCCAATAATTGTTATTTTCTAAATTTTTGGGAATCTTTATGCAATAATTAATTTTAAGTGAGAGTTCCTAATCTCTTATTTTGATGATCCTTCTCGGTTCTTTATACTGAGATTTTGTGTCATATAAGCATTTGCATATGGAATGTGTAACATTATAAATATGATACTCTTATAATTTAATAGTTAAATGTATTTAAATAAGGCATATTTTAAAATCTCAAATTTTGAAAATCCAACACAGTCAATTATATTGATATTTTGTCTCATATAAGCATGTTTATATGAAATATGTGTCAATAACTGTAGAATTTATTATTTACTATTTTTATTTTAGCAATTTTGATTATTTGATTGCAGAAAATGTTTGAATAACTATCGCAAATCATTTTCCAATAATTAATTTTTTTAAAACGTTTTGACAAATCTTTATGCAACAATTAAAAATTTAATTGCTTGTTCTTAGTCTGAAATTTTAATGATGCTTTTCACTTATTTATACTGAGATTTTGTCTCATATTAGCATTTGAATATGGAATATAACATTATAAATATGATGTTCTTATAATTTAATAGTTAAATGTATTTAAATATTGCGTATTTTAAAATATCAAATTTTGAAGATCCAGTATAGTAACATACATTAAGTTTTTGTCTTAAGAAACAAATTATCATTCACATCTAAAACCGATAGGAGTTTTACTTATTTCTTTAGATATTTTTTGATTGCAGAAAATGTTTTCGGTGATTTGATTGATGACACTGCTGTTTGTATAACTATCTCAAAGATTTTTTCCAATAATTGTCATTTTCTAAATTTTTCAGAATCTTTATGCAATAATTAATTTTAATAGAGTTTTCCTAATCTCATATTTTGATGATCCTTCTCGGTTCTTTATACTGAGGTTTTGTTTAATATAATCATTTGCATGTGGAATATATAACATTATAAATCTGATGCTCTTACAGTTTATAGTTAAATCCATTTAAATATTGCATATTTTAAAATCTCAAAATTTGAAGATCCAACGCAGTAAATTATATTCAGATTTTGTCTCATATAAGCATCTGTATATGAAACATGTGCCATTAATTGTAGAACTGAGTTAAATGGATTTAAATATTGTATGTTTTAAAATATCAAATTTTTAAGATTCAACACAGTAACAGACATTCCATTTTTGAATTAAGAAAAAAATTATTCAGTTGTAAAATCTATACGAGTTCATCTAATTTATTTAGTTGCTTTTTGATTGCAGAAAATGTTTATGGTTATTTGATTGATGAAATTGTTGTTTGCATAACTATCTCAAAGATTTTTCTAATAATTATTTTCTTCTAATTTTTTGAGAATCCTTTATGTAATAATTAATTTTAATGGAGAGGTCCTAATGTCATATTTTGATGATCCTTCTCGGTTCTTTATACTGAGATTTTGTCTCATATTAGCATTTGCATATGGAATATATCATTATAAATATGATGCTCTTGTAATTTAATAGCTAACTGTATTTAAATATTGCGTATTTTATAATCTCAAATTTTGAAGATCCAGCACAGTAACATACATTAAGTTTTTTTCTTAGGAAAAAATTTATCATTCAGATATAAAATCTATACGAATTTTACTTATTTAGTTATTTTTTGATTGCAGAAAATGTTTTTGGTGATTTGATTGATCACATTGTTGTTTGTATAACTATCAAAGATTATTTCCAATAATTGTCATTTTCTAATTTTTTCAGAATCTTTATGCAATAATTAATTTTAATAGAGTGTTCCTAATCTCATATTTTGATTATACTTCTCAGTTTTTTATACTGAGATTTTGTCTAATATAAGAATTTACATGTGGAATATATAACATTATAAATCTGTGGCTCTTATAGTTTATAGTTAAATCCATTTAAATACTGCTTATTTTAAAATCTCAAATTTTGAAGATCCAACGCAGTAAATTATATTGAGATTTTGTCTCATATAAGCATGTGTATATGAAACATGTGCAATTAATTATATGACTGCGTTAAATGGATTTAAATATTGTATGTTTTAAAATATCAAATTTTGAAGATCCAGCACAGTAGCATACATTAAGTTTTTGTCTAAGGAAAAAATTTCTCATTAAGATCTAAAATCTATACGAGTTTTAATTTTTTATTTAGTTATTTTTTTGATCGCAGAAAATGCTTTTGGTGATTTGATTGAAGACATTGTTGTTTGTATAACCATCTCAAATAGCTTCCACTAATTATTATTTTCTAAATTTTTGAGAATCTTTTATGCAATAACTAATTTTAATGGAGAAGTTCTAATCTCATATTTTAATGATCCTTTTCGGTTCTTTATACTGAGATTTTGTCTCATAGCATTTGCATATGGAATATGTAACATTATAAATATGATGCTCTTATAATTTAATAGTTAAATGTATTTAAATATAACATATTTTAAAATCTCAAATTTTGAAAATCCAACACAGTCAATTATATTGAAATTTTGTCTCATATAAACATGTTTATATGAAATATGTGTCAAAAACTGTAGAATTTATTTAAATGGATTTAAATATTGTATGTTTTAAGATCGATTCTGAAATGTATACAAGTTATTATTTATTATTTTTATTTTAGCAATTTTGATTATTTGATTGCAGACACTGTTTGAATAACTATCGAAAATCCTTTTCCAATAATTATTTTTTAAAAAAAGTTTAGACAAATCTCTATGCAACAATTAAATTTAATTGCTTGCTCTTAGTCTCAAATTTTGATGATGCTTTTCACTTCTTTTTACTGAGATTTTGTCTCATATTAGAATTTGCATATGGAATATATCATTATAAATATGATGCTCTTATAATTTAATAGTATTTAAATGTCGCATATTTTAAAATCTTAAATTTTGAAGATCCAGCAGGGTGCCATACATTAAGTTTTTGTTTTAGGAAAAAATTTCTCATTCAAATCTTAAATCTATACGATTTTTATATTATATTCAGTTATTTTTTTATTGCAGAAAATGTTTTTGGTGATTTGATTGATGGCGCTGTTTTTTTGTATAATTATCTCTAAGATTTTTCCAATAATTATTATTTTCTAAATTTTTGAGAATCCTTTATGCAATAATTAATTTTAATGGAGAGGTCCTAATATCATATTTTGATGATCCTTCTCGGTTCTTTATACTGAGATTTTGTCTCATATTAGCATTTGCATATGGAATATGTAAAATTATAAATCCGATACTGTTATAATTTAATAGTTAAATGTATTTAAATATTGCATATTTTAAAATTTTAAATTTTGAAGATCCAACACAGTCAATTATATTGAGAATTTGTCTCATATAAGCATTTGTATATGAAATATGTACCACTGACTGTAGAATTAGGTTAAATGGATTTAAATATTGTATTTTTTCAAATCTCAAATTTTGATGATCGAGCACAGTAACATACATTGAGTTTTTGTTTTAAGAAAAAAATTATCATTCAGGTCTAAAACCGATACGAGTTTTACTTATTTATTTAGTTATTTTTTGATTGCAGGAAATGTTTTTGTCGATTTGATTGATGACACTGTTGTTTGTATAACCATCTCAAATAGCTTCCAATAATTATTATTTTCTAAATTTTTGAGAATCTTTTATGCAATAACTAATATTAATGGAGAAGTTCTAATCTCATATTTTAATGATCCTTTTCGGTTCTTTATACTGAGACTTTGTCTCATAGCATTTGCATATGGAATATGTAACATTATAAATATGATGCTCTTATAATTTAATAGTGAAATGTATTTAAATGTAGCATATTTTAAAATCTCAAATTTTGAAGATCCAACGCAGTCAAATATATTGAGATTTGTCTCATATAAGTCTGTGTGTATGAAATATGTGCCATTAACTGTAGAATTAGGTTAAATGGGTTTAAATATTGTATGAAGGATTTTTGTTGTCTAATTTCTATTTCTGATATAACTTATATATGGGAATCGTTGTACTCCATGAACAATTTTATTAAATTAAAATATTCAGTTTTGACTAATTGTCCTCTTGCAAAACTTCTGTTGAACAATTTTTGTACAAAATATCATAAGTTAAATCATAGGTCTTAGTTAATTGTTCTACTTTTTATCAAAAATTTTGTTTTATATTTTCATTTTATCAATACCGTCTTTTAACAATTATTTTATAAAATTTATAATGTTCATTACAATATATATTTTTCAGTATTTTATAGAGCTACTTTGTATTATTTTAATTAAAAAAATTATGTATTAAACACAATGCAAATGTTTTATAGCTATTCATATTTTATCAATTCACTTTTTTATTATATTTTATTTTAATCAATAAATTCTTCTAGAAATTGTTTTGTAAAATTCATACTGTTAATTATAATATGTATTTCTGAAAATTTTATGCAGGCCATTAGTAATTTTTTATGTAAACGAAAAATGAATATACGTATAATGTAAGTATAATGTAGCTTTTTATATTTTATCAATTCATTTCTTATTGTATTTTAACTTTATCATTAACGTATTTTAACAGTTATTTTGTAAAATTATACTGTTGATTACATATTTCTGAATATTTTTAGAGACCTTTTGTATTATTTTATTTAAATGGAAAATAAGCTTACGTATTAACTCTATGTAAATGAGATGTGGCTCATGATAAGGCATATAAAACTGAAATGGGGCTATCTTCGATTTCATGAGTACATAGTATTATGCTAAGACTTAAAATTCCTTTTTTTCCGTAATGAGGTTTTTCGAAATTTGTCAACTTCGAATGTATATATCTCCAATTTTATTCCAGTTACATGTCTGAAATCTTGTCGACAGATTCTCTAATGTGTTTTTCTTGAATTGTTTTCTAGACTTTCAATGAAAAGAACAATTTTTTAGAGATGATTTTCCTGCAACAAGAATTGGTTCTTGAAAAAGAATTTATTTTGATAATTATTAAAAATTTTGCCAACAATATTTTCACAAAGTATAAAGAAAGTTAATTTTCAATGTTCTTCAATCAAAAATGAAAAACAAAATTCAACACAGCTTTTGGTTCAGTGTTAATATTGCAATTTAAGTAAACTTCAATTCTGCAATTTTCTTTTTTTTTAACAATAAATTTTAAAAAATTCAAGGATTATTAGAGTAATTAAACAAGTGTAAATAAAAAATAGAATTTAATTTCTTGATCTTCCCCATTCTTTTACATGGGGTACTAAAAACAGATTATAGAAATAGTGTAAGTTTTGAAAATTATAACTTTTAAATTCATTAAACTCATTAAAAAATTTAAATTTTCGAAAAAATTCTACTCAGAAATAGAATTTTGTTCGGTAGAATTTTTAGTGAAAACTCATGGTGTTTATTTCAAAAATTGACCTCTGCCTGAAATTAGATCTCAATAAGGAAGTAGAAATAACACCATCAGAAGAATTTTAACCATTTGTTAAAGCCAAACTCTTCAATATACCCTAGATACTGTGTAAATTAGAAATGTTTTCCGAGTTTCTTTTGAATTATGTGACATAGAATGTTTAGTGAAAACTCATGGTGTTTGTTCACTAAACATTCTATGTGTTATTCAAGGTGTTCACTACACATGACATCAGAAGAATCATTTGTTAAAGCCAGATTTTAGATATACCCAAGATACTGAGTAGATTAGAAATGTTTTCTCAGTTTTTTTTTCAATTATGTGACATAGAATGTTTAGTGAAAACTCATGGTGTTTATTTCAAAAATTGACGTCTGCCTGAAATTAGATCTCAATGAGGAAGTAGAAATGACACCATCAGAAGAGTTTTAATCATTTGTTAAAGCCAGACTCTTAGATATATCCCGGATACTGTGTAAATTAGAAATGTTTTCTGAGTTTCTTTTGAATTAAGTGACATAGAATGTTTAGTGAAAACTCATGGTGTTTATTTCAAAAATTGACTTCTGCTTGAAATTAGATCTCAATAAGGAAGTAGAAATGATACCATCAGAAGAGTTTTAATCATTTATAAAAGCAAAACTATTCGATATACTCGAGATACTGTGTAGATTAGAAATGTTTTTCCAGTTTCTTTTGAATTATGTTCCATAAAATGTTTAGTGAAAACTCATGGTGTTTATTTCAAAAATTGACCTCTGCCTGCAATTAGATCTCAATAAGGAAGCAGAAATAACACCTTCAGAAGAGTTTTAATCATTTGTTAAAGCCAGACTCTTAAATATACCCGAGATACTGAGTAGTTTAGAAATTTTTTCTCAGTTTCTTTTGAATTATGTTCTATAGAATGTTTAGTGAAATCTCACGGTGTTTATTTCAAAAATTGACTTCTGTCTGAAATTAGATCTCAATAAAAAAGTAGAAATGACACCTTCAGAAGAGTTTTAATCATTTGTTAAAGCTAGACTCTTAGATATACCCAAGATATTGTGTAGATTAGAAATGTTTTCTCAGTTTTTTAGTTATGTTCCATGGAATGTTTATTGAAAACTCACGGTGTTTATTTCAAAAATTGACTTCTGTCTGAAATTAGATCTCAATAAAAAAGTAGAAATGACACCTTCAGAAGAGTTTTAATCATTTGTTAAAGCCAGACTCTTAGATATACCCAAGATACTGTGTAGATTAGAAATGTTTTCCCAGTTTATTAGTTACGTTCCATGGAATGTTTATTGAAAACTCACGGTGTTTATTTCAAAAATTGACTTCTGTCTGAAATTAGATCTCAATAAAAAAGTAGAAATGACACCTGAGTTTTAATCATTTGTTAAAGCCAGACTATTAGATATACCCAAGATACTGTGTAGATTAGAAATGTTTTCCCAGTTTATTAGTTACGTTCCATGGAATGTTTAGTGAAAACTCACGGTGTTTATTTCAAAAATTGACTTCTGTCTGAAATTAGATCTCAATAAAAAAGTAGAAATGACACCTTCAGAAGAGTTTTAATCATTTGTTAAAGCCAGACTCTTAGATATACCCGACATACTGTGTAGATTAGAATTGTTTTCTCAGTTTCTTCAATTTTGAAAAATCTGTCATATTTTCTAAAATTATAAATTTCTAGCAAATTTTACTATAAAATATGCCTAAAATATAAATTAACTATAAGTTTTAAAGAAATCGTTTAAGAAGTAGCATACGTATATATAAAATTAAATCCAAAAGACAAAAAGAATATTTCAGTATATCGGTATTGTGTAATATCAATGTTTCACAACGAATTCTTTAGTCAAATATTGTGTTGCGGACTTGGAACTTTAGTAGGTAACTGGTTGAAAAAAATACTAGCAGTTTCTGCTCAGAAAATACATTAGATCTACTAAAATGCTTAGTGAATACTCATATTACCATAAGCTTTCACACTAAGCACTATCATATACTCATCAATGTTTATTTTTGAAAATAACCTCCACCTAAAATTAATTAAATCTCAATTAAGGAGAAGAAATGACATCACGAGAAAGGTCTTAATTATTTGTTTAATCCATGTTATTGGATATAAGCGTGACATTGCGTCGGCTAAAAATGTGTTTAACTTTATTTCCTTACCTTTTATCGGTACAATTGTGTTGTATGTTGGATTTGTTGGAATCGGTACAGTTGTATTGTATGTTGACAAATATTGGATTTTCTAGAATTATTGATTGCGGTAAACTTTATTATAAAATACGCCAAATTCTAAATAAACTCTAAGCTTACAAAAAACATTTAACACATTATATACGTACTAGTACATTTTCTGATGATTGATACTTGAACGCGGGACACGTACTAGTACATTTTCTCAAGATTGATACTTGAGCGCGGGTCACATACTCCTAGTACGGGTTAGTGTAACAACATGGTTTGTTTGTGGGTACAAAAATAACGGTATATACAGAAAAACGAAGCCGAATATTCTTGTCTACTACATAGATTCTGGAAAAATTTAGACCAATAAAAACTAGTTTTTACATTATTAATTTTATGATTGCTGTTTTTATTGTTTTATAATGTAAAAATGTTTATATATAACATAATTCGAAAAAATGAAAACTATACACTACTATTTCTATCTGATTTTTCATATTTACGATACTATTATAAATCTATCCACTAAAAAAATATTTTTTGTTTCCAAAAAATGTTATGGATGTTATTTATATATTTCTATTTATATATTTGTTTATATATTCAATATGAAATACGAAAAGTTGCTTTAAAAAATTAAATAATTTTCGATCTATTGAGATTTAAATGAATAACTAAATTTACGGGCAATACGCCTGCTCCCGGTACAATTCCGCTGCTAAAGGTACCTTACACAATGTGTTAAGAAATATTATAAGCTCATATAAAATGCAATTGAAAATTGCTTCGATGTATTGCTATTCTAAAATATCAATTTTTCTTGAGGAATTCTTTAGTCAAATATCTTGTTCCGTATTAGGAACATTGGTAGGTAATTAGTTAAAAGAATACTAGCAAATGTATATGTCCACTAAAATGTTTAGTGAATACTCATGCCTTTAATTTGAAAAATGACCTCCTCCTGAAATTAAATCTCAATTAAGGAGTAGAAACGACATTACCAGAAGGGGCTTAATCATTGTTAAAGCCAGACTTTTGAAATACCCGAGATACTACGTAGACGAGAAATGTTTACTAACTGTCTAAAATTCCTGAATATGACTGCTAGGATACGAGTGCTACTGTTAATATTTTGCTACTGGAGAGTTAATTAGATCGGAGAAATGCCAGCCAACCATAAAACCACAGGAATGCAATGTGGAGGCGAAACCTATTTTTAGATGACAAACAGGAAGAGATTATATATATATTAATGTAAAAGCTAAATTCCCTGTAAGGAATATAACATGTGCTCGGAAGTTAACTTTGCTGTAATATGTAATGTTATTAAGTAATTTTCTTTAAATTTTTTCATGTGTGCCCTATGATTTATGTCAGGGCTTTGGTAAAAACCCAAATGAACTACTTTTTACCAATATGTATATTTGAGGACAGGTAATGGCAACTTTTCTTACATTTGTGATTTTCAGTTGAGTTTAGTTGTTTCCTGAATTGAAACTGTCACTTGTGGGAGCGCAGCTATTAGTGTTTATGAAAAACATGCCTGTTGTTTGTAGAAAATACTCTTTTTTTTGCCAATAATGTCGTCAACAATTTCTTCTTTTATGTTAAATTATTTTAATTATTGTTTACGTGTTTAATGTGTTCTAACATTTGAGGCTATGTAGCTCAATTTAATTTTGAGGTACAAAGAACAACTTTCACAAAGCATATTTTTTTTTAATGTACTCTGACATTTGAGGCATTGTATCTTAATTTTGAGGTACAAAGAACAACTTTCATAAAGTATATTTTTTTAATGTACTCTGACATTTTAGGTATTGTATCTTAATTTTGAGGTACAAAGAACAGCTTTCACAATGTAGATGTTTTTAATGTACTCAACATTTGAGGCAATATATCTCAATTTAATTTTGAGGTATGAAAAACAGCATTCACAAAGCAATTTTTTTAATGTACTCTGACATTTGAGGCAATATATCTTAATTTTGAGGTACAAAGAACAGCTTTCACAATGTAGATTTTTTTTATGTACTCAACATTTGAGGTAATATATCTCAATTTTATTTTGAGGTATGAAAAACAGCTTTTACAAAGCATATTTTTTTAATGTACTCTGACATTTGAGGCAATATATCTTAATTTTAAGGTACAAAGAACAACTTTCACAATGTAGATTCTTTTAATGTACTCAACATTTGCTTCAATATATCTCAATTTAATTTTGAGGAATGAAAAACAGCTTTTACAAAGCATATTTTTTTAATGTACTCTGACATTTGAGGCAATATATCTTAATTTTGAGGTACAAAGAACAGCCTTCCCAATGTAGATTTTTTTAATGTACTCAACATTTAAGGCAATATATCTCAATTTAATTTTGAGGTAGGAAGAACAGCTTCCACAAAGCATATTTTTTTAATGTACTCTGACATTTGAGGCAATATATCTTAATTTTAAGGTACAAAGAACAACTTTCACAATGTAGATTCTTTTAATGTACTCAACATTTGCTTCAATATATCTCAATTTAATTTTGAGGTAGGAAGAACAGCTTCCACAAAGCATATTTTTTTAATGTACTCTGACATTTGAGGCAATATATCTTAACTTAATTTTGAGGTACAGAGAACAGCTTTTGCAATGTAGATTTTTTTAGATTTATTATTTAAAAAACAAAAAATATTTTAAAAACTTGCTCATTTCCTTCACGACCTGTGCTGATCTGTAAATGCTCTACTGCCACCCTGCTTGAGTACGCTTTTATTGATAATCGCAGTTCCAATGCTAACTAATTGCGTGTCTAAAACGCGCACGCCGTTTTATAATTGATTTCACGCCGAAGATATTTCGAAGCTAAAAACAATTCATTTTAAGTTCAAACTGTCACCGTCATTTTCAGGCCGATTTTGCTCCGTCCTTGATCCGCCGGGTTCAGCCGGGTTAATGACAGACGTGGACAATTAGTCCCGAAAATGCAGCCCTGTTCTCGAAAGGTTGGTGGCAGATGGAAGTGGCAGCTTCCAGAGGAGTGGCCTTTGAGTGGCAGAGGAGAGGGAAAGTAAAAGAGGTTATGAAAAGTACAAAAAGTTCTTCGGGATAAAAACGGTGGGATGGGTCGATGACAGATAAGAGTCAAAATATTTAATATGCGATACAGGCACTTCGGGAGATCAAATAAAAGCAATGCTTCACAGTCTCCCCCCCCTGATTTTTGTGTTTGTTCATGGGAACTGCACACTTTGGTGTTTCGACGTTATTCATTACTATAACAGTGTGAAATAGATAAGTACAGAAAAATATTACGACACTAACAAAATTCAAGAGTCTATATTGCTATTAATTTACACATCCGTAACTTATGATTTAGGTGGTTATTGAGAATGATTT
Organism: Pardosa pseudoannulata; assembly: GCA_032207245.1. NCBI lineage: Eukaryota > Metazoa > Arthropoda > Arachnida > Araneae > Lycosidae > Pardosa > Pardosa pseudoannulata. The sequence continues at coordinate 8,367,421 of CM063500.1, read as the reverse complement.
GACTTTAGTGTTCGAGACTAACAAAATTCAAGAGTCTATATTGCTATTAATTTACACATCCGTAACTTATGATTTAGGTGGTTATTGAGGATGATTTGACTTTAGTGTTCGAGACTAACAAAATTCAAGAGTCTATATTGCTATTAATTTACACATCCGTAACTTATGATTTAGGTGGTTATTGAGAATGATTTGACTTTAGTGTTCGAGGGCGTGTTTTATTTACTTTTTACATATTTATAGTTAAACCCAACTGGAAATGAGAAATGCAAGAAATGTTGCTATTACCTGCCAAAAAATATATACATTGATAAAAAGTAGTTCATTTTGGTTTTGGAGCACTATGGTCCATTTTTTGCTAAACGAAGGCTAATAAGACGGGGACTTTAAAGCTGTTTACAGTTTAAAGCTGATTCTGAACTGAACGGGGAAGCAAAGATGTATTTTAATCTATAAAAGGTGTGTGTGTAAAATACTTTGTAGAAATCTATGTAAAATTAAGTCGCAAGGAATATTTTAAAAATTAAAAATAAATCACATAAAAATGAATATTTCATAAATACAATCTGATTTTAAGAAAAAAAAATATAATATGATTAATATCTTTGTTTCAGTTTATATGTGTACAAAGTTTCATATATCTAAGGTTATAGTTTATAAAGACGCTTTGTAATCTCTACTATTTCCTTATGCTTTTAAGGAATAGAGATCAACACAAATTAGTTTCAAAACCTTTTACTCTATAATTAATAAAGCTATTATATAATATGTAGACTGCTAATTAATATTTTATTGGTTATTCCACTTCTCTTTCTTCTTTTCCCTCATTTTAGCTCTACACGCCAAGGATGCTCAGTGAGTTTAAACCATCTAGAATCTATATATTTCCCATGGTATCGTCCTTTTGCGACAATAGTGCTCTTAAGCCATCGCTCCACGCTGTCAAGCCAGCTCGTTTTCTAAGACTTTTATGCATGTCAGGTCTAAAAAGGGGGTAGTTGAAAATTACGTGAGTTATAAACGATTTTAAAAAGGGAACTCTTTTATAATAATAAAATAAATGAAAAAAGAACCACGCATACATAACCTTTTGGAGTAATGCAGTCACTCGCAGAGATATTTCTCAGGAAGTTGATGACTAATCAAATGAGAAAATCAGTTAGCGCGTGAAAATGGAGCTGTCAACACGTTTAGTTTCGCCCTGATTAAATGAAAATTGCGCAAGCGATGCCTAAAAAGGAAATCCTAAATTAAATAAAGAAGTGTTTTTACTAAGAAGGACTAATTATTCCATTCGCCTTAACACTGGATCACGTTATGCATATTTGATTTTTCAGAATGTTTGAAATAGTAATTTGGTTCATTTCACAGATTTGTTTCTGAAATATGGATTTATTAAATTTCTTTAATGTTATGTCACGATTTTTTTTTAAGATTTTTCAATTTAAGAGTGTAGTATGTATTATATATATTCACATTTGAACTAAAAAATCCCAGTTAATTTCATTTCTAGTTACGGCTGATTCGTATTAGCAGTTGTTAGGAAAAAAATGTTAAAAGCATCCTTGAAATTCAGGATTCCACTTAAAAATGAAAGCAAGGAAGAAGGAGGGGGTAGGAAGAAAAACTTATATGTGTGTATACATACATACATACATATATATTCTCTACTGGTATAATTTTTCCCACCTCTTCATCAGAATCTCTGACATGGAAAAAGGGGGAAGAGAAAATCGAGGTCACGTGGGGCGTGAAATAAAATCTGATCTCTTGTGACAGCAGGAAGGGGACTGGCAAATTGCTTTAGCAAATCACTCCTCGGGTGGTCCCTGGAATCATTTCATGTCCAGGGCGGGCAAGAAATGAAAACATTTTTGGGAGACAATGTGTGCACAATACGAGGCAGAAAATGCTTCAAAGAGGAAATGAGCTCCGAGGGAAAACTAAGTGCTTCAGACTTGGCGAGGTGGAAAAGAAAAGCCACGTGTCAATCAGTCAAGCAGTATGCATCTATTCATCAGATATCCCTTGATTAAGCTTTTTGGTGTGGAGAACTGTAAAAATGTTACGTTGGCTTAGTGTCTGAGAAAGAAGAAATTAATACTCATTAAAAAACACAGGGACAAATATGTCTTGATTAAATGATTTTATACAATTACGTAAATGCTTAAGTAATACAACCGGAATACAACTTATCATTTGTTGATATGGAAGACTCCTCTGGATTTGGCTTCGGTCTCGCAAAAATAGCATTGTTTTTTTCTTCGTAACATGTCGCTCCAAAATGTCTATCCCGCAAGCAGCGGATACCAGCAGCGTACACCTTCTTCTTTTCCTCTCGTAACAACCTTGTCCTCTAAAAAATTCAGACTGCCCCCACGGAGAAAAAAAAGGGGTTTCTTCAAGAACTCAGGGGTCAGAATCCCCAAAACCATTCGTTGGGAAAAGTCCGAAGTTTCTCTCTAGTTCAGACCGGTCCTGGTCTGTTTGCTTTTGGAGATGGCTCACGGGAAGAGGTAAAACTAGCGTTGAAGCACCGAATGTAACTTATTGTTGCAAAACCCCATAATATTTACGAAAATTTTGGAGATCGCAAAAGCATTGCGCAAATCCAACACACACGTGAGTGAAATTGCCATTTTCTTTTAGACTGTAATACAATATTGCAGTTCAAGGTCAATAATTTTAATTTTTCATTTTAAGACATAGAGCATTATGTAAATTTTAAATAGCCAACAAACTTAAAAATGTAGTGCAATAATAAAAATATATTCATTCACTTGGGTGAATCCAAACCTCTTGCCTGTGAAGCCCGAACTCAATTCGGGCAACGCAAATGCGCCCATTTTAGAATGCCCGGACCTGAGTTCGTGCAAAAGAAAAAATGGTATTTCTATTCTGTGAAGCCCGGAATCGGTTAATCTAATGCATAATATTTAATCTACCATTTTCCCGGATGAATCCGAACCAATTTGCCTGTGACGCCCGAACTCAGTTCGGGAAATGCAAATGCGCCCATTTTAGAATGCCCGGACCTGAGTTCGTGCAAAAGAAAAAATGGTATTTCTATTCTGTGAAGCCCGGAATCGGTTAATCTAATGCATAATATTTAATCTACCATTTTCCCAATAATAGAGATACTTTCCCCCGAAAATGTTAACAGTTTTGTACCATTTGCCACTATTTCTCGGATACTGTGAAAGATTTGTGAAATTTAAAGGAATCTGAAGACATGGAATTCATGGTAGTTGATATAGATAATAATATTATCTTATTAGTTTATTCTTCTGTAGCATTCAGGGTCTACTCTACCACAACCACGGGTTCCAAAGACGCCCAAGATCCAAGCGGAGTTCATTGGCAAAATGTAGGGGTGGTCATTTCTAACATTTTTATTATAATAACGAACGAAATTAAAAGAGAAAGTTTTTTCCACCTTTGGCACGTTTTTTTTTTTTCAAATATATTCCACAGGTGAGAGCTAAACTATAATCCTGTCCATTAAATGTAGCCTCTCGGGATTTTAATTAATGAGAAAACCCCAGTAAGCATGTGCTATCAAAAGACCCTAATTTTGCGTACGCAAGTCCTTTGACGAACTGACAGCTTTACATGAAAGAAAGTAAAATAAACGCTTCCGTTATAAAAAAAATGCATCGAAACGTTTCCATTTGTGTATTATCTATTTTTAGATACATTGCGCAAAAATATTTAGTAATTGTAAAATTATTATAAGTCTAAGATTCGTATAAGAACTCTGATATAGACAATTATCTGGTATAAGCTTATAAATGAATATGAAATACACCTGGGTATCTTCAAAAATTATTCAAAATTACTGCTGTTGCATTTCCAATGATTTTTGTGTCGATACTTCTTTTGAGCTTACATTGCTCAATAGCTATGTCTCATTTAATTCATAGCCAAATCAGTAATATTGACCTGCCTGCATTATATAATGTATGGAAATATAGAAAACAGATTAGTATATATCACTTTTGAATTATTAATATAATTATTGTAGCGATGATTTTATTTCAGTTTGACAGCCTAGTAATTTTACCTTTGTGGATTGTGAAAGCTGATATATGGGTTGATATCATTATTTAATTATTGATGGTGTTTTAAAAGGTGATAATTTATTTTCCTGTTAGCTACCGATTACAACTGAGTAGGTAAAGAAAGCGATGCGTGGCCAATATTGCTTTTGAATTATTAATGACGTATTGAAATTTTCCTTCTAATTTAAACTGTTCTTTGATAAATGCTTGACGTAAAGTAGATGTTCTCTTGAGATATTAATGGTGTTTTGATAGTGATATTTATTTTCAAGTTCAGCTTTCCAATAATACATAAGTGTGTATGGAAAAATGTGTAGTCAATATAAATGTTAATTCTCTATAGAGTTGTGATATTGAAATTTTCTCTTCATTTAATTCTCTTTATTGAGTAAATTGTCAAGCAAATTACTGGGCAAGAAACATCTAAGCCATACTAAGAGGAAGAGATGAATTAAAAAAAAATAAACACATATCATTCTTGTGTTGTTTTTATGATTATGAAAGATATAATTTCCCTTTTGGGTTTCAATAAATATAATTAATTTATTTGAAAATTGTTGCAAAACCTTAACATTTTAAATGGGTGAAAATTTGAAATAGAGAATATACGTTTTTTGAATTTAAGACTGACTTTTATTCTGCAATTTCTTTATATATGAAATTAAATAGCAAATAAATGAACCGACAGCTGAATTACAAGGAAAGAAATTTCCTATAAATATATTGTAAGACGCCTCGCACGTCTCCGGCTGCACTTTCTTAAGTCTGCACGCCTCTTCTATACCTGCCCGCCTACTTTGACTGGAGCAGGTATCTTGGGTTCGTTTAAAGCCTATGTGGCCGACAATGAAGCACAGCAGCGACAAACTCTTGATTAACCATTTATTATTAAGAAGATTTAAAAATAAAACATATTTACAACGCAAATCATACCCAAACAGGGCTCAAATAGACCGAGGACAAAAAGTAAATCGTGCCGAGCGGAAACACCTCTCTCGGTCTCTACTGCTTTCCGAAGAATAATGTACGTTCCCCGTCGCACCGATCGGGCATCTCGCTTTTTCCTCCTTTTCGTGAGGGCCGGGGGGAATCCCCCCCCCTCGGTCAAGTTTTCGCCTCCATGGGAAAAAATGTCCTTTTCTGCAGCTGGCGGGGGTGGCATCGCATCGCTCGCCCCCCTCCTGTGGAACTTGCCCACCCCCTCTAGGGGTGTCCGTCTTCGGCCGCCGAAACAACAAAACCAGGGGCCCATGTAACACCAACTCGAGTCTTGAGTCTAGTATTACATATATGAAAGTTAAAATCGATTACTCTTGAATGTCATTGCAGTTTTGGAACATTTTCATGGCAAATTTCGTTCCTGAACGAGCTACCTTGTTTGAGTTAAATCGCAATAAGTTACGTTTTCTCGTTAAATTATGATTTTATATTTAATATCTGTACCCTTAATGGGTACTTTTATTCAACGTTAATGAATTTAAAGTACATGATTACAATTTATCGGTTTGCACTAACATCCTATAAACTTTCGATCAATATTTCTCCCATTTATTGTGTTATGTTTTATGACATTTACTTAAAGTATCATCCTACATTATTCTCCTGCATTTATTTGATCAAAAACATGTATGGGGCATTTTAGATAATTTTGCTTTTTAAACGTCAATATGTTCTTAACCCCTTGCTTGTGGAATATATTGGATTCCAAAAATGGAACAAAAAATTTCTCTTTAATTTTGTTTCTTATTATCACCAAAATGTTAGAAATAGATTATTTTTGAAAAAATTTTTTAAACGAAATAGCTACTATTTTCAATGTTTTCACATATATGGGCAACGTCAATGGGTTACAGTAATATTTGTTCAAATGACAGCAAAATAAATCAAATGACATAATTTCCTGGATAAATATAATAAATTAATTCAACAATATTATTATCTATATTAACTGTCATGAATTCCATGTTCCTCAGATTCCTTTGAATTTTACAAATCCTTTACAATATCCAAGAAATAGCGACAAATGGTTGGAAACTGCCAAATTTTTGGCGAGAAAGTATCTCTATCTATTGGGAAAATGGCAAATTAAATATTATGGATTGGATGGACCGATTTCCGGCTTCACGAAATTGATATACCTTTTTTTTCTCTCGCCCGAACTCAGGTCGGGAATTCCAAAATTGATGCATTTGAGTTGATAAAATTGATGCATTGATGCCTTGCCCGAACTGAGTTCGGGCGTCACAAGCAAGGGTTTAGTAATGAACTCAAAAATTATGGAGAAAAATTTAGGTACAAATTTGTTCAAATTATACTCATTCATTTTTTGCATAAGCTAAATATAAGCTTATTTTAAATAAATTGAATTTTAACTTTATCCGAGAAATGGCGCGAAACTGCCAAACTTTTAGCGGGAAATCATTTCTATCAATTTGGAAATTGACAAATTAAATATTATGCATTATGCGAACCGATTTCTCGTTTCGCGAAATTGACATACCGTTATTTCTCTTGCCTTTTATAAGAGGTAAATTTCAACATATTTGAACTCGCTTTGAATTTTGCTAACTCTAACTCATCAAAAAACCAATATGGATTCCTCTATCCATTCCAGGTCCAACCGCTTCATAAAGTCCAGAGCAGAAGGACAGATAACTTAGTCTGTTATTATGTAGGGGATGTTTTATTCATTAGCGGAAAATTTTTGAAATCTTCTAGATAATTAACTGTAATTTTTAAATAAGTTGTTGAATAGTAATATCAACAAAAAAAAAGATAAAATGAAATATATATTGATATCTTAAAGTAGCTGATAGTCACAGTGAAATAATATTTTCTTTACATACCCATAACTCATTATTCATTTTAAACGTTTTAGTTTTACATTCTAGTATATGCAATAAGAATATTATTATCTCAGAACTTTTACATCTGTTCTTGGAAAACCCCAAGATTTTAAAATAAATTTTAATATACAAAGCTAACTGCCATAACTCTTACTAAAAAATACATGGTTTCTTTAAAGATGCATATCATATGCATAGAAAACTGTATTTTTTTCAAAATATCTGGTATAAGAAACTGGGATTTAAAAAAAATATACAATGCTTATACTATTCACTGTTTTTTTCTCTAAATAACGCTGATAATAAACAGGAAAATTTCTCCTAGAACATGTATTATCCCGATGAAACACCAAGATTTTAAAACAAACTTTAATATTCAAAGCTAACTGCCATAACTCTACTAAAAAATACATGGTTTCTTTAAAGATGCATATCATATGCATAGAAAATTGTATTTTGTTTCAAAATATCTGGTATAAGAAACTGGGTTTTTAAAAAAATATACCATGCTTATACTATTTACTGGTTTTTTTTTCTCTAAATAACGCTGATAACAAACAGGAAAATTTCTCCGAGAACATCTATTATCCCGATGAAACACCAAGATTTTAAAACTCCAAGATTTTAAAATAAACTTTAATATTCAAAGTTAACTACTATAACTCTACTAAAAAATGCATGATTTCTTTAAAGATGCATATCATATGCATAGAAAACTGTATTTTTTTCAAAATATCTGGTATAAGAAACTGGGATTTTTAAAAAAATATACAATGCTTATACTATTCACTGTTTTTTTTTTCTAAATAACGCTGATAATAAACAGGAAAATTTCTCCTAGAACATCTATTATCCCGATGTTATGTATTAATAAGGCAATTTATATAACTAAACCAACGATGTAAAAGATCTTTAAAATTCAGTTTCAGAATGCCTTGTCATCTTTCGAAAGTTAATACAGTTCTTTCCAGCCAGTCTTATCTCTTTTTACTACAAGAAAAAAAAAAGCTACACATATTCTCAGTCTATCCTAAAAAGACTATTGTGAAAGATTACTCGAAGAACCTTCTCAAAGATATCACCAAAAAAAAATCTCTAAATCTGTGTTTTCTTGAACAGCATTTGCTATAACACTCTCATGAATATATATAAAAATCTTTTTCTATTCTTCGACAAAATCTTATACACGTTGCATTTTCTCCGAGATCTTTTCATGTATATTAAACAATGCTGTCAAACCATGATGGGGTAAAATTCAGATATAGGAAAATTCCGAATCAGAAAGACACTTCTTGACGGATTTTCGGAAATCAAAATGCCATAGGAATGGAATACGAAATTCAAAATTGATATGAAAATGCATATCAATTTCCATACGAAAATGGTCATTTTGTATCTGTTGAATATGTTACTTGAATATTTCATAGTGTTATTTAGGTTTGCTAGTGCATATAAAGTAAAGGAAATTATCATATGTCAGTCTGTCTAACATATACGCAGACACGGTCTTATTCGCTGGTAATTACGTTCCTCCTTTCACATAAAACCAAGCAAATACTTTTGACTTAAAACTAAGGCATACTATAAATGGATAAATGTCATTGATTTTCGAAAATTTCCATTAAGAATTAAAAATTGTCAGTAGAAAGGTAAACTATTAAGTAAGATAAATGAGTAAAACTTTTAGATTATGATAGGATAAGAAATCTAATTAAACTATATATTTAAATTTCAATGATCATTTAGGTTGCATTTGAAAAATATATGATCCAATTGATAGTAGTGTGATACTTCTCGATTTTAAAAGACAAGAATAGCAATTATTTTAGACTACATTTGCTTCGAGTCTCATATCAATTATCATTCCTCATATATATATATATATATATATATATATATATATATATATATATATGTATGTATGAATGTATGTATGTATGTTTATGTGTGTGCTTGTGTAAAGGGGATAAATCACTCATTACGAAGAAGACGTAAAACAAAAAAAACTTTAATAGCAAGAACAAATAAGAAAAGTATTAAGTAATTTGAGGGATGCCTCCTCGCATCACCAACAGTCATTAGCTCGACCGTTCACACACACACTTCGTGTTCCACGCGTACACTGTCTTGATGTAAGTCCTTTCGTCGAAGGCAGCGCCTTCTGGCGGCAAAGATCCGTGGCGTGGGATGTTGAATGCCGCATATAAATATACGATGGTTGGGGCATAAGTGATGGCAACTATTTTTTTTTCTTGTAGATATGTGAACGGATCACAAACGTATATGTGTCGTGTGGAAGTTCCGCAGGCATAGTGTGTATGCAGAACAACAGATGGCTCTGTCATAGCTGGTAATAGGGCTTTGAAATCAGTCAGTTGGTGTGTGTCGTGCGGGATGGAATTAATAGAAGTAACCCGTGTTGCTCATCACTGGTTGACACACGTCCTTGCTTAATCTTTTCTACCCTCCCTTCTACTGTACGGTATGGTATGGCATTATTCCCAAGGGCTTCCACTAATTCACTGTGACATTCCATCGCATTTCTCCCTCGGAGAACGGCTATTTTGATGTAAGCGTGCTGTTCAACACGTGATACTTCCATCTACACCACACTCACCAACTGATTGATTTCACAGCCCTCGCTGCGCTATTACCAGGTATCACAGTGCCATTTGTTGTTCTGTATACACACTATGCCTGCAGAACTTCCTCCTGACACATATACGTTTGTGATCCGTTCACATATCTACAGGGAAAAAATAGTTGTCAAGACTCATGCCCCAACCCTCGTATATATATAAATATGTATACACAAACACACATTAGGTATCCTAACAAGACCGTATAAACAATGCACAACCAGATTAGTTGTTTGAGATACACGAAAAATGCCTAAATAATGTACATTTACGACACACAGTTTTCAAGAATAATTCGATAGAATATGTATGACCTCATATCCTGTTTGAGAAAAAGTCTTTAGTCCAAACATGAATATCCCTACTCTCGTGGGAGGTTCTTTTTCCTGGTTACTTCAATTTTCATATCAGACCCTTTTAGATTTCTTCCTGTAAGGGCACTTATAGGAATTACTGTTTCAAGACCCAGTTTCTTCGGAAATAGACTCAGCTTGTCTTCACGGTAGTGTATTTAAGAGGGTTTACTGTAGTTATTTTATTGCAATTTCCATGTCCATCTCATGTGAAATCAATATCATGATCTTCTGATCTTTTTATAGCCCACTAATATCAATTTGATAGGCGTACTTCAGTACCTTCAGTTAATGGGTAAACAGGATTATATGGGCCGAGCTGGTCATTCCCGAGTTTCTTTTAGTCAGCATGAATAGCAGCGATTGAGAAAATGAACAACTAATCAGAAAATAAGAACAGCTAATGGTGGTTTATTAAGTTCATGGCACATAAACTATAGAGAAGAGAGTTTAGGGATAAAAATCAGGATATTTTTGTGTCCAGGGACATCCGTTCAAGTCGGAAACTCATATGAGAATGAGTAATCTTGATAAAATTTAAGATCCTGCCGATTGCAGGAGAGCCAATCAGAATTCAGAATGCCGACCAATGGGAAAATGTCATGTCGGACATGAAAAGAGGGTTAAACAGTGAATGTGATTTTAGCTTGTTTCTTACATTTTAAATATCTTTAATATTTTTTCATAAATTTAAAAAACAACTTTTTAAGGAAACAAACACACGAAAGTTAAATTTCTTTTTTCTAGAATGGCAATAGACTTCTTCTTATTAGCAGCATCTATATATACATTTTTAACTTAGTAAAGGAAATTTCTGTCAGAGCTCATAGCATTTAATGTACGTTTGAGCTCATCTTTATCCAAGCTATGAAAATTTGAATCATGTGCACTTCCTTGCATTTTTGGACGTTACCCAATGCAACGCAACTGAAAATTTTCAATCCTGTGCCAAGATAAACTGGTGATGAATCTATCGTCCCCAAAAGTTTTCTCTTAAATGTTTGTGTACACACATGCAACATGGATGCCGGAAAGCAGTTTTTTTTTGTTGTATCATTGGCTACCTAAATATGCAAGGTAATTTCGTTCCGCGATAAAGCGTGATTTGTTATCGAGAAGTTCTGCAGCCAGCAAGATGCGATAAGCTGAATGATTAATTCCAACGCATAAAAATCACTGCGAGGGAAAATGTCATCTTCTAAATCAAGAGAACGAAGCTAAGAGCCCGTGAAAAAGACAGTTTCTGCCATGAATAACGTGAGAAAGGGGAAAATATAGCTCTGTTATCCTTTCAACGGAAGATTCCCGGAATAATGTAAAGGAGCGATATTCCTTTATGCTCTCATCTAAAGCGGAAAGTTGCAGTGCTTTCAAACAAGATACGGGATCTGTTTTTTTAGCGTTGTTGATTTCGTGTTTAGAGGAAATGATTACGGAGTAAACTGGTTTAAATTGTTTGATGATAACAGTAACGTAGGAAGGCGGGTGGAGTGGGTGCGGCCCGAACTAAATACAAAATATGAGGGGTTGACAGGACTCTTTCCATTTTGTCAAGATATGGGTTTGGATTAGAGCACTACAATCTACTTTAGGTCCTGTAGATAACTTCCAATAATCCACAAATTAAATAAGGAGTCAAGGGTATAAGTCAGTGATTATCAACCGTTTTTAAACTTCCGCCTCCCTATGGAGAGTTTTATTGTGTTCCACTCGCCCTTTATAAAAATATAGTAATTTAAAGTATTATTTACATCCGATTTTTTCCATTCTATATTCGATTCTTTATATTCATTAAGTATTCTTTCCTTTCAATTCTTTCCATTTTATCAAGATATATGTTTGGAATAGAGCACTACAATTTACTTTCAGATAAACAGATAACTTTCAATAAATAAACAAATTAAATAAGCAGTCAAGGGTATAAGTCAGTGATTCTCAACCTTTTTTAAGCTTCCGCCTCTCTACGGAGAGTTGTAATGTGTTCCACTCGCCCTTTGTAAAAATCCAGTAATTTAAAGTATTATTTACATCCTATTCTTCCCATTCTATCTTCGATTCTTTGCATTCATTAAGTATTATTTCTTCTAGATTCTTTCCATTTTGTGAAGATATGGGTTTGGATTCAAGCACTACAATCTACTTTCGGGTATACTGATAACTTCCAATAAATTCACAAATTAAATAAGCAGTCAAGGGTGAAAGTCGATGATTCTCAACCGTTTTTAAGCTTCCGCCCCCTATGGAACCGTAATGGGTTACCCTTGCCCTTTGTAAAAATCTAGTTATTTAAAGTACAGGGAAAGAGTACTACTCAATTATATGAAGCAAAATGTTTAAGTAATTTTCTTCAATAGAGTTAGACAGCTAATTTTTGTTAGTGAGATAAGCTTAAGCAACGCTGAAACGAATGTTGTTGATTAAATATATTTTTCGAATGCTGGCCCAATTTCAAACATGAGAACATCCTATAATCATCTACTGTAGCCTCCAAACTATGGCTAATTGTGTTCAACACTTCCTGATGGCGAACTTGGACGATGGTTCACGAGTTGCATCCACACGCTGGGCCTCTAAATGAGCCAAGCGCGTGGATTCGTCCATGGGATATACTGCGCGCTTTAACTGCGCATCTGGTTGCCTTTGATCTTTTCAGAAAAACTGCCTCCGAAGCCATTGTTCGTCAAAGCTATTTTATCGTCTGCCGCCATCGACCACGATGAGCCAAACCCCCTCCAGACGGTGGTCATGGCTTGCAGTGGGCCATAGTGTGGAGGGACCTTACCATATCTATTAGTATCATTTTGTGTTATTTGTTGCTACCCATTGGCAACGGTGTATTTGTTGTTACCCGTTGACGTTTATAATCAGGTGAAGAAAATTATTGATTATGGTAGCATTTGTTTTGTTACTGGTAAAAATTGTATAAATTGCATGATTAATGTAATAAATTTATTTGGTATTTGTAAAACTAAGTTTAAATTTTAAAACATACTCATATCGCCCTCCTACCACATGAAAGAAGTTCACGGCTTATCAGAATTGTCCTCTTTAAGAATCAAAGTTAATAGAAATATATTGTGGCAAGATACATACATAAATTACATGGAATGAAGAGGTATTAGCCGTAATAAAACATTTTTCGGTGTATTCCAAGCAACGACAAAAGATATCATCTATCGTTTTCCAATTGTAGCTCCCTCTTCTGACTGGAAATTTCCACATCGACGGTTTTGTTATACGGGGGCTAATGAGACCGTGTTTGTAGCTGTTAGTAAGTTTCAAACCCACAAACTATGGCTCTACCCATTTGGCCATCAGTGCAGCTAAATATATCGATTTTGTTAACTCAATATCAACTATTCAGAACAAAAAGTTAGAAAGATTAGATTCTAAGTATCATGCATATTTTGTTTAGTTAGAACATAGAGAATGAAACTTTTAAACAACTGAATTTTCATTAAATTGTAATCTAATATAAATAAAATGTCATCCACTAGATTCTACAACTGTGTAAAAAGATATTTTACTTTGTATATTAATTCTTCAATGCCCGAGTCATTTATGCCGATTACAAATCGATGCATATGTTAAACCTTAGATATTATGGACTACCATCCAGTTCGTCGACTTTTTCAGTTGTACTCACACTCACATGTGCTTCAAATTCTTATTTTTTTGGATTGTTTAGATTGATTCTCTCCCATTACCATCAAATTATCTAGAAAAGCCTATGTATACTTCCGGTTGATGTTAGAATTTCTATTCCAGTTAGCTATTATTTTATGAGTACGGTATTTTAAAAAATAATAACTGCTTACTTTCAAAAAACTATCCAGAATTAATACATTTTACCTAACTATTATGGGGATTATTACATTTTTTTCCTAGAATTTTCAGTTCGAAATTTTGAAATCTATTCAAAGGTGAAAAATGAAAACATAAATATCAGTCATTTAAGTTCGTTTAAGCCTTTTTCTCTGGGACTTACGTTGCTACCATATTAGAATCGACATATGTCACTGGTGTCTTCTAAGTCATAATGACGTCAGAAATCTCCAGACAGAATAATATGGTACCATAAATTTTCTTTCCGACATCATTATGACGCAGAAATCTCCAGTGATATCTGTCGACTGTAATATGGTAGCACTCTTACTCTGGACCTTGCTAGTCGGTTCGAAAGTTCGTTGTCACGTCACTTTGACTTCAACTTGCATAATGTCCGCAAGATGGCGTCAAAATGATGTCACAACGAAGGTTCGAAATGAATCGCAACGTCCAGAGTAAGGGGCGATCCCACCAAAGTCGTTTTACGGCTAACTACAATTAGCCACGATTAACCCTGGAGCCAACCAATGGGGGAACGCAATTCTCTGTTTAAACACAGATTAATCGCGCTTAGCGTTAAACGACTTTGGTGGGATCGGCCCTAAGGGCCATAATGTCCACAAGCTGACGTCAGCGAGCAAACGATCAAGCTGACATCAAAGGGACGTCACAACTAACGTGCGAATCAACTCGTGACTTCCAGATTAAACCCCTCAGTCAAAAATATTTTTTAATTCAGTAATCGAGTTAAAGTTAGTCCTTTTCGTGTATTTTATTATGTCTTGAAAACATGCTTTTAGATGTTGAGCTGTAATCGATATCATTTTCAAATTTGTCAAAAATAAATAGCTTAAAAATAATCATCGTTTATGTAAAATATAATTCTATAGTACTTAGTTAATTATTAACTTTAACTTAGGGTTGGTCTCACCAAAGTCGTTTAACAGCTAACCGCGGTTAACCCATGGCGCCAACTAATGATGCGGTGAATTTCTTCGTTTAAACATAGATTAATCGCGGTTATCCGTTAAAAGACTTTAGCGAGACCAGCCCTTAAATGACACAGATCAGACTTTTCCAAACTTAAAGATCAGTTAAAGTTAATTTGCAATTAAATAGCATGAAAATACATGGTACTTAATCGAGAATTAGATTTAATCAACACTGGTGTGAGCATAATTAATATTCTACGAAGAATATTTATGAAATCAAATGTTTTTAAATTATCATGTTTATACTCAAAAAGATGGATAGAGTAGAAATCGTAATGATTACCAAATTTAAATATTATTTAGTAGAAATATCTGCCAACGGATCGGATCTTTCAGAATAGACAAAACAACGTTTTCGCAAATAAAACACACCATTAAAAACAAATAGATTCCAATATTGTATTTCAGTGTAAAAGGGTTAACGTCAGCATTCTCCACCTATTTATTTTTTGCAAGCCATTATTTGTAGTTAATGCCACAGCAAGAGTGACATAAATTACCCCTTGAGAATTAACCCCTTACATATGAAAATATCCGCTAGCTGAGCCCGGATTTTTGTGCATATGAATGCCAATTCCCAAAGCACTAACAATAACAATAAATCTCACTTGAAGCGTTGTGTTTTTATGCTCGAATAACATAAAAATGCCTTTTCCCCTCTTTTTTGCGTCCAGCGACCGTTGTAAATCTGTTTTGGTGTAATGTTAATGTTTTTTAGAAAGGCTTTTGCATCGCGAGGGCTTAAAATGAAATATTATAGCACCCGAGATGTTTGAATACACATGCAAAACGTGTCGAATTCTTTTGCGGTATGTAAAATATATTTTGCTTGAATTTGCGAGTGGAATTGTTTTTCTATTAAAAGATGCTGTGTTTAATATATTATTGATATGACGAACAGGCAGAAATTCTGACTGTTTATGTGAAAAGAACAAAAGATACGAAATATCTGATTGATAATTTAAATTGTTGTTATATATTAAAGAATGCAACTGTTTTATTATATCTTTTTTCACATTTTTTAATTAAAGTGTTCACAGGACTCTTTATAACTTCAAAGATTTTGATTTTTCGAATATTTTATATATTAAATTACAATCTTTTCTGTGTGCTTTGGTACCATTCTTTTTCACGAAATTCCAGATAGAATTTGAGTAATGATTAAATATATAATTACTCTCTCATATTCAATTGTAAACATTTTTACATTTATTGCATTTTTCTCGTTTTGTAAAGTTTTACTCTTGCGAGCATTGTATTTCAAAATCTACATGGACATTAGTTGCCGTTCGATATCCGCTTTAAACGGTAGTTCCGGGTCTCATTAGCCTTTGTGTTGCAAAAAGTAGACCGTAGAGCTCCAAAACAAAACAAACGACACCTGAAAAAGTGATAGATTTTTCATAGGAATATCATCAAACTACATTAAAAAAGAAGCAATCGTTTTAAGAAAACATAAACAATCTACAAACCATTTTTTGATTGTCCTCAAATGAGGACGATGGGCGTTAATAGTTTAAATTGTTGAATTTTATAGTAATTGTTGTTTTTAATGTGACAATGATGAAAAGTTGGGCGATTATTCTTTATTGCTATCTTTCATCATTAAAAATTTAAAAAAAAATGATTAGAAGAAAAAATTCTATAAACTGTTTTAATGACTGTCCTCAAATAAGTCTACTATTTGAGGACTATGAATATGATAATGAATGTGATGAACATGAATACAATAAGGAATATGATGATGGTGAAAAGTTGGGCGATTATTCATTGGATTACTATCTTTCATCATTAAAAAGAGAAAATGATTTGAAGGAAGAATTTTATAAATTGTTTCATGACTGTCCTCAAATAAGTCTACTATTTGAGAATATGAATATGATGATGAATGTGATGAATATGGACTATGAATACGATGAGGAATATGATGATGATGAAAAGTTAGGTGATTATTCATTGGATTGCTATCTTTCATCATTAAAAAGAAAAAATGAAGAAAAAATTCTATTAACTGTTTTATGAGTGTCCTTAAATAAATCTATTATTTACTAGACTTTATGAGTTTAATGGATATTTTTTTATTTATTATTATATTTATTGTTTATTTTACTATTATAATGTTAAAAAATTAGGCAATTATTCATAGGATTGCTATTTCCTCAAATAGTAGACTTATTTGAGGACTATGAATATGATGACAAATATGATGAATGTGATGAATATGATGATGACTATGAATACGATGAGGAATATGATGATGATGATGATGAAAAGTTGGGTAATTATTCATTGGATTGCTATCTTTCATCATTAAAAAGAAAAGAATCTATAAACTGTTTTATGACTTTCCACAAATAAGTCTACTATTTGAGTCTACTATTTAGACTCTATGAGTTAATGATTTTTTTAATTTGTTATTACATTTATTGTTTATTTTAATATTGTAATGTTGAAAAATGGGGCAATTATTCATAGGATTACTATTTCTTTCATTAAAAAGAAGCAATCGTTTCAAAAAATTAAACATTCTTTAAACAATTTGAGGACACTGTACTTTGATGTGTTAAATTCTTGATTATTACAGTTTTTAATATAGTAATGTATACACGAATTAATAAAAAAACACGTTATCAATATGTGCCTAATACTAAAAAACTGTGCTATGATGATGAATGTGATGAATATGATGATGACTATGAATACGATGAAGAATATAATGGTGACTCTATGAATACGATGAGGAATGTGATGATGATGATGAAAAGTTAGGTGATTATTCATTAGATTTCTATCTTTCATCATTAAAAAGAAAAAACGATTTGAAGAAAAATTTCTATAAACTGTTTTATGATTGTCCTCAAATAAGTCTACTATTTACTAGACTCTATGAGTTAATGATTTTTTTAATTTGTTATTACATTTATTGTTTATTTTAATATTATAATGTTAAAAAATTGTCAGTTATTCATAGGGCTGCTATTACCTTCATTAAAAAGAGACAATTGTTTCAAGAAATTAACATTTTTTAAACAAGTTGGGACACTGCGTTAATATGTTAAGTTTTTGATTATTACACTTATAGTTGTTTTTAATATAATAATGTATACGCGAATTAATAAAAAAACACGTTATCAATAAGTGCCTAATACTAAAAAAACTGTGCTATAATGATGAATGTGATGAATATGATGATGACTTTGAATAGAATGAGGAATATGATGGTGACTATGAATACGATGAGGAATATGATGATGATGATGAAAAGTTGGGCGATTATTCATTGGATTGCTATCTTTTCATCATTAAAAAGAAAAAATGATTTGAAGAAAAAATTATATAAACTGTTTTATGACTGTCCTCAAATAAGTCTACTATTTGAGTCTACTATTTACTAGACTCTATGAGTTAATGAATTTTTTAAATTTATTATTACATTTATTGCTTATTTTAATATTATAATGTTGAAAAATTGGGCAATTATTCATACGATTGCTATTCCTTTCATTAAAAAGAGACAACTGTGTCAAGAAATTAAACATTTTTTAAACAATTTGAGGATACTGTGCGTTAATGTGTTAAGTTCTTGATAATTACAGTTATAGTTGTTTTTAATATAGTAATGTATACACGAATTAATAAAAAAACACGTTATCAATATGTGCCTAATACTAAAAAACTGTGCTATGATGATGAATGTGATGAATATGATGATGACTATGAATACGATGAAGAATATAATGATGATGAAAAGTTGGGAGATTATTCATTGGATTGCTAACTTTCATCATTAAAAAGAAAAGATGATTTGAAGAAAAAATTTTATAAACTGTTTTATGACTGTCCTCAAATAAATCTACTATTTGAGGATTATAAATACGATGATGAATGGGATGAATAGGATGAATATGATAATGACTATGAATACGATGAGGAATATGATGATGATGAAAAGTTGGGTAATTATTCATTGGATTGCTAACTTTCATCATTAAAAAGAGAAAATGATTTGAAGGAAGAATTTTATAAACTGTTTTATGACTGTCCTCAAATAAGTCTACTATTTGAGTCTACTATTTACTAGACTCTATGAGTTAATGAATTTTTTAAATTTATTATTACATTTATTGTTTATTTTAATATTATAATGTTGAAAAATTAGGCAATTATTCATAGGATTGCTACTACCTTCATTAAAAATAAATAATTGTTTCAAGAAATTAAACATTTTTTAAACAAGTTGAGGACACTGTGCGTTAATGTGTTAAGTTTTTGATTATTACACTTATAGTTGTTTTTAATATAATAATGTACACACGAATTAATAAAAAAACACGTTATCAATAAGTGCCTAATCCTCAAAAACTGTGCAATAACCATAAATCTCAGCGCTGTCTTCTGTTTTAACAAAAGATCGCCGAAAATCGGTTTACTGTTCACGTTTGTGCAATGTCATAAATCTTAGAGGATCGTTATTTATGTTCTTTTGAAACCAGAATAATGTGAAGGTGTTAAGTAATATTTGAGTATAATATCAGCCAGGAGGTTATTTTAGTCCTTTTATTCAATTTCATGGGGTGTTAAATCTCCATTGTGGAACAGCACTTTCATGAAATAATAATGACATAACACTTTGGGCATTATTGAAATACAGAACTTGTTTTTTTAGCTCCCTGGTATACGAAGTAACTAAAGAGAAAATATTCTAAAAACAAAGGAACTATTGTAAATCAAGAGATTAAAAAGTTATTGTAGTCATAAATAATTACTGAAAACATGAAAAACTATTTTAAACGTCAAAATAACAATTCTGATGCTTTAACGAATCTCTACATTTGAGATCGGAATAAAGTACTGTAAAACATAGAGGAACTATTGAAATATAAGCATAGAGAAAGTATTGTAAATCATATAGAGGAATTACTGTAAACCGGGAAATTATTGTAGTCAGAGAGATTTGCTGGAAAAATTTTAAAAAATGTAAAATTGAAAATATAAACTGAAATTTAACAAGATTTTACCCTTGATTCGCTCAAGAGAGATTTATTCATCATCGTTTGATTCGAATCACAATTTAATGTTATTTAACGATAAAATAATAATTCAATTTAATATTCTTAATTAAATATAACACTAATCTATATTCAACACAATTATATATTATTCTATAAATACACTCTTAATATCGTGATATAATTTTTTAAAGGAAGGTAACTAAAGAAAATTTTACTTTTCTCAAAGGTTAACATTGAGCAAAGGAATCCAATATGTCAGATATAGACCCGGTTTAAACATTTTAAAATAATTATGTGTACACCTGATAAATTTCTTGTAAGCTTATTATGCCATATATTTTTTTATTATGTATAAAGAGTATATCTATTGCATTTTCTCACATTACATCGCTGGCTCACTTTATGAAAGTGCTTAGATGCCATTATAGACATGTTTGCGCAATTGAGAGGATCTGAATTAACGCTTCCATTTATCTAATCTCGGAGATTATCTTTATTTTAACTGAACTGAAAGCAATAACGTTAATTAGCAAAGCATATTCCAGTAATGAACTGAATATTCGAAAGTAAATGAAAGTTTATTCATAAACTCAATGGGCATCCAAATTGCTTGAATAAACTAGACTGAAGCCTTTTGTATAACTATGTAGTTATGCGTTTAGAAATCTTTAGATTTCAATGAGGTAACATACTTTAAATACAAGAAAATATTCATTTTGCTTGTTTGATTTGTAGAGCTATTACTTTCCTAATTAATGTCTCCTCGTACAGACGTAATATAGAAACGTATCAGAACTGATACAGAAATGGTCAAAATAAAAATTTCCCTTTGAAATATTTATAGTTTAAAAACTTCCTTTCCTTTATATAAGGAAGAAATAATATACAAAACTAACATGAATTTATGAACTCTTTTTAAAACCTGGTAATAATACTATCAAGGTATTTACTCAAAGATGTCCATTAAAAATTATCTAAACCTAAATTGTCTGTCAAATTCAGATTACCCTTTAAATTAATGTCTCCTTAAAAATTATTGCTTCATTTTGAGATTTCGTGTGTTATCATCTACATCCTTTTGTCTTTCAATAACTTTTCAATAACAAATTCTCTGAGCAGCTAACTTTATTTGCATCTTGATCAAAACTTTTGAAAGCTCTGCATTATATAACTCCATCTGCGTCACAAACAATTGATTATTCTTTAAATTTTAAAGAGGTAGCATTCTTCAAACACAACAAAAATTCATTTTTTTTGTAGAGCTGTTAGTTTTATATTTAATATCTCTTTGTACGTACCTACAGACGTAATGCAAAAATGTATCAAAACTGATACAGAAATGGTCAAAATAGGCATTTTCGCTGAAATATTTGAAGCTTCAAAACTTCCTTTTATTTTATATACGGAAGAAATAATAGACATAGAAATCACCAACATGAATTTATATAATCCTTTTAAAAGTTGGTAATAATACTTTCAAGACATTTTAAAATGCCTATTATGCTAACTAAAAGATGTCTATTAAAAATTATCTAAACCTAAATTTTTTGTCCAATTTAGCTTATCATCTAAATTAATGTCTCTTTAAAAATTATTGCTTCATTTTGAGGTTTCGGGTGTTATCATCTATATCTTTGAATAACCCATTTTCTCTGAGCAACTAAAACATAGAAATCAGTAACATGAATTTATAAAATCTTTTTAAAAATTGGTAATAATACTATCAAGGCATTTTTAAATTATTAGCTTACTCAAAGATGTCCATTAAAAATTATCTAAACCTCAATTGTTTGTCAAATTCAGCTTACCCTCTAAATTAA
>CM063500.1:8338370-8340870 GCA_032207245.1 Pardosa pseudoannulata | reverse complement strand
ATAAAAATTACATCATTATAGATATATTAATTATATAAATATTACTTATAAAAATATATGTTTTTTTATATTAGTGCCGCTATCGACTAATTTTTTATTAGTAATTGCATTTCACAATTAATTATTCAATACTTTTTCTTAAATACTTTTTAGCCCATAAATAAATTTATTTTTTTATGTTTGTTATCAACCCCTTACCTGTGGAATATATTTAAGAAAAAACGTGCCAAAAATAGAAAAAAATTCTCCGTAATTTTGTTTGTTATTAACAACAAAATGTTACAAATAGATTATGTTTGAAAAAATAAAATTTAAACAAAATAACTACTATTTTCAACAATTTTCACATACATGAGAAATTTAATGGATTACAACAATTTTTGCTCATATTTCAGCAAAATAAATGAAATGACATGAATTTCTGGGTAAATATAACAAACTTATTCAACAATATTATTATTTATATCAACAGTCATGAATTGCATATCCCTCAGATTCCTTTCATCTTCACAAATCCTTTATAACATCCGGGAATTAGCGGCAAATGGCTTGAAACTGCCGAACTTTTTGCCGGAAAGTACTCTATCTTTTAAGAAAAAGGCCGATTAAATATTATGCATTGAACGAACCAATTTTGGGCTTCACGGAATTGAAATACCTTTTTTTCTCTTGCCCGAACTCAGATGGGGCATTCCAAATTGGCGCATTTACGTAACCCGAACTGAGTTCAGGCTTCACAGGAAACGGTCTAAACATTATCAATATCTTAATATTTCTTGTATTCGAATGATACAAATAAGCATGATGCTTATAGTGATCCCTTCATAAAGCCTCCTCTTAAGTAATTTATTACATTTGTCTCATGTTGAACCATATCGTGATAAATATAAGAAAAAATACTAAAAAATGGATAACATGCATTAGAAATGCATTAGAAAAATAAAAGTCCATTCCGATTATTTATTTATTCACTTCTGCTTCACCACCAGCTTTCGAAAATGGCTCATTTCCTCCGACCACCATTCCGAACTAATTGACATTATTTCCTCCGACGTCATTTAAAGCGAACGGCAAAGACAGATCTTACCTGAATTTCGTCGTGGCGTTCGCGAGTACTTAAATTCGAACGGTTGTTTCAAATCGTCACTAATTGGTGTTTAGTGACAGGAACAGACACTTATTGTTCTCCCGGATAATTGTAATGAGATTTGCCCAGATGAGTAGGAAATGATTTAATCGATGTTATGAATTGACGTCAGAAATATTTTCTGTCGAATTAGAGCCTTGAGACAGACATTCTCCGTTTAGCGTCGTTGTTTACTGCTGTCCGAAAGGGATGACAACAGAATTTTGCTGTTAATTGTGTTAGTAAATTTATACATTAAAGAACTAAAGGAAACGGGTTCGATCATAAAAATTCCAAACCTACTGCATTGGATTTTAATATGAAATGTGGTTTTCATTTCTTTGATTAAAAGTCCAACGCTCTTATGGTTGTTAACTGGTTAAATTTATTCGTATTATTGAAATTTGGCATGTAATGCGTAAATTTCGATAGACATTTGTGTTGTTTATTATATTACTTTAAGAATTGTTAGGCTCATTAATTTATTTATTAGTTAAAATGGTACTGAGTGTGACTTCTTACAGAGTTTTGACACAGAGAAAACTTTTTAGTGGTTTGCTCATTAACCTCTTGAGCGTCGATTGTGTGTACCACATTCTATGAAAGCTTTTCTCATGCGTCGTGACCAGAAGCAGTTTCATCACTAACTAAATTTTGCACACATTTTTTTACAGGACAAACTACAATGCTATCTTCAGATGTATCCAAATCGGTATCTGTTTCATTTTTCTAAGGTATAATCAGAACACTTTCCAGCACCGTTATTAGTACCAATTTTCTTTTTGCCATTAGGTTAAATTTTTAGATTTTTTAAAGAATTTTTTAAGCCCCAACAGTTAATTATTTATTGCATATAATATAATACTCTATTGCAATTACTCCTAAGAATAAACGACCAACTCTTATATTGCAACTGCAACAAACAAGAACTCAAAAACAAAAATTTTATCGCCTAAAAACAATACTATTCTAATACTAGCTTTTCACTTTTGGACAGAAAGAATCATCACGTGTCTGTACGAGCTTTTCACTTTTGGCCAGACATAATCACGTGTGTTACAAGGTTCTCATTTTAGCACAACATACGATCACTTTTTACGTTGTTTTAAGAAAATTAAGACAATCAGATGCCTTCTTATGCTTTCTATGAAACACTGTTTTATGGAAACTTTAATTTATGGTACTACTTGTATAACATCTTGTTTAGCAGAAATTATCATCACCTGTAAATCGATTCCGGAAAATTACAATTGCGTTTTATTTTCAATTTTTGAGGGAGCAAATCAAGTATCATGGGAAACCTTACCAAACTCTGACATTTTTTACTTTTCTGAACATTTTACCTTAATTTATTTTGTGAATCCCCAATTTGAT
>CM063500.1:8315870-8335870 GCA_032207245.1 Pardosa pseudoannulata | reverse complement strand
TAAATCAAGAGATTTTTTAACGATAGAATTACGGAGGCAGTCAAATACGAAAGATAAAATTTTTGGCATAAAGTAATCAAAGTAACTAATGTCCTTTATGTTATAAAATGAATAAATATATTTTCCTTGCAGTCAAGCCCTTTTGTACTGTAGCTCTGTGTTATGGGAATGTGTGACTATGGACAGCTAAATTGTCGGCATTCAACACAACACATAGTATAAATAAATAGTAGTAAGGGATGCAGTAAATTTCGTATTCAGAAGATATAATTTGAAGTAAAGAATAATATCAGTACATAATTTAACGATTGAATTCCTTAGTCAGTCATATATGAAAGATAAAAACTCTTGGCGTAAAGTAATAAAGGCAACTAATATCCATTCTGTTATAAAAATTATAAGTTCCGTGCAGTCATGCACTTTTGCACTGTATTAGGGGAATCTCTATGTACAATGGACTCCGCTTAATGTGATCGGCGTTCAACACAACACATTATTATAAATCACTTGGTTTCGATCTATTCAATTTGTATGTTAAAATTATCGCTTTATGTGATCGTTACATCGGTTAATGTTAAAAATTTTCAAACCTCATTTTCAGGGCCATAGCCAGAAATTATTTTCGGAGGGAGACCAAGGTAAAAAGACATCTTTACTTGTGAATGATACTTCAATTGATGAAAAAAAGCACTGTATTTCCTACCGTCAGCATGCACTTTTATGGTATTAGTGGGTTTTTCTTTTTAAGAGAATAAATGTCGCGGTTAATGATATTGAATAGCTTATGCAGATAGCAGACATACAAACGTGGGTAGTTATCTATCTACAAAATGATCTTTCAAAATTTTATGTGATCGTTACATCGGATTATGTTATCAGTTTTCGAACCTCATTTTACCTTCCAAAAGGAATATTCACAGTGTATTCAAAAGAAAACCATTTTTTTTTCGTTTGAATTTATGAGAATTTTCCCCCTTTCACCTAAGAAAATGGAGAATGACCAAAGGAGTGGTGTATTGCCCGTTTAGGGAATTTTTCAGATATACACACACCCTGCTGATGGTCAACGGTTGTCAGATAAGCAGGAGGCAAACATTCTTATCGGAACTAAGAAGAAGCGTAATCATATTTTATGCCTTGCTTGCTTGCAGCTTGTCGATGTGGAATCCAGAAATAGAAATGATTTAACATTAAAACAAAAGAAAATTTAAATCGTTACCTGAAGTGAATCAGCGCAATGCTACAGAGCAGTTAAACATTTCTCAGCCTCTATTGTGCAAAACTTTGAAAATTCGTGATGAACTTACTAGAAAAGATAAACAAAATGAAAATACAGAGTGCAAACGTAATGGAGCTGGTAAAGATGAGCAAGTTGAAAATGCTCTAAGACTTTGGTTTGAAAATGTTCGAGAACGTGATGGTCCAGTCAAAGGACCATTACTGGACCATCCATAAATATGGGATTATTTATGGATGATGAATCAATATGAAACAAAATACGAAAACAAAATATGGAACCCCGTATGAAACAAAAAGCAAAAAGTTTAGCAGCTCAAATGGGGATAAAAGATTTTGTTGCAACAAATGGTTGGTTCCAGACATGCAAAAATATTGTTTACAAGAGAACTCACGGAAATTTAGTAAGTGTCAATTAAAGGGAGGGGGGTAAATTTATCTAATTCTGCCTATCGTTTATTGTTATCAAAATTATGTTGTCCAAAACTGTTCACAGTAAGCGGAGTCATCAGTATTATGGGAATGTGGGAATAATTATTGCTGTATTTTTGGCATTGGCAACAACATATATAGAATCAAAATTTAAAGTACCAAAGAATAAAATGAAGAGATCTATTAACGATAGAATTACGGAGTCAGTCACTTGAGAAAGATAAAAAAAAATCTCGGCGTAAAGTAATCAGGAAAACTAATGTCTCTTCTGTTATAAAACTAATCAATATATTTTCCTACAAAGCATAAAATTGCGGATCCAATATATATTATCCGAATCATTAAGGTTTGCCCATATAATGCTTTGTTTAAACACCATTATTGTAATTACCCGAATCTTTAATAACAATATTGGCAAAACCATTAAAATCAGCTACTGAAAAGTAATGCAGCTGCTGGTGGAGGAAATTAAACCTCTGATGTTATGGTCCCAAGGTTTTAACTGAATGGCTCTCAAGTGGTTAATACACTCATAAACCAAGATCCATTCTTAAGCACTATTAAGGACTATTCATATAAAATACTGCAATAATTAACTCCATATTCTCTCGTCTCATCGACTAAAACCGTTCTCTTCCATCCACGGGTCTAGATGATCAGCAGATTAAGGCTCGCAAAACATCCTAGAACCCTCTCGTTTCTGAAGTTAATTCCGCTAAATTTAATGGGATTGCCCTTTCGTAATGGGGTGCAGAGAAGAAGACGGATTCGGGGGGTTGCGGTGGGTAATCACCTCATAGAGTTGCTTATACTCTTGCCTCAAGTCACGTAGGTTAATGATACTGCTGTAGGGTTTTTTATTTTTGTTATTGTTATTTCGTTCTATTTTGCCGAATAATCTAGATAACTTTCTAATCAGGACTTTTGCAGTTTAAAAAGATTCTGTATATGTGTGTAATTCTATTTTAACTCAATACTAACATGCAAGTAAAATATAAATTTCCTCTTATGTTTAGTGAAGAATATTAAAATGAAGCATGAATCGAATATTTTAAAAGAATAGATTAAAATATTAATCATATTGTAAAGTAAAAGGAAATCTATAATATATTAAATACAAACTATTCTTTTATACAATTTAAATTCTAATGCAAACGAACAAATCGAATTCAAAATAATATTCTAATTCTAAATTATTTTACTTTATATCAAATGCTAAATTACTGTTACATGTTAACGCATATATTTTTTAAAAAAAGTAAAGCTTTAAATTTGTTATTAAAACTGATCAGTAGAGTCGCTTTCAAGAATCAAAATTTAGAAAAAAATTTTAAAAAAATTACTTGATGTTTAATTTTACAAACTGCCTCGAAATTGAAAATCAAGGGATATAACATTTATAGACTCGATAGACCCTCCGGAAAAGGAGGAGGTTTGGCGTTTCTGATTAAAGATATTAACTACAGAGGCATAGATCTTGCGACTATAAATTCAGACCTCGAAATCCAGGGCATTGCTGTCACCTGGAGAGGCAAAAAACTCCAGATATACAATGTATATCACCCTCCTAATCATTCGAGACTCCCCGATAGTCTATCCTCTGCTATGAAAGACAACACAATAATCGTTGGTGACCTGAATGCCAAACATCCCTCATGGGGCTGCTCTTCGAGCAATGCCAAAGGTGAAGAGCTGCTGCACCTAATAGACGACACGGGTTTCATGATTCTCAATGATGGCACTCCCACCCATGCTTCCTATAGTTATAATACTTCTGAGGCATTAGATCCAATCTACTTTTGTGCTTCTGAAACAAATCTCCAGAAATTGGAAAGAGTGCAACTAAGTGCCGCCCGAATTATTTTAGGACTTAAAAACAGCTGCCCTTCAGATATAGCTCTGTACGAGACAAATTTACAACCTTTGCATATTAGAAGAAAAGCTAGCTTGATAAATTACTACAACAATCTATATAGTTACGGGTCAAATCATCGTACTTCCTCCTATTTGCAGTCCTGGCACAACAACCAAAGACTTAAGAAACTCACCCCATTTGCCTTGGTGGATTCGCAGGACCTGATCTTTCGTGAGGTCGAACCTCAGATCTTGAGATCCTGTATTGACCCCTCGGAGGGATTGCCAAGAGTCTTTTTCCATTTCGATCTGAATTCAAGCGCCAACAAGCAAACTCACATCGAAGACCATCTTAGACAGTTGGCCCTGGAAATTATTTGTTGTATACCTAGAAATGCAGCGCAGGTATATACCGATGGCAGTCGTAAAGAAGACCGTACTGGCAGCGGTGTATATATTAAGACCCAGCATCTGGAAAAATTAATAAAGCAACGCAACCCAGATACTTGTTCTGTCTTCAGGAGTGAGTTAATTGCGATTAAAGAGGGGCTTGATGCTATCTTACCCTACGACAATGACTTTGGAGAACTCTGGATCCTGTCGGATAGCCGAAGTGCGCTACAACATCTTAGTGGCTGGTCCTCTGCAAACGACGATACTAGCATTTCCATCCTGCTCAAGCTGAGAGAGATTTCCCAAAATCACGACGTACATCTCCAATGGATACCTTCACACATTAATGTTTGTGGCAATGAGATTGCGGATAGATTGGCTAAAGAGGGCAGTGAAGAAAATATGCCCACTGGATCATCACTTACCCACCGGGAACTCTACTCCAATGAAAAATCTCGTCTCAATACTACCTGGAAAATTCCACCTACCCACCAGTGGTATACTGGAACAACACCTGGTGCCCTCCTGGAATTTAATTGTGATCGAAAATCCCATACTGCCTTAGCCAGACTCTCAACAGGCCACCTGAAATCTTTAACTTTCGAACACGGCACAAAAATTTTCCCGACCTGTACAAAATGCTGCAACCATCCAGCCTCACCAAAACATATTCTCGACTGTGTCGGACTAACCAGGGCAGATTTATTATCAGATCCCCTTATCTGCATTGACTTTCTGACTGTCAACAACCTTTTGGAGTTGATCTGACTATTGTCAGATCATGAGGATAAGCCACACACACACAAACTGCTTGATTAAAATAGAAAATAAAAATAGAAAGATTTATAAGTCCGGCCACTGAAACTTAAGAGACATTTCCTTAAGAAAACTTCATTATTTATTTATTATAAAGTTATATTCAATAGAAATATTAAAAATAAAGAAATAATCAAATATTTTAATTATATTTAAGCTTAGAAAATTATCCTAATGTAAGTAATAGAAATAAAAATATTATATATAATTGCTTCGTCAAATGCTAATTACGTTAGTTTTAATATTATTACAAATAATTTTCACATTTCTAATTCTAAATTATTTTACTTTTTGTCAAAATTTAGGTTCATAAATGAAAGTTTAGAAAATGGATATTTTTAACATTTAATTAACGCATACATTAAAAATAAGAAAGCTTTAACATTTTTGATGAAAATGTGTATAATTAAAGGAGTCATTGTCAGGAAAGTAACTATAAAAAAAAACTTTACTTACTGCTGAACTTTAAGTGTTGCTTGATTAAAATAATAAATAAGAATGAGCAAATTTATAACTACGGGCACATTGGTCTCTTCATACGAGACTTGTAATTGTATAACTACGGCCAATTAAAAATTTAGAAATTTTTTTTTTTTTAAATTACTTGATGTTTAATTTTACAAACTGCTTGATTGAAATAGAAAATAAAAATAGAATATAAAAATTATATTTTTATATGCTATTATATATATATATATATATATATATATATATATATATATATATATATATATATATATATATATATATATAAAATAGAATATAAATATAGAAGTCCGGCCACAGAAACTGAAGAGACATTTCCTTAAGAAAACTTTATTATTCGTTTATTATAATGTTATATTCAATAGAAATATTAAAAATAAAGAAATAATCAAATATTTTAATTATATTTAAGCTTAAGAAATTATCATATATTATTGCTTCGTCAAATGCTAATTACGTTAGTTTTAATGTTGTTACAAGTGATTTTCATATTTCTAATTCTAAATTATTTTACTTTTTGTCAAAATTCAGGTTCATAAATGAAAATTTAGAAAATATTTGTTTTTAGCATTTAATTAACGCATAAATTAAAAATAAGAAAGCCTTAACATTTTTGATGAAAATGTGTAAAGGTAAAGGAGTCATTGTCAGGAAAGGAACTAAAAAAAAAAACTTTACTTACTGCTGAACTTTACGAGTTGCTTGATTAAAATAATAAATAAGAATGAGCAGAGTTATAACTGTGGAAACACAGAGGCCCATTCTTAGTCGCCTTGTAATTTCCGGCCACAGGAACTGAAGAGACATTAACTAAAGCAAACTTCACCCATTATTTATTTATCACAAAGAAAGACGATATTAAATTCACAATTTAATTAAAGAACCTAGTTCCCAGGACAAAAACTGGCTTCAATAAAACTTCGTGGTATGTTTTGGGCGTTCTTTTGTTAGTTTCTTCATGTAAATAAGCTCCATTCTTTCCCGCAAAAACAAATTTTGCCTCTACGCAAAGTTTCTTCATGAAATAATACATTTGTGAGTCTGAAAAGACGTAAAAAATAGTTGCCGAGTTGATTTTCAGAAGTATTTGGGGGAAAAGGAATAAATTTCCATTAATATTACTTTTATGTGTAATGTAATCCTGTAAATATTTTTATTTAAATGGCCAGGAGAAAATCGAGCAAGCATCTGTGTATTAGAAATGCTACAATTTTTTTTTTTCCACTTTGTGCACTTAATTTATTTTCCATTTTTAATTGTAGCTAGATATTGTTTTAAAGTTTAATGTACTCTTGTTATTTTTTAAAACAGATATATTAAAGATAATTAATTTATCTGTGTAGCTGGGCACGTATATAGAAATATAATCTTCTTTCTACGAAAAGTAAAAGCATTATTATGTTTGTAGATGAAACATAAACAGGCAAAAATGATCACTTCCTTCTGATTTGGATATAAAGAAATTTATTAGATCTTTTTCTTGTTTTAATGAAATATATCTTAAATAAGTAGTTTTATTTGTTTTCTTTTAAGTTTACTTTATTCTAGACCTTGATGACATGTTTAGTATGGCCATTATTAAAGCAATATTTTATTTCTATTGTCGTACATTCTAAATACCTGAAACGTCGTGTTTGCCATTATTATAAATCCTACTCTCTTATTGCGTTTTATGTTAAACTGTGTTATATGAAACTCAAATAATTCAACATTATTAGAACTTTATTAGATCTTTTTCTTGTTTTAATGAAATATATCTTAAATAAGTAGTTTTATTTGTTTTCTTTTAAGTTTACTTTATTCTAGACCTTGATGACATGTTTAGGATGGCCATTATTAAAGCAATATTTTATTTCTATTGTCGTACATTCTAAATACCTGAAACGTCGCGTTTGCCATTATAATAAATCCTACTCTCTTATTGCGTTTTATGTTAAACTGTGTTATATGAAACTCAAACAATTCAACATTATTAGAACTTTATTAGATCTTTTTCTTGTTTTAATGAAATATATCTTAAATAAGTAGTTTTATTTGTTTTCTTTTAAGTTTACTTTATTTTAGACCTTGATGACATGTTTAGGATGGTCATTATTAAAACAATATTTTATTTATATCTTCATACATTCTAAATACCTGAAACATTGTGTTTGCCATTATTATAAGTTTTACTCCCTTATCGCGTTTTATGTTAAACTGTGTTATATGAAATTCAAATAATTCAACATTATTAGAACTTTATTAGATCTATTTCTTCTTTTAATCAAATATATATTAAATAAGTAGTTTTATTTGTTGTTAGTTTTCAAGTTCACTTTAGTTTAGAGTTTGACAACATGTTTATCATGGTCATTATTAAAGCAATATTTTATTTTTATCGTTATATATTCTAAATACCTGAAACGTTGTGATTACCATTATTATAAGTCC
Source organism: Pardosa pseudoannulata (assembly GCA_032207245.1). Lineage (NCBI taxonomy): Eukaryota > Metazoa > Arthropoda > Arachnida > Araneae > Lycosidae > Pardosa > Pardosa pseudoannulata. The sequence goes on along the minus strand of CM063500.1, from coordinate 8,328,223 downwards.
TACTCTCTTATTGCGTTTTATGTTAAACGGTTTATAGGAAACTCAACTAATTAAACATTATTAGAAATTTATTAGATCTTTGTCTTGTTTTAATCAAATATATCTTAAATAAGTAGTTTCATTTATTGTCAGTTTTCTTTTAAGTTTAGTTTATTCTAGACCTTGACGACATGTTTAGGATGGTCATTATTAAAGCAATATTTTATTTTTATCGTCATACATTTCAAATACCTGAAACGTTGTGTTTGCCATTATTATAAGTTCTACTCTCTTATCGCGTTTTATTCTAAACTATGTTATATGAAACTCAAATAATTCAACTTTATTAGAACTCTATTAGATCTTTTTTTTTTGTTTTAATCAAATATATTTTAAATAAGTAGTTTTATTTATTATCAGTTTTCTTTTAAGTTTTTTCTTTATTCTAGAAATTGAAAATCTGTTTAGGATGGCCATTATTAAAGCAATATTTTATTTCTATTGTCGTACATTCTAAATACCTGAAACGTTGTGTTTGCCATTATTATAAATCCTACTCTCTTATTCTGTTTTATGTTAAACGGTGTTATATGAAACTCAAATAATTCAACATTATTACAACTTTATTAGATCTTTTTCTTGTTTTAATCAAATATTTATTAAATAAGTAGTTTTATTTGTTGTTAGTTTTCTTTCCAGTTCACTTTAGTTTAGAGTTTGATAACATGTTTAGGATGGTCATTATTAAAGCAATATTTTATTTCAATCTTCATACATTCTAAATACCAGAAACGTCGTGATTACCATTATTATAAGTCCTACTCTCTTATCCTTTTTATGTTAAACGGTGTTATATGAAACTCAAATATATCAGCATTATTAGAACTTTATTAGATCTTTTTCTTCTTTTAATGAAATATATCTTAAATAAGTAGTTTTATTTATTATCAATTTTAAGTTCATTTTATTCTAGAACTTTAACAACATATTTAGGATGGCTATTATTAAAGCAATATTTTATTTCTCTAGTCATACATTCTAAATACCCGAAACGTTGTGATTGCCATTATTATAAGTCCTACTCTCTTATCGCGTTTTATGTTAAACGATGTTATATGAAACTTAAATAATTCAACTTTATTAGAACTCTATTAGCTTTTTCTCTTGTTTTAATCAAACATATTTTAAATAAGTAGTTTTATTTATTATCAGTTTTCTTTTAAGTTTATTTTATTTTAGACTTTGACGACATGTTTAGGATGGTCATTATTAAACCAATATTTTATTTCTATTGTCCTGCATTCTAAATACATGTAACGTTGCTTTATAAGTCTTACTTTCATATCACTTTTCTTTTCATGTTAAACGGTGTTATATGAAACTCAAATAATTCAATTTTATTAGATCTCTATTAGATTTTTTTTCCTGTTTTAATCAAATATATCCTAAATAAGTAGTTTTATTTGTTATCAGTTTTAAGTTTACTTTATTCTAGACCTTAACAACATGTTTAGGATGGTTATTATTAAAGCAATATTTTATTTCTGTAGTCATACATTCTAAATACCTGAAATGTTGTGTTTACTATTATTATAAGTCCTAATCTCTTATCGTGTTTTATGTTGAACGATGTTATATGAAACTTAAATAATTCAACTTTATTAGAACTCTATTAGATCTTTCTCTTGTTTTAATCAAACATATTTTAAATAAGTATTTATATTTATTATCAGTTTTCTTTTAAGTTTTCTTTATTCTAGACTTCGAAAACATCTTTAGGATGGTCATTATTAAAGCAATATTTTATTTCTATCGTCATATATTCTAAATACCTGAAGCGTTGTGTTAGCCATTATTATAAATCCTACTGTCTTATTGCGTTTTATGTTAAACGGTGTTATGTGAAACTCAAATAATGTTAACCAAGAAGTTCGTTCTATGAAAACAAGCTATGAGAAACATATGAATAAGTCAAACTAGATTAATTAATACCGTATTATATGGAAACTATTGTTGCGTAATAAGCAGATAATTTTATAAGGTATTCCGAATTTTAAGAAATGTTTCTTCTCTTAATCTCAGAATTAAAAAAATACAATCGCCATGTGACAGAAACAATTTTTTAATTGGGGTAAAAAATCACCAAAAATTTATTATAGAATGTAAATAAATTCCGAATTAGTGCAAATTAAATTAATTTGTACAATGTTGTATGGAATAATGTAGCAGCGATTTATTGTTTTCTTATTTGTAGAGATATTTCCTGGTAATTAACCCTTTAATGCACAGTTTTTTATAAAAAGCCGGCAAAAAAAAATCAGTTTTTTTAATGTAAAAAACGCAATTTAGAATCCTGTCTTGCCAAGAAAATTACAAAAATACAAAAAATAATCAAAATTTATAAAGCATCATTGAATGAACGTAAATTGAGAATTTTATATGTAAATCCTGTAACTGTTTTTTTTTATATTTACATATGTTGTACAATTATATTCTTTGTTTTTCATTTTAAACGTTGTTTGATATTATTGTAAACATTAATGCATTATTATTACTTTCTAAGCAGATATAAAAAATTCTGTACGTAGTTATACACAGTAGTTCAATTTTATTTCTCCTAAAAATTTATGCATTATTAAGTTTGTAGATGAAAATTAAACTGACAAAAATAATCAGGCTTTTCTTAGAGAAATAACAAGCTTACGATACGAAACTTTTTTTTTAAAAAAAACTATCATGCTTTAAACAAATATATGCTAAATTGTATAGAAATGCTTTATTGTTTGCTGAATTTTAGAAATATTCCTTGATAACTCGAAAAGAAAAGGCCCCATAAATGTCAACTAAAAATAAACCATAGATAAATGAAAGTAAATTCACCAAATACCAGTATCGGAGATCTAATTGGATTATGCAATTACAAAAAATTACTTATAATAATGTAATGGAAATCAAAATTATTTTAAGTGTTATAAAATATCATTGAATGCACGCAAATTGTGAATTTTTTATATGTAAATCCTGTAACTGTTTTTTATATTCTATATGTTGTGCAATTATATTGTTTGTTTTACATTTTTAACCGTTGTTGTAGACATTAATCAATTATTATTTCTAAGCTGATATCCAAATAATTTCTATATGTAGTTATACACAGGAGTTCAATTTTGTTTCTTCTAAAAGTCTATGCATTTTTAAGTCTGTAGATGAAAATTAAACTGACAAAAATAATCCCGCCATTCGTAGAGAAATAACAAGCTTACGGTAGGGATATTTTTCTTAGAAAAAAAAAACCCTCCGAATTAGTGCAAATTAAATTTGTGCAATGTTGTATGAAATTATGTAGAAGTAATTTATTGTTTGCTTATTTTTAGAGAAGTTTCCTGGTAATTAAAACAGAAATGCCCTATAAATGACAAATACAAAATTTTAACACATCCAATAATTGTTGCTATAGATAAATGTATAGATACAAATAAAATAGCCAAATGGCGTAGCAAGTGGGTATAATTGGGTTATGCAATCGCCAAAAATCATTATAGAATGCAATTAATTCAGAATTAATGCAAATTAAATGGATTAGCACTGTACTGAAGTATAATAATATAGGTTTTTTATTATTTTCTAATTTTTAGGAAAAATATACAGTAAGTGGGAAAATGACTGCCTCAAAAATTTCAACTACAAAAATGTAGCACATCGGATAATTACTGCCATAGATAAATGTAACTAAAATCGCTAAATGATAGTAGGAGAGGTGTAATTGGGTTATACACTCACCAAAAAATTATTATAAAATATAAATGAATTCATAATTAATGAAAATTAAATGATATACTGTATTATATAGAATTATATAACACGATTATATAAAATTGTATCGCAATGCTTTATTGTTTGCAGAATTTTAGAGAAATTCCTGCCCCATAAATGTCAACTACAAGTAAACCATAGATAAATGAAAGTAAATTCACCAAATACCAGTATCGGAGGTGCAGTTGGATTATGCAATAGACAAAAATTACTTATAATGATTTAATGGAAATCAAAATTATTTTAAATGTTCTAAAATATTATTTAATGTATGTGAATTGTGAATTTTTTATATGTAAACCCCGTAACTGTTTTTCATATTTTATATGTTGTGCAATTATATTCTTTGTTTTACATTTTTAACCGTTGTTTGATATTATTGTAGACATTAATGAATTATTATTTCTTTCTAAGCAGATATCCGAAAAATTTCTGTACATAGTTATACACAGGCGTTCAATTTTATTTCTCCTAAAAATCTATGCATTATTAAGTTTGTAGATGAAAATTAAACGGAAAAAAATAATCACAACATTCTTAGAGAAATAATAAGCTTACGATAGGGATCTTAAAAAAAAAAAAAAACTCTCATGACTTAAACAAATATATGCTAAATTGTATAGCAATGCTTTATTTTTTTCTGAGTTTTAGAAAAATTTCTTGATAACTCGAAAAGAAAATACCTCATAAATGCAACTACAAATAAACCATAGATAAATGATAGTAAATTCACCAATCGGAGAATTCACCAATTAGGTATGAGGTGTAACTAGATTATGCAATTATCAAAAATTACTTATAATAATGTAATGGAAATCAAAATTATTTTAAGTGTTATAAAATATTATTGAATGCACGTAAATTATTAATTTTTTGCATGTAAATCCTATAGCTGTTTTTTATATGTTCCACGTTGTGCAATTATATTCTTTGTTTTTCATTTTTAAGCGTTGTCTGATATTATTGTAGACATTAATGTATTATTATTACTTTCTAAGCAGATATTCAAAAATTTCCTTCTAAAAATCTATGCATTATTAAGTTTGTAGATGAAAATTAAACTGACAAAAATAATCACGCCATTCTTAGAGAAATAACAAGCTTACGGTAGGGATCTTTTTTTTAAAAAAAAAACTCTCATGTTTTAAACAAATATATGCTAATTTAGAAAACGAGTACTGCATTAAAACCTCTATTTACTCCATTAAATTGCGACATGTTACTCATAAAAATTGCTTAAAGAATTGTGTTTGTCTTTCTTTACCCGCGTGTGACTTAATTAAAGATGACTGATACTTATTATTAAAAATGCATCTCATTCTTTATGAAAGAAAAAATGTTTTCCAAAATCTAAATGAGTTAATTTAAAAAGTATTACAAACAAGTTGAATAAAAACATTTAATTTAAATCTCATTTACTTTTGATCAATATAAGATTCTTCAGGAGGATCAAATTAATATTTCAGTTAAATCTGTACACAAAATAATCTTAACGTTAGTAAAATGTCTTTTGTAATCTTCTCTTTATCAGGAAAATTCAATGGGTGACTAAATATTTGTCATCTGATTTACTTTTAAACTGTTATCAAACATTAAATTAAAAATTCCATTTCACTAACTAACTATATTTGCACAGTTAGGAAAAATTAATAGTATTTTTGTGCGTGAAAAATACAAGCTAAACATTTTTGAAATAGTTATTCATAAAAATAATTAGTCATGAAACAGTCAATAAATGTAAAAAAATTTTATTTTAATGTGAGCATTCTAGATTTGTTTGTATTTTACTAAACAATGCTTATCTTCAAATAAATTTTATATTGTATTTTTCAAATAAGGATTAATTTTAACTGAGGAATATTTTCATGGGAAAATCGGAATTATTATGCATTAGAAAATTTAAAAAAATGTATATTTTTTCATCTGGGAAAGTAACTGTTTAGCCTTATTTGCATCATTTCTCAAATAAAGCATGTACACGAATGACAAAATTAACCATTTACCCGCCAATGTTCCAATAATGGAACATGATTTTTAAATTAAAAAATTAACATACAAAAAAATTCTTATCAATATTGCTTTTACGTACAATAAAATATATTTTATTTTGTTTAGATAATTATTTATTTTTTTACATTTTTTTAAATTTTACTATATTTTCTCAATTTTACTCTCCCTTACAATTAAGCCGAACGATAGTCGAAAGGTTAGGGGGCTGGCCTTCAGAACCGGAGTTCGTGGGTTCGAATCCCACTATGGCATGGATGTTCGTAGCCGTTCGGAATAGGCTTTATGCAGTAGGACCCGGTCTCATTAGCTCTCGTGTTGCAAAAAGTAGACCGTAGCACTCGAAAACCAACAACCAAACCCTTACAACTAAATTTACGAAAATTAAAGTTTAAATGGAAAAAACACAATACTTTAAAATATATCATTAGACAACATATTCTAAGGGAATACAACAAAAGCAAAATTTTATTTTTAAATTTTAAAGGTAAAATTTACGTTTTTATGTCTCTGTTCCATTATTGGAACATTGGCTTTTCAAGGGTTCATTTTTCATTTATGTCAAAGCATTGTATGATATTGCAAACATTAATTTCGTTTGCATTCAGATAGGAATAGCAACTTTTCTAAAGAATATAAATAGATAAAGCTGCAAATGGAAGCTGCAATACTTCGAAAGGATTATAATATTGACCCTTGACATTGATGTTCACTTTAGTAAAGTCATAACAATAGAAAGAAATTATTTTTGATAAGGTGGCTGAACACGTGTGTGTGGGGCTTTCACCTGTGCCTTTGGATACAAGTGCAATTTCACATAAAAGGTGTCTTATTGGAAATGTTTGCTGAAATAGCTATCAGTTTCCTTTGAGATAGAGTTTTTCTTATTATTTTTGTTTGATGGCAGTGAAAAAGGTGCATGTGTGCTTTCTATGTGTTTTATTTATAAAGTTTTCATAAATATAACATCATGTCTGAAAGATGCCTTACAATACAAGATGCTGTGGTCTTTCTAGAAACTCTTTCGGATTCTGATTTGGAAGATGTAGATATTTGCCAGTTACAGCCCGATGAACCTGGTGATATAACAAATGAAGAAGATATTGATGAATATAGTTTTGATGCTGTTATACAATTCGATGTGTGTGGAATGGTAGATGTCATTTAAAAAAAAGATGTAAGTACTTCAGTTAAAGAAAAACTTCAAAAACCGGGACCAAGGGCCAAGAAGAAACGAAAAACTGAAAACCCTGTAGTAAAATGGAAAAAAATAGGAAATTCGATAATTCAACAGAACTGGAAAAACCTGTATCGATATTGCATAAATTCTATAGTGTTATAATATTTATTAATTGTACATTATTTAAGAATAAATAAACAAAACAGTTAATATTAGGAAAATATTATAATTATTAGACTTTAAATTAACTACTTTCATGAGCTTTTAAAAATATGCAAAAAATAATCATGTAACACGCCAATGTTCCAATAATGGAACATAGCTAAAAACACCCTCAAAATTTTTAAATCTAATATTAAAACTTTATTGTATTTATATACTCTTAATTAATATAATAACTAAATTCCAAGTCATTTATACTAATATTTCTTAATTCTGCGTTTAAATGGTTAAAAATGGCATATATGCAGAGAAAGCACAATGGGTATTGCAGTTAGCCAAGTTGAAATCTTTTGTTTGTTAAAGTTTTTACACTATCCAGGTAAATCCACGATATTAAACTGGCACAATTAATTCAAGACAACGGAAAGTGTAGCTGATTTGCTTAGACGTTAGCAACGATGTGAATCGGTCCATCGATTAGGTCGCTAGAAAGTTAGCAACGATATCATTAATATCGTTAAGAAAAGAGTGAAACTACAGTAAAAAAAGAAACAATGGAGTAGCCTACGGAAATGTGTGTTACAACGGTCTTTCAAAATTGAGTACCTAAATCAACGCTGTATAGGATAGTGAAAGACTTTAAAGCAAATCCTTACAAACTTTTCTCCCCTTTTCTCCCAAACTTTTCCCCGAGCAAAATGCGAGAGTTTCTTGATGAGGCCTTTGGTGAGATAAAGACTGGTCTTGTAGAGAAGCAGTTTCCAGCCTTTTCGTCTTGGCACCTCTGAGTGATCTTTTCCTAGCGTTCTTCTTGGTAGTCACGAGCTTACCTCTGTAGTGTTTGCTTCTTACCGGGTAGGACCACATTAAAATCGGACTATGACGGGCCTCTCGTAGGTCAACGGTGGCTTGGTAGCCATTATGGAGTCACTGTCACTGTCACGGCACGGTCATTATTAGTTGCTGCTGTATGTCTTCGGATGAGTCAGCGTAAAACACACTTGGCACCCCTGGCCTACGGTTGAGGCACTAAATGAATATCCGGTGTGATGCCTTCAATGTTCTTGAGTCAAGAGGTAGTGTGAAGAAGGATCACAGACATAACAGAATTGGAAATCACTTCTATTTCTTGAGTAAATACTGGCTATATACAAAGGGATTCTAATATCGCATAATAATTTGAAATGTAAAGGATTGTTGCACGGATAACATATCCACGATGATCACAGTCGTAAAAAAGAATAAAATGTACTAACACAATGGGGGTGTAGCTTGAAGAAGGATCACAGACATAACAGAATTGGAAATCACTTCTATTTCTTGAGTAAATACTGGCTATATACAAAGGGATTCTAATATCGCATAATAATTTGAAATGTAAAGGATTGTTGCACGGATAACATATCCACGATGATCACAGTCGTAAAAAAGAATAAAATGTGCTAACACAATGGGGGTGTAGCTTGAAGAAGGATCACAGACATAACAGAATTGGAAATCACTTCTATTTCTTGAGTAAATACTGGCTATATACAAAGGGATTCTAATATCGCATAATAATTTGAAATGTAAAGGATTGTTGCACGGATAACATATCCACGATGATCACAGTCGTAAAAAAGAATAAAATGTGCTAACACAATGGGGGTGTAGCTTGAAGAAGGATCACAGACATAACAGAATTGGAAATCACTTCTATTTCTTGAGTAAAATACTGTTATACAAAGGGATTCTAATATCGCATAATAATTTGAAATGTAAAGGATTGTTGCACGGATAACATATCCACGATGATCACAGTCGTAAAAAAGAATAAAATGTGCTAACACAATGGGGGTGTAGCTTGAAGAAGGATCACAGACATAACAGAATTGGAAATCACTTTATTTTCTTGAGTAAATACTGGCTATATACAAAGGGATTCTAATATCGCATAATAATTTGAAATGTAAAGGATTGTTGCACGGATAACATATCACGATGATCACAGTCGTAAAAAAGAATAAAATGTGCTAACACAATGGGGGTGTAGCTTGAAGAAGGATCACAGACATAACAGAATTGGAAATCACTTCTATTTCTTGAGTAAATACTGGCTATATACAAAGGGATTCTAATATCGCATTAATTTGAAATGTAAAGGATTGTTGCACGGATAACATATCCACGATGATCACAGTCGTAAAAAAGAATAAAATGTGCTAACACAATGGGGGTGTAGCTTGAAGAAGGATCACAGACATAACAGAATTGGAAATCACTTCTATTTCTTGAGTAAATACTGGCTATATACAAAGGGATTCTAATATCGCATAATAATTTGAAATGTAAAGGATTTTTGCACGGATAACATATCCACGATGATCACAGTCGTAAAAAAGAATAAAATGTGCTAACACAATGGGGGTGTAGCTTGAAGAAGGATCACAGACATAACAGAATTGGAAATCACTTCTATTTCTTGAGTAAATACTGGCTATATACAAAGGGATTCTAATATCGCATAATAATTTGAAATGTAAAGGATTGTTGCACGGATAACATATCCACGATGATCACAGTCGTAAAAAAGAATAAAATGTGCTAACACAATGGGGGTGTAGCTTGAAGAAGGATCACAGACATAACAGAATTGGAAATCACTTCTATTTCTTGAGTAAATACTGGCTATATACAAAGGGATTCTAATATCTCAAAATATTTTGAATTGTAAATGTTTGTTGCACGGATAACATATCCACGATGATCACAGTCGTAAAAAAGAATAAAATGTGCTAACACAATGGGGGTGTAGCTTGAAGAAGGATCACAGACATAACAGAATTGGAAATCACTTCTATTTCTTGAGTAAATACTGGCTATATACAAAGGGATTCTAATATCGCATAATAATTTGAAATGTAAAGGATTGTTGCACGGATAACATATCCACGATGATCACAGTCGTAAAAAAGAATAAAATGTGCTAACACAATGGGGGTGTAGCTTTTCCAGCCGAATCTATCCCCCGTTCGGTGTCCGAGACCCTGCCTTTCCTTATATGAGTGGACCTTACGAGTCTCCCGAACGTAATTGCTAAAAATCTGGCACGGGTCAAAAGTCGCGGAAGCCTTCACGAGTTCAAAGCCTCTACATAAAAAGATGTCGAAAAGTCCCGAGTCTCAAAATTCTAGGCTTTTTATAACTGGGGGTCAGTTACAATCCAGCCAACCGTTTTTTGGCCAGTTACGATCTCAGTTACCTGAGAACTCCAGCTAAGGTTACATCTAGTTAATTAGTCGAATTCTTATTCGCTAGCTGTCCCGTTTCGGAATTCTGGAGGAAATGCTCCATAATCATTACAACAAATCTGTAACTGTATTACAAAGAATTAAGCATTCATTTTGATTCTTATTTTGTCTTTCTATCTACAGTATAAATCCATGATTATCTGCTAATCAGTAACTGTTATTACATATTGTTTAAATTGATAACAAATGATGTGTTTATCATTTTACACCTGATTCAATTTTTAAGGGATGACAACAACTCTATAACTGTGTTCCAAAGTTTTAAGAGTAGGCTAGATAGTTGCTTTCTCATTTTCTCCACAGTAAATGTCTATGAGTATTAGTTAATAAGTAACTGTCTTTTACAATTGTTTTAAATTGAGAACGAAGGATGTGTTTTTCTTTTTAAAATCTTACAATTTTTAGAGAATGCCAACAACTCTACAACTGCATTCCAAATCATTAAGCATTAGGTTGTGTAGTTATTTTGCATTTCTCTCTACAGTACATATCCATGAGTATTAGTTAATAAGTAGCTGTCATTTGCAAAGTTTTTAATTGACTACAAAAGATTTTTTCAGTTGCAAATTGTAGAGAAGGACAGTAACTTTATAACAGAAAACAGAAGTCTTAAGCTTGATGGTTGTTTGTATTTCTTTCTACTGTACTATCTTTGAGTATTGGTTACTCAATAACTGTCATTTACATTTGTTTTAAAATGACTGTAAAAGATGTGTTTTTTCCTTTTTCTATAACTGAAAATTTTAGAGAATGACAACACCTCTATAATTGTATTCCAAAGCGTTGATTAGGCTTAATGCTTGTTTTGTCTTTCTGTAAATAGTTTGTAACAGTTGTTTTTCTGTAACAGTTGTTTTTTTTCTTTTCGATCACTACAGTTTGTAGAGAAAGACAACAATTCTGTAACTGTATTTCAAAGCATTAAGCATAATGTTTGTTTTGTCTTTCTGTGTACAGTACATGTCCCAGAGTATTGGTTAGTCAGTAATTGTCTTTTATTACATTTTAGTTTGGTACGATCTATTTTTCCTTTTTTTAATCCTGCAATATTTAGAGATTGAAAACAATTTTATAACTATATTCCAAAGCGTTGAGAATTAGGCTTAATGTTTGTTTTGTCTTTCTGTCTACAGTACATGTCCCAGAGTATTGGTTAATCAGTAATTGCCTTTTATTACATTTTAGTTTGCTACGAAAAATGTGTTTTTCGTTTTTCTAATCCTGAAATGTTTAGAGAGTAAAAACAATTTTATAACTGTATTCCAAAGCGTTTAGCAATCGGCTTAATGTTTGTTTTGTCTTTCTGTAAACAGTACATGTCCCTAATCAGTAATTGTCTTTTACATCTGTTTTAAATTGGCTTCGAAAGATGTGCTTTTTCTTTTCGATTACTGCAGTTTTTAGGAGAATGACAACAACTCTTTAAATATATTCCAAAGCGTTAAGCATTAAGCTTAATGTTTGTTTTGACTTTCTGTAAACAGTAAATGTCCATAATCAGTAATTGTCGTCTACATACGTTTTAAATTGATTATGAAAGATGTACTTTTTTTATTACTGCAATTTGTAGAGAATGACAACAACTCTATAACTGTATTCAAAGCATTAAGCTTAATGTTTGTTTTGACTTCCTGTCTACAGTACATGTCCCAGAGTATTGGTTCATCAGTAATTGTCTTTTATTACATTTTAGTTTGCTACAAAAGATGTGTTTTTACTTTTTTTAATCCTGAAATTTTTAGAGAATGAAAACAATTTTATGACTGTATTCCAAAGCGTTAAGATATAGGCTTAATGTTTGTTTTGTCTTTCTGTAAACAATACATGTCCCTAATAAGTAATTGTATTTTACATCTGTTTTAAATTGACTACGAAAAATGCGCTTTTTTTTATTACTGCAATTTTTAGAGAATGACAACAAC
>CM063500.1:8285870-8310870 GCA_032207245.1 Pardosa pseudoannulata | reverse complement strand
ACATAGGGATCTTCTGTTTAGTCCCGGCTTGAAAATTACGGAGTCCCACTCTGTTTGTTTGTGTTGTCCTAGAGAGTAATGTTGGACGCCTATATGGTACTCCCATAGTAAAATTGCCTTTGGAGAAACGACACTGCCGGAGGTGGCAGACCAAGCATAGGGATCTTCTGTTTTGTCCCTGCTTGTAAATTACGGGGTCCCACTGTATTTATTTGTGTTGTCCTAGGTAGTAATGTTGGACTCCTATATGATGCTCCAATAGTAAAATGGCTTCTGGGGAAATGGTACTTCTAGAGGTCGTAGACCAAACCTGATGATCTTCTGTTTTGTCCCTTCTTGTAAATTACGGGGTCCCACTGTATTTATTTGTGTTGTTCTAGAGAGTAATGTTGGATGCCTATATGGTGCTCTTATAGTAAAATGGCCTCTGGAAAAACGATGCTTCAGGTGGTGGCAGACCAAACCTGGTGATCTTCTATTTAGTCCCTTCTTATGAATTCCGGGGTCCTACTCTGTTTGTTTTGTCTAAGGGAGTAATATTGGATGCATATATGGTACTCCTACAATAAAATGGCCTCTAGAGAAACAATACTTCTGGAGATGGCAGCCCAAACCTGTGGATCTTCTGTTTAGTCCCTGCTTGTAAATTACGAGGTCCCACTCTGTTTGTGTTGTCCTAGGGAGTAATGTTGGACGCCTATGAGGTGCTCCCATAGTAAAATGGTCTCTGGAAAAGCAATGGCTGTAGAAGTATAAGGCTGAGCATGGGGTCTTTTGATTGATCCATATTTCTAAATCACGAGTATCCACTTTGTTTGTGTTGTTCTATGGAATAATGTGGTTAAAAATGTTGCCCCATTAGTAAAATTGCCAATAGGAATCTGAAGGTGGATAGTGGTTAATGCTGTAAAAGCAAATGCACTGGAAATAATAATAATAACATTGTATTTGGAAATAAAAAAGTAAACTATTTCATAAATATGACTGGTGCCATTAGTATCCTACAAAATAGTACAGAACACTATTTACATACTACAATTTTGGATTTTAATACCATAGCTAATTATTGTTGCTAATCTAATAAATACTACTGTATCTGAAATGTTTCTCAATCGAAAATTTCCTGTCTTGTTTCAAAGAATTCTTTAAGAAGTACCATAAGTGAAGACAGGCTAAACGCTCTAGGCGTGTTGTCAGCAAAAAGTAATAATAATAATAATAATAAATTATGCATCTAAATTCAATGGAAATGTTATTTAACGTTACTGTTAAACCCATTCTGACAGAGGATAAAAATCTGGAACTGTATTTAGTATTTTATTTAATTTATAAATATATCAATTTTTACCATTTGGGGAGAAAGGGGAGTCACGTGCTAATGTGCACAAATAGAGGAACCTTTGCCTTTTAGTAAATGACAGTTCACGTCAGTAACATTAGAAGAAATTTATGGAAAAAATAATTACTAATGACACGAATTTTGATTTATTTTATCTGCAGTCATATATTTATTTAGGACTACTCCACTAACTTTTGCAAGCAATACTTGTGATTAAAAAATAGCTATTCTTCAATCATTGTTATTGTCCATTTAAAAATTATTTATTCTTTCAGTCAATTAATGAGGATAAAAAAATTGTATTTGCTCTAGAACTGCAATTGGATAAAAAATCTGATAAACAAAGCAAGTTGTGCAACTTTTCCGATAATTGCTAACAAAGTGTATGATTAAAGTAATTACTGAAATGCAACTTCTTAGGAAGAAAAAGAAATTAGTATGAAATAATGAAACTTTTTTTTCTTATTACATAGTAATGATTCAATTAGCAACCAAATAAAGATAATTGCAAACAGCATTGAAGTGCAAATAGTTTAATACAGTAAAATTAGTAAAATATGGCGTCAAGAAATAAATCTCTTGGATAAAAAAGGGTAATTTGAAACGAAAACAGAAAATATGTTTGGAAAGAATATTGGGAGGTATTAATTCCAAAAAATAGATTATGAAATTTTTGCTGATATTTTTAATTCTAAATCTTCTGAGATATATATATTTAATGCATACATTATTTCTTTAACTACAACAGATATTTTAAAGTAAATTTTTATATTAAAACTCAAATTTTAATTCTGTTATATGCAATATAAAACATTTTGAGCCGCGGTAGCTCAGTCGGCAAAGCCAACGATGTCTTAACTGAGAGGTTGCGGGTTCGGAACCCGAAGCGGCCAAAGATACGTAAGGTTCGTTAACTGTGACTGGGCCACGTAAAGTAGGTTCGGTGTCACAATGTTCTCCAAGTTCTCAATTAACACCTCTAGTGGTAGCAGGCCAAGTTTGTGGGTCTTCTGCTTGGTTCATGCTTCAAAATTACGAGGACCTACTTGAGCGAAGTCGTTCTTTCACCTTAATGGTGCTCATTAAAACGAAAGGCACACCCCTTGGCCTTAAGACGAGAGCTTGCAGTCTCAATCGTGCTTGATTTGTCCAAGTGACATGAGAACCAACAAAAACATAAAATATTTTTCAGTACGATGTACTTCATCGTCATTGAAACATAGCTTGTTGCCAGGATTTTTTATATGGTGATTAAAATACTAGAAATCTGATGTGCATACTACATGACTTTATTTAACATCTATTATATCTCCTTTTTTATTTTATATGATGTGGTATCACAGTTTTTGTTTTTTATGCTTTCTTAAAGAATCTAAGTAAGTTTCGTGTCTCATGGTATCCATGTTGTCTGAGTACAACTTAAGTACTGCCATCTAGCGAGGACCGAAAATGTTAATAATCGTTATAATGATCATACTTCCTGCTGTATAATTAGTTTGTTTTAACTCTAACTAATTTTACATTAAAATTATTTAGTTATTTTAATAGATTAGAAGTAATTTAGATTAAAAAAAAATACATAATTTTGCTTGAAATAATACGTCAAAGATCCTTTTTGGGAGCATGCATATTTTTTTTTAAAGACATTTTTCTCTTTAATGTAACTTTTCATAATTAAAGTGTATAATATCAATCTATGTTGTTTAAAAACACCTAATTTTATTTTTTTATATTTTGGGGATTTTAAGCTAATACTCTGTGAAAAGTGCTCCAATAAGCTTTTATTTATAAATTTCTATTCACCAGAGAACGGAATTATCATTTAATAAAATCAAACATATTTGTTTGCAATTAAAAGTTTATACAACGTAATCTATTGAAATTCTGATTTTAATTGAATTTTAAACTATGTTAAGGAAAAACGTGTAAAAGATTTATATAATCAATCTTTATAAAAAGAGGTAATGGAAAATATACTACTTTTTAATTTTTAAAGAGATGTGAAAACATTTTACTGTCAATTTGTGTTTTTTTTCTCTTTTTTTGTTAAATTAATAATACTTTGGCCTAATTATATAAATTTTGTTTTATTTTTCAAATAGCTTAAAACTACTGTACAAAAAATTATGTACTATCTCTTTAATAAGCTTAAGTCTGAAAGCAAACTTTTAACAAAAGACTTTAATTTAATTCTTTGACATGCTGTATCTTTATTCGAGAAAATTTTAATTGACATTTATTTTAGATTAACCGAACAAAATATTTACTCCCTTTTAACTAATCGATGCAATTTTCTACCTAAAATTAAATATTAACTTAATGGAAAATTTAGAAAAAGATTAATTGAATTAAATATCCCGATTTATAATCTTAAATGTGCTGTCATTTACGTTTTTCTTTACTTCTTGTCTGTATTTTCAATTAACAACTTGATGCCTTTGAATTTGGAGGAGTTTTAATTAAACAACGAAAATGCAATTTAAAAAATTTTAAATTAAAAGAGAATCTGTTTTGTTCTATTTCGTTTGAAGAGTTCGAAAATTTTCTCTCCTTATTGGGATTGATAAGGATTTTTTTCTTTTATTCTGTGAAAGAAAAAGATATAATCTTGAATTCTTACGGGAAAAAAATGTTTGAAATTAGTAAAGATTTAAAGATTCTTTTTTGTTTAAATTGAATCTATATTTGAGTTACTGTCCATTTTATTTTCGCTGTTAGAATCTTAAGTATTCGAGCTCGGAATTCGTTTAAAGCTTTAGGTCTAAATTAAACCTTGTGTAATAAATGATTGGCCTTAACATTAGCAAATAATCAGTCAGTAGAAAATAGTCACAACAAGTAATTCGTATGGTGATGTGCAGAAAATTAGATACATACACACACATGTATCTAAGTGTGCGTATGTATGTACATATTTATATGTATTGCATACTGGACTCCACTCAATGTGATCGCGTTTAATGTTATCAATCGTTTATTGTTATCGAAATCACTTGGTCTCGATTTTCTCTATTCATTTGTGTGTTAAAATTATCGATTTATGTGATCGTTACATCGGTTAATGAGATCAGTTTTCGAACCTCATTTTAACTGACAAAAGAATATTCACAATATATTCAGAAGGAACCCATTATTTTCTTTTCCTTCGCTGTTGTTTGAATTTCCGAGAATTCTCCTCTTCCACTTAGGGAAATTGGGAATTTGCATGTTCCTGAAATTTTTCAGAAATACCCACACCCTGCTGGTGGTCAATGGTTGTCAGATAAGCAGAAAGCAAAACATTATTATCGGAACTGAGAAGGAGCGTATTCACATTTTATTCCTTGCTCGCTTACATACAGCTTGTCGATATGGAAGCCAGAAAGCGAAATGATTTAACATTATAACAAAAGACCGAAATTTTAAATCGTTATGACAGGTTGATTATGATTACGAACAATTCATCAATGAGCTTCCTAGAAAAAATTTTAGACAGTCAACAATTGAACAATTTTTTTAATTATCTACACAATTCTTACGTTTTAGAGGATAATATACAATACATGAATATAAGATGAGTTTTTTTAATTTTATTTTAAAATTTAGTACGTGTGAATTAAAGGGGAGTGGTAAATTTATCTAATTTTTCATATCGTTTATTGTTATCAATCGACTATTTTTATCGAAATCACGGTGTCCCAAACTGATCACATTAAATGGACTCCACTGTATTTCTTGAGCTAAAACAAGTGCTAGTTGTGTTGCAACACATTTTGAAAAGAGTATCCTAAAACTAAAAAGATGCTAGATGTATTGATGAACAAAACTTGATTTGAGTGCCTAGGTTTATTAAATCTGGTTTTGTATTAAGCAGGAATAATTCTTCAGAGATTTTGTCGATGATTTAATAATTTATCTGACATTTGGCTTATCAGTGGCTAGAAGGAATTTGGGATTCCATTCATCATGTCATATGACAGAATGTCTGTTCTTTGACATGCGGTTTTTTATATTCGCTGGTCGAATCTATATACTTCATTGTCCATTGAATCGGAATTTCAGTATTGAGTGATTTAAAATACTAATTCTAAATATCTGACGTTCATATATTATAAACGGAATGTTTTTAATCATTTTTAACAACAGCTAACAAAAAATACAATTTCTAAGCAGTAAGTAAAATAGAATACTAACCGAATAAAATTATTAATCATTTTACTGATTCCGCAATAGTTTCTTCATAGTATTTTGGTAAGACTAATCAATATAACAGGTTTCATTCATCAAGCTAAAACAATTTCTCCCACAACGAATTTCTTTAACAAGTCGATCCTACCCAAAATTACTTTGGAATCAATTTCCGAGAATTAATATTCACTTCAAAATAGTTCAGATGAATGAGCAACTAATGATCAAACTACCATTAATCATCCCTCAAAATATCCATCAAATAATTTTTATCTGTCATCAGCCATTACATTTCATGCCATTAATAAACAAACCATTAATTATAATTGTTCTTTCCCTGTCTTTATAATTAACACTCTGCAAATTGTTAAAGGAAGGAAGAAGAAACTTTCTACCTTTTAAAAGTGTTAATTTTGCTTTTTGTGGTGAAACAAAATAAGACCTTTTGAATTTTGAAGTGTAAAACCATTCAAGTAGTGGTTTTAAACCTTTTTTAATTTCCGGGTTCATGTTATGTATAGCTTCAAGGTGCTTTATGTAATATGACACAAGTACTTTAAACTATTCAATTATGATATACTAGCATATAGCCCATAATATTACGGGATCAATAAAATTTTTAAATTTCCAGAATTGTGTAAAGGTGTAAATCACTCGCTTAGATTTATTTTCTTACGTTTAGAGCAAATGAGTCTAATTGAGATCTTAATGTTGTGTCTAATGGCGTTCCCAGAAAGTGCAAAGGAACATATGCACCCCTAAGTTTTTTTCTTGAAATGCAAACAATTCAGAATAATTCTCTTATCATACAAAAATGAATGTTCTAAACCGTATTTCAATACACAAGTAAAGTTTTATGATTTATTTTACGGTATAAATCACTCACATAGCTATATTTTCATACGTTTATAGCAAAGGAGACTTAGGGGTGCAAATGTTGTTTGCACCCCTAAGTCTTTTTCTAGAAATACAAATATTTCAGAATAATTCTTTTATCATGCAATAAACAGGTGTTCTAAACTTGTAGAACATTGCAAATTTATTCAAAATTTTCGTCCAATTTGACATTTGAATAAAATTTATTTTATGTATTAAATAACTTACGCTCATTTATTTTCACACTAGCATATAACCCGTCATATGACGGGATTAGTAAAATTTTTAATTTTACAGAACTGTAAAGTACTCTATGAGGCAAGTAAAAAAATGGTTTGTTTTTTGGCTGAGAATTATCTTGCAACAAAATGTAATCGAGGATTAAATTTAAAATTATCACACATGTACCTAATCTATTTTTCAAACCAAACATAAAAGAAAATTATTTACTTAATATCTAAGTTAAGTTTTTAAAAACGTATAAAAATAATAGACGATATTTAAGTAATTTAAAATATGAAATGATTAAATGAGATGGTTAAAGGAATGACGTCGTAATGCTAGAAAAAAATGTTATTTTTACCTTTTTATTATGTGACAAATTGATAAATTTAATCACCTGCTCTTAACCGGCGAAAATAATGGCATTAAATGCTAGAAAAGTGAGGAAGGGGTGGATTTCGAAAGTTACTAACCCTAACTCATCAAGAATCCAATATGGATGTCTCTATCCATTCCAGGTCCAACCGCTTCATAAATTCGAGGACAGACGAACAGATAACTTAAGGTATTATTATATAGGAGATAATACCATTCTTTACTATGTTGTAAATCATTTATATAAACGAGCGCTGTATAAGTGGCAAACAAAACAATAGCATTCTGTATATCTAATTTCAGTGATAAAACGTATGAAAATAATGCAGACGATATTTAAATAACTTATAATAAGAAATGATTAAATGAGGTGGTTAAAGGAATGACGTCATAATGCTAGAAAAAATGTTATTTTTATCTTTTTATTATGTGATAAATTGATAAATTTAATCGCCTGCTCTTAAAAAGGGGCTTAATATAATGGCACTAAACACTCGAAAAGGAGGGAAGGGGGTGGATTTAGAACATTTTAAAGACGACAGTGTATTTAATGTGATGTGAAGCATATTTATACCAATTGATTTTAGAATCGGATCAATATTTTAGGAGAAGATAAATTTTACTCGCTATGAATTTTGCTAACCCCAACTGATCAAGAGTCCAACATGGATGCATCTATATATTCCGGGTCCAACCGCTTCAGAAATTTAAGGACAGACGGACAGATAACTTAGGCTATTATTATATAAGGGATTTAAATTATAACAGTTTATTTAGTTAACTTCAATGATTTCTGCACACTGTAATTTCCGGGAGAAAAGCTGTATCATTGTAAACTCCGCGTTAGCAGAAAAGGGCTAAAACCAACTAAAATTGCACAGTAACACTGCATTAAAGTAAATAACATGCTGAGTAAAATTGCTTAAATAAATTATTGGTGACAAATGTTGAAATCATTCTTACATTTATGAATTAACTTATTTATCCACTAAAATATCCATATAAGAAGAGTTGACCTTAGCCTTCTACTCTTTGTAAATCAAATACCCACATAAAAACACGTGTTTACACAATCTGTATATCTATATTTTTATTTATGTTATATTGGTATTGAACTCTCCTTGCACAACCCTTTTCTTATATATTAAATGCACTTTATGCTTAAAAAATTAAATATAGGGAACCATTTATGGTGTAATCTTTAATAATTTGGAACTGCTGGATTTGTAAACTGTTGAGGGTTTAATTGCCCATAAATATGAATGCCCGGTTTCTAAATGGTTTTGGTTAATTAAATAAAAGCATATAATTCTATTACAACGAAGCACTCTGCATGCAAAGTCATAAAAAAAGCGAGCAATACAATATTCGGATGCAGTACCTTTGTATTTTAGTAAACATTGCCAATACTTTCGCCAAACTTGCTAAGTTGTACCTTATTTTTAAGTATTATTGCTGAAATAATTTTAAGTTTTAACACGTAAAATTTCCCTAAATCTTCTCTAGCTTCTTCATAAATTTGCCGAACGATGGCCGATTGGTTAGTGTGCTGGCCTTTGGTACCAGAGCTCGTGGGTTCGAATCTCACAGTGGCATGGATGTTAGTAGCCTTTTGGAATCGGCTTTAAGTTGTAGGCCCCGGTCTCAATAGCCCTCGGGTTGCAAAAAGTAGACCGTAGCACTCCAAAACCAAAACAAACGTTCATAAATTTACGTCAGTTTAGATTAATTAAACCCTCTTTGAGACCAAACAAGAATTTTTTTAAAAGACTGTAATAAATATAATAATTAAGTTTCATTCTTGCAATTATTATTACTGCTTAGTAAAATTTTGTATTGGAAAAAATGAATCTCTGAAAACTTTTGCTGACTACAACAAATTTCAACTTATATAATCATATTTTGAATTATATTGAATTTAACAATAGATGTGAGATCCTCAACTCAAATCAAACGTAAAATTAACGATAATATTATTATAAAATTTTTTTTGAATTTGTTTTAACAGCCTTTAAAATTTATATACTGAATTCTAATTCTGATACTTTTTCCTCTTCTAGGTAAGTTCCTGTAACCAAAGAAATATTTGTCTAAAATGTGGTGTAGTGAGTATATTACTATATTTTAATAGTTTTATAGCTTGATAAAATATTCAAATATATCATAATACAGAAAAGGTGCACTTTAATTTAAAAATGCTCAGTTCTACTTTTACTAAATATATTTCCATTAATTTTACCTCACCCAACAACTTTCTTTTTACCCTGTGACATGTGCTCCTCTGTTTCCAACTTTTCTTACCATGGTTCATTTGCTATAACTTTATCTTACGGAAGCAGCTTTCATCTTTCGAAAATTTTCTAGTCTTTTTATTAAAAAAAAGCCCTGTTACATCCTTCTACTTTATTATAAATGTGCTATTCATATCATGTTAAAGAACCAGAGCTTTGTGCTGCTGAAAGCAAAGCTTTATATATGCTAAAATAGCCTTATTTATGTATGTTAATAGTGTATGTTCCCTCATGTGTATGTAAAACATTTTCAGAACCCATAAGAGTAAAATTTTTCAACTAATTGCAGTAAAACTTACCGCAATTGTGATAGTTTAAATCTTTAGATGCAGATTAATAAAAAATTTAAGGAATAATATTTGCCATGCCATTTCTTTCCATGTTTTTTAAAAAAATTCATCTGTTTTAGTTTTTGCTTTATTTATAACTTCATGATTCATATAATTTTGGATATTTTCACATGTTAACAGTTATTTACACTGTGATTTAAATGTGACTTCTGTTGATCCAAATTGTTTAATACGTGGCAACGAAAAACTGAGTAATGATTCTAATTATTCACCCTATTTTTTATAATTTGTCTTCAATTGGTTGACGTGACTATAACATCTTTTACATTTGCAAAATTCATATTTTTTAACCATATTTTCGAATGAGCCTTGTAGAGAATTAAGGAATGATTGCAAATGATTACCATTTCTTTTTCCCATGTTTTTTCGTAATTTTTTTTTGTATTTCAATTTCCACCTTTTTTGTAAATTCATCACAAAAATTTCGTGTCTTTTCATGTGTTAAAATTAGTTTACTATATGCCTTAAGTAGGATTTCTATTAATACAAGTTTTTTAAATACACGGTAAGGGAAAATTAAATAATGATTATGATTAATAACCGTATTTTCTGTAACCTGTCTTCACTCTGTTGATTACATAACAATAACATCTGATACATGTGCAAAATTCATATCTTTTAACAATCATATTTTAGAATAATCCTTATAGGGAATTTAATAATAGTTACAAAATTTTTCACTATGCTATGTGCACAACAGCAAAATTTTGGATTAAAATATTGCATATATATGACTAGAGGTAACATCCATGTACGTAATACGGTATATTTGAGTTTAAAAAAAGAAGTTCATCAAGATGTTTTTAATCAATTTAAAAGTAATTACACTTTTTTGCCTAAAAGATACAATACATATAGATCCAGAAATAACAATACAAATAAAGTCTCAAAGGATACAATAAAATTATTTTTACTAATAATTGTTGTTATTATCAGTGTATGACACTTGGTTCTTATAGCATTTGCTACTACTACGTCTGTTGACTGGTTATTATTGTTGGCTATATTATTATGGGAGTTCCATTAGGAGGTCAACATTACTCTCTAAGACAACACAAACAAAGTGGGTCCTCGTAATTTATAAGCAGGGATCAAGCATAAGACTCCCAGGTTTTGCATTGCCACATGCAGAATTTAACAACTTTTAACAGATTAAAAAATGAATTTTTATTAATACTTCAAATATTTCATGCGTATCTAATAGTTACATTCTTTTGAAATACAACCCCTTGATTGTGGAATATATTTGAGAAAAAAGTGCAAATAGGAAAGTTTTAAAAATTTTGTTAGTTATTATCATCAAAATGTTAGAAATAGATTTTTTTAAGCTAACATTTAGGTTTTTGTGTTAGAAATAGGTTATTTAAAACAAAGCAAAAATTTAGGTTTATTTCAGATGGGTCATTCCAAAACTGCCGCATTTGTGTTGTCCGAACTGATTTTGGGCGTCACAGGCAAAGACTTAATAACCATATACCTTACAAAATACACGTTAATTAAAATTAATGTTTTTCAACACAAACAAGTAGATAAAAAACTATTATAGACATTTTGGACTAAAAAAATTGAACTGAAAATGTTTTTAGTTCTGTTCTTTTTTTCCTTTATAGATTTTTTCCATACATGATATGATCAATATGAAGTTTTATTCTAAAGAGTAAAATGTGTCTTATTAGAAATAAAATGTACTTATTATTTGTAAATGGAATGTATTTAGAACGTATTCAGTAAATGCAATATTATGATAATTACCAACAATTTAAAAAATAATTAATATTTGATCTTAAGCAATTTTTCATAAATGTGTTGTTATAAATATGTTAAATAAAAAAAATGTTTAAAAACAAAATAAATTTAAAGTATTTAAAACATTGTACGTTGGTCATAAAGGTTGAATTTCAATATTATCTCTAATTTTTTATGATGCTTATTTTATATAATTTTTAAATTTATTAAAATATTTTTGTCTTTTATAAATATTGTGAAATAAAGCAATTTTTCATAAATGTGTTTTTAGAAATATATTAAATGAAAAATGATTAAAACCAAAATAAATTTAAAGTCTTTAAAACATTGTACGTTGGTCATAAAGGTTGAATTTCAATATTATCTCTAATTTTTTATGATGCTTATTTTATATAATTTTTAAATTTATTAAAATATTTTTGTCTTTTATAAATATTGTGAAATAAAGCAATTTTTCATAAATGTGTTTTTAGAAATATATTAAATGAAAAATGATTAAAACCAAAATAAATTTAAAGTCTTTAAAACATCGTAAGTGGTCTTAAAGGTTGATATTGATGCTATCCCTAATTTTTTATGATGTTTATTTTATATAATTTTTAAATTTATTAAAATACTTTTGTCTTTTTTAAAATATTATGAAATAAAACTTTTATTATTTAGTAAATTATTGAGCTTAATAAACATTTTGAAATTCATTATAACGTTAAATTCTGATTAAAAGATAAGATATATTGAGAAGAGGATTTTATAATAATGCTGACAAGACAATTATCAAATATTAATTTCTACACAAAAGTTTTAAAGATAAAAAACAAAATTTGTTCCTAAACTTACTGAAATCATTTTTACAAGTTTCTTTTAAATAACTTGAGCAACTCTCTTATAGCAATTTTTTCTTCCGTAGGGCAAAAAAACTGGTTTCACTTATTTTAGGATGACTTTTTTTTTCAAACTTTCTTTTCAATTGTAATCCAGTTTCAAATTTCCTAATCCTTTCTATAAAGAAAAAAATTGATCCGCTTTTCATCTAAATCTTCTTTTAGCCATCATTCCATTGTAAACTTGCTTTATCCTATCTTTTGTGTAAGAAAAAAGATATTGCAGTCTTCTTTGATTTACTGTTTAATTTTAACCTTTATAACGGATTTATCTTATCTCCTTCGGATTAAAATCATGGGCTTTTTCCTTTATCTGAAAATATCTTTTATTTATCTTTCAGTTTTAAATGTGAGTTTTATCAGTTTTATCCTTCCTTTAAATAAATGTATGATTTGGTTTTAGTTTAATGACTTCACAGATTCATTCGTACACTATTCGATATCTCGGAAACATGACATGTTTGATTGTATATATCTCATATAGCTCTAAATCATAATTCGCCAAGCCGTCAATAGCGAGCTACTACTAGCTCGAATGATATGTTCTGTAGATGGTAGTGTCACAATCAGGTTGGCTAACGTGAAGTTACATGTTGGTAACCCAAAGTTATGATTTATCTTTAAAATGGACATGCTTGATTTACCCTTAGGCTGCATGGGTATATATGTCATATGGCTCTAAATCATAATTTGCCAAACCGTCAATCGCGAGCAACTACTAGCTCGAATGATATGTTCTGTAGATCGTAATGTCATAATCAGGTTGTCTAACCTGAAGTTACAGGTTGGTGACCCAAAGTTATGATTTACCTTTAAAATTGCTTCAAAATTATTTATATTTAACCCACAACTCAGTGGTATTCCGTTTACGCAACAATCAAATTAAATGATAAAAAAATTAACTATAAAACTAATTTTATATTATTGGCCGATCCATTAAAATCTATCAGTAATATAAAATTAGTACCCGAGTTCAACCAGATATAGCATGTCTGGTTATAAACAGATTATACTCTGGTTAAACTCTAGAAGGCTTACTCTGGACGTTGCGAGTCGATTCGAACGTTCGTTGTGACGACACTTTGATGTCAATGTGATAATTTTCTCGCATAATGTCCACAAGCTGACGTGAAAGTGACGTCTCAACGAAAGTTCGAATCAAACCACAACGTTCAGAGTAAGAGCCTTAAATCTATTAACCAAATATATTGGTAACCAGAGTATAACGAGTCTGGTTATATTCTAGTTTAAAAGTATAATCTGATTAAGTGTGCAATGGAAAATTATTGGCCTTAAACCGTAATTTTATTTTTAATAATAACTCCCGAATACCAAGCATTTTACAACAAAAACTTTCGTCTTGCTTTTTACGTGGAAGAAACATTGAGAATATTAACATTGAAATGTGAGAGAAACATGTGCTGCTTTAGGAGCTTATGTTTTCAGCTAAGTGTTGTTTAGCATTACATGCTGCAATGCTATATGATATTTTTGTATCTCTCTCTTTCCCTGAAATTTGAGCTATTTCATAAAGTCAACGGTCCAATGGAAGAGGGGACCCCTTGTGGAAATACTGTTGGTCATGGGTTTCGTATTTCTACCTCTTCCAAATTTTAATTACTTCTAATTTGGGCCTATCCTTCTCTGACACTTACAGATTGGTCTTGGGTTATGTTACTTAACCCTATTTTTTTTTGGGGGGGGGAGAGGATGGCTTATTTATTTTTGTATGAGTAATATCCCTTCTCGATACTTTCGTACGATTACTTTGTCAGATTTCGGGGAATTAAGGGGCTAATGCGAAGTCTGCCTATTTCATGAAAATAAACTTAGCAAATGTATCCTTTTGTGTCATTTACAAATGTAAGGCTATTTCCTCATTGTCTGAATTATTTAATTTAACCGAGGATTGAATTTTTCTGTCCAGTTTTCCATTTCTGAACTGGACTTGTCAAAGAGCAAAGCCTGAAGTGTCTCTTGAATCTTTAGGTAGGAAAAGTATTATGTTGACTAAACGATAGCAGTAAAGTCCACCCTCTTTATGTTCATTTTTATATATAAGTGTGAATGTTTTTTTATACTGAAATAAATAAAAAACAAGTGCGGAAACAGATTGACTTATGACTTGAACAGTTATATTCGAATAGCATCCACTGCCTATTCTTCCAAAATAAAAAATAAAAACTTAATGACTAAAAAGTATTCAGCATTCTTATTAAATTTAATAAATTTGATGAAAAATATGATGCTACATATCTAATTTAATACTTATGCTTCATTTTTTCTTCATGAGTAAATTTCAATTTCAATTTCTTTCATATTGTTTTATTAAAATTGACTTCATATTTATGCTGTATGTTTAGAAGTAATAAAAAAATAAGATTCTTTTTAAAAAAAAGGTTGTTTCGGTCCTGAACTTTTATTTATTTATTTTTTCAAAGCTTAAAGTAGGATTTTAAAATGATAAGATTGCTCAGAAGCGTCGTAAAATCTGAAACTATTGCTCTAAAATTTTTAAATTTATTTCATTATACTACGACAAATGGCGCCGTTTACTTTGCCTGTAAATGTTGCTTCTCTGAAATGTTCTGTAACATTATGAGGAGTCTTCGAATATGGTTTGGGTTTGAAAATGGAACAGAGATTCTTTCTTCTAGAAATTTTTCTAAAAATTTCAACTTTCTGTATAACTGACATGAAACTTTTAAGTTTAACACACGTGTATATAAATCACTTGACGTAGCAGCGTATTATATCTACATTATTTTAAATCTAATAAAGCGAACAGTTTCAAGAGGCGTTAACCATTTTCGTTTACTTGATGTACACTGAAAAATCCAAAATATTAGGTTTTGTTTTAAGCACTAGGGTCTACTCTTTTGCTAACGAGGGCTAATAAGGCTGGGATCTACTGTTTAAAGTGGATTCCTAAAGGCTTCGAACATCCATGCCAGCAGCTTGATTCGAACCCGCGAACTCCGGTACCGAAGAGCAGCACTCTACCATTCAGCCATCGATCGACCAAAATATTCCCCCTGTATACGATCCCTGTAGAGTTTAAAAATTCAATTTCTAAGAAAATAGTTGCTATTTGATCTGCAGCTGTATGAAGTATTTTCTTTAGTATATATATCATTTTATTCTATTCTATTTATTTTTCTTATTATATTTTCTTAAGAAATTTTTATATAGTATTTTCTTGAGAATAATACTTAAACTCCTATTTTCCAGTGAAGCTTCAGGAATTTTTTTCACTTAGTGAACTATCCACATATTAAAAGAGAAAAAATATTTTTCATTATACTGTTCCATAAATAGCTTAAATAATTTGCAACTTTATCATATTTATCTGACTATTGGCGATGTTTACATGATTTTTCATTACACTGTTCCATAAACAGTTTAAATAATTTGCAACTTTAGCATATTTATCTGACTATTGGTTTTGACTATCTGACTATTGGTTTACACGATTTTTCATTACACTTTTCCAAAAATTGCTTAAATAATTTGCAACTTTGGCATGATATTTACCCGACTATTGGCGATATTTACACTATTTTTTAAAACACAGCTTATGAGTTGAAGAAAATATAAATATTTGTTTAAAACATTGCAAATTCTTGTACAAGACTTTTCTTCATATTCCCCATATATATCATCATCTTACGAAACTTACAGAAAAATGTAGCCTTGTATATTATAGTGTAGATTAAGTTTTCAAAAAGTGAATTAACGTCTAGTGGAGAGCATGTAAAGGAAACACACTCTTAATGTGCATGCATGAAAAATATCTATACTTTTATAATATACTTTTGTTGCTAATACTACTGGCAACTTATTAAAATAAGTTCAAGGCATATAAGAAAAATTTCAAAAGATATCGGCATTATAATGAAGCGTATTTAAGGCTTATTATTTGATATGTACCCGACTATTGGCGATATATACATGATTTGTTTTTAAAACACAGCTTATGTATTGAAGAAAGTATAAAGATTTGTCTAAAACATTGCAAATTCTTGTCCAAGACTTTTCTTCCTATTTCCTATAGTTTATATCATCAGCTTATGAAAATGTAGTCCTGTATATTATAGTGTAAATTAAGTTTTTAACAAAGTCAATTGATGTCGAGTTGTGAGCATCTAAAAGAAACACACTCTTAATGCGCATGTCTGAAATATATGTATACTTTTATAAGATGCTTTTGTTGCTAATACTACTGGCAACTTATTAAAATAAGTCCAAGTGTATATAAGAAAAATTTCAAAAGATATCGGCATTATATTGAAGCATATTTAAACAATCTCTCCTAGTACCTGATATAATAGAGATTTCTTTTATGAATTGTTAAGCTAACGTATTTAACAATGCATTTTTTACTTTGAAGAGCCAAAACTGGTTATCATTAGGTTTTAGATTTTTCAGTGCATTAGATTTAAATGAATTTTTAAAATATAAAAACATATTTCAGAGCAATGTAAAAAATTAACACTTTTCTTTACAACTGGCGGAGCGTCCTTTCCCAAATTTGTTCCCGATCTTTCACTACCGAATTAGATTGTAAAAGATTCCGATAATTTTTAAAGTGTGTGAGTTTACATATATGAGATTTTAAATAGAAACACTTCGTTAATTCTTCAGAAAAAGCAATCTCACTAAAAAATTAACACTTTTCTTTACAGCTGACGGAGCATCCTTTACCAGATTAATTCCTGATCTTTCATTACCGAATTATATTGTAGAAAAGTCCGATAATTTACAAAGTGTGTGAGTTTGCTTATATGAGAATTTAAGTAAAAACGCTTCGTTAATCCTCCAGAAAAAGCAATCTCACTAAAAAATTAAAACTTTTCTTTACAGCTGACGGAGCGTCCTTTCCCAGATTTATTCCCGATCTTTCATTAGCGAATTAGATTGTAGAAAAGTGCGATAATTTACAAAATGTGTTAGTTTAGTTATATGAGAATTTAAATAAATACACTTCGTTAATACCCCAGAAAAAGCAATCTCAGTAAAAAATTAACATTTTTCTTTACAGCTGAAGGAACATCCTTTCCCAGATTTATTCCTGATCTTTCATTACCGAATTAGATTGTAGAAAAGTCCGATAATTTACAAAGTGTGTGAGTTTACTTATATGAGAATTTAAATAAAAACACTTCGTTAATCCCCCAGAAAAAGCAATCTCACTAAAAAATTAACACTTTTCACCGGGCTCTGAAATAAAGTGCAGGTTATCACTGCTTGTGCCTTTTTAACCCTTTATCTACTGACGGTACCTTTATGTACCACTTTAATGAATTAGTTCTATCAAATTAAATTTCG
The DNA here is from genome assembly GCA_032207245.1 of Pardosa pseudoannulata. Lineage (NCBI taxonomy): Eukaryota > Metazoa > Arthropoda > Arachnida > Araneae > Lycosidae > Pardosa > Pardosa pseudoannulata. Next base: position 8,293,295 of record CM063500.1, on the reverse strand, counting down.
CACTGGGGAGATTTTTTTGTATATTGTTTAATTATCAATATGGCAGCTAAAAATATATATATTGATGAAGAAATTTTCAGTAGTTCATAATGGAATATTTAACCCTTTAAAGGTCACCTATATAAAATCTTTGGAATTTAATGAAATTATGTTATAAATATTACCTCTGAACCTTATAAATACAAAATGTATTAAAATTTTTCTTTACAATTCTTAGGTTTGCATTAGAGAATACCGTAGGAGGAATTGAGGGGGATTAACTGACAAACCCACCCCCTTGTACAGCGTGAACATAATACTTTTTAAAATTTTAATTATATTGGAAGAACAATAAATAAGTGTTCTTAAAAAGTATAATAAATAAATAGTTTAACAATTTATAAGGGTTGTTTGAATAGATATTTTTGTTTGGGGTCATAAGTGAAAAAAATCGAATTACTAACTTTCCAGGTACATGAAGTTTAAATACATATATTTCAAAAGAAAAAAATAAATTAAGCGTAGTACTATCATTTATTGTAATTTTTAAATATCAAAAACATAAAAAAACGAAAAAAAAACCATTCATATTTTACAAAAAAAAAAAAATAGAGAAAAGAATGGTTACAGGCGGTTTCCATGCGAAACCACTGTCCGCTAAAGGGTTAAAGGATTAAACCTCCTATCTTTTAACAAATTGCAGAATATGCAGAAATCTTCCTTGTGAAACACGTCAGACACTTTAAGCCAAGCAGATAATGATATGCCACAACACACGGCAATTTAATCCACAGAAGAAACTTTCTTCTCGCTTGTTATTAGTGTTCTCAATGTCAAACGTCATTCATCATTAAAGAATTCGGGAATCCAACTTTTCCAGAAAATTCTTTAATCGAAATGCTAAATGCTGGAATACATTTTGTAGATCTTGTTCACGTTATCGGAACGAATTTTCTTTCCTATCAGTCGGGAGTTTAACAAGCAACGTGAAAGCAAATTTGTTCTAATGACTCCAACAGGAGGCAGGGGAGATACAAATAACTTTTGCCTTATTTCCTTATTCATGATGTTTCGCATGCAAAGCTGCTTGTTAGGGGTTCAAATGCAAAAGTTTTTTAAGCAACAGCATTTGAAACGACTAAACACGAGGGAAAGTTGAAGTCCTTTACGATATTATCTCTTGATAACGTAAATAAATCGATTTTTCTAAGAGATTGCTATCAGTTGCTTTTTAATTCTAAAATTTCTGAGGTATTTCTCCAAAATTATTCCAAAGTTTGGAATTATTAGATATATTTTTAAGATTCTAAATTGTTGCTCCTACCATTCTTCTGACTAAGTCATACAAGGTCTATGATTGCATTAATATAGAAGTGAAAGAGTATACCTCCATTTTCCTATCAAAATATCCGATGTACTTCAAAGGTAGAAATACACACTGTCTTCAAAGCATTTCAAAATGTTTATCATTTTCAAAAGGGGGTATTTATTTCCTAATTACGTAATCTTCCATCTAAACTTTTCACTAAAATGTTCCAATTTTGTGTTCGAGATTGTATGTGGGCTTTTCATAATGAAAAGAAAAAGTAAAAATAAAAAACATTGCTTTAAATTATATTAAATATTAAAGGAAAGGATAGCAGATTGTTTTACATCTCTTAATAAGCTTTTATCATTATTTTTTCTCTACGCTATAAAGCAAGGTACTTACTAGATGAAACAACAACTGACTCTGTATACTTTTGGTTGCACACGAACTATTTTTAAATAAAACTTGCTAGAAAATGGCATTGCAGGTAAAAATGCAGTTTAGGGTGCATCCTTGTTTTATTGGCGATATTTTTGGAGTCAATAATGCTAACATGCTATATAAGATGGAGGTGATAAATTTCCATAAGAGGAATCCAAATGCAATAAAAATCATGAACTATAGAACTTGCTAGAAGATGGTATTTCGTGTAAAAATGCAGTTTAGGGTGCACCCTTGTTTTATTGGTGATATTTTTGGAGCCATGTAATGTCAACATACCATATAAGATGAAGGTGATAAATTCCCGTAAGAGAAATCCAAATGCAATAAAAATCATGAACTATAAAACTTGCTAGAAGATGGCATTTCCGGTAAAGCTGCAGTTTAGGGTGCACCCTTGTTTTATTAGGGATATTTTTGGAGCCAATAATGCCAACATGCCATATAAGATGGAGGTGATAAATTCCCATAAGAGCAATCCAAATGCAATAAAAATCATGAACTATAAGTATTAAAATAGCAAAGAACAAAGTATAGAATAAATTTATACAAAGATTGTGCCAAATTTTTAAATTTGTAAACTTATCCCAGATAGCATGCATGCTTGCAGCACGTTTGATTTTTTCTGGATACTATTTTGTCATAACAAATTTGATGCATCAAACTTGCAGCAAACTCCTGCAAGTTAGACGAAACATAAAGCGACCACTCCTTTACAAATCTATTTTGCTGCAAAACTATGGCAACCTTGTCATGACAACCTTGAAGCAAGCGAAAATTCATAGGTTTGCTGCAGTCTTGTTTCAAACTTGCATACTTCTCATGCTGAACTTGCTGCAAACTTGAAGGCTTGCACAGCAAGACTGCTACAAGTTTGCTGCAAACTAAATTTGCTATCTTGGATGGAAAACAATTTTCATACTAAATTTTAGGAGAAAATATAGGTATATACTTTATACGAGGTATGAAAAGGAAACAAAAGGCATAAACTATGAGTTTTCAAATACTTAAAACCGTAAAAAATAATTTTATACACAATGGAAGTGTGAAAAACCTTGTTGTGCCGTATGGAAGAAAACTCTCATACTTGCCAATGATAAATATAGGTAAAGATTCAAAATCTGAGGGCCTCCTAAACTGCAGTGAAGCCGATATTGCTTTTTATAGCCTTAATCTTCCAGTTGAAATCTAACTCCACATGTGCAGTTCCGCAGCCAACTTAAATCTGCTTAAATAATTAGGTGTCCATCTAATTAACCATCAAAGAACAAACTGTTGGCCAGTAGCACCCATAACTAAGAAAAAAATTACCTTATACTTGCCAATGATAAATATAGGTAAAGAATCAAAATCTGAGGGCATTCTAAATTGCAGTGAAGCCGATATTGCCTTTTATAGCCTTATTTTCCAGTTGAAATCGAACTCCACATGTGCAGTTTTGCAGCCAACTGAAATCGGCTTAAATAATTAGGTGTCCATCTAATTAATCATCAAAGAACAAACTGTTGGCCAATAACTAAGAAAAAACTTACCTTATACTTGCCAATGATAAATATAGATAAAAAATCAAAATCTGAGGGCATCCTAAACTGCAGTGAAGCCGATATTGCCTTTTATCGTCTTAATCTTCCAGTTGAAATCTAACTCCACATGTGCAATTCCGCCGTCAATTATAATCGGTTTAAAGCATTAGGTGTCTATGTAATTAACCATCAAAGAGCAAACAGTTGGCCAATAGCACCCATAACTAAGAAATCCCAAAAGTTTACAAAAACTGTTAATGGAAAGTCAGAATAAAGAAAAGTCAGAGAGGATAAGATGTTAAATGTTAAATATATGACATCTAATTATATTAAAATTAACTGATAACTTCCAATTCTAAAGAGCTTCTTCAGACATTCGTCTGAATTTCTTCACTGAAAAGTCTACAGTGGAATTCAAAACAAAAAACAGCAGTAGTAAAAAACTGCTTTGTTCCAAAGAATCGAGGTAAAATTTGATGAAATCTAAAGAAAATATTTTTATGTTAAAAACGACTATAATAAAAATAAAAAAGACTTACAACGACAATAATAATACGACTTACAACTAAGAAAATGATATAATGAAAATTTCATTAATAATACAACATTAACGAAATGTTTATTTGCAGAGAAGGGGAGTAACTATGTGTAATTTAATTAAAATTTTACAGTGCTTATGAAATCATAGATTACATTTTCTTCACAAATTATCCCTATATAATAATAGCCTAAATTATATGTCAGTCTGTCCTTGAATTTATGAAGCGGTTGGACCTGGAATGTATAGAGGCATCCAAATTTTATTTTTGATGCGTTAGGGTTAGCAAAATTAAAAGCTAGTGCAAAAACGTTCGAAATCCTTCCATACTCCTTTTAGATTGTTTAATGTCATTATTTCAAGCCCTATTTTTCCCGGTTAAGAGCAGCCGATAAAATTCATCAATTTATCACATTATATGTAGATGAAAATAATATTTATTTCTAGCATTATGACGTCATTTCTTTAACTATCTCATTTAATCTTTTCTTATTTTATATTATTTAAATGCCGTCTTCATTATTTTCATACGTTTTATCGCTGAACTTAGATATTACGTAAATAATTTAACTTTATATTTGGTTTAAATAATAGATTAGGTACATATGTGATAATTTTAAACTTAATTGTCGATAATATTTTGTTTCAATTAAATTTTATCACCCGTATTAACAACAAATTCTTTTCATAAAAGTTCAGAAGTCTATTTCATGGACTAATAAGTATTTCTCCATTAAGTTATATATTTTCTAAAATTAAGAAGTTCGTTAATTTGTGTGTTTGTTTTTAATACATAATCACACGGTTTGCAATCGATTCGTCCAATTTTGGACATTATTACTATATACCACCAAATAATCACTGTCGATATTAAAACCTGCTGTTCATCCTATCACTTAATATGACAAGATAAATAAAAGTTGGCGACTAACATGCGGTCATTAAATATAAAAAAAAAAATTATTGAGGATGTATCAGATAATTCTCAGCTAAAAAACAAACTGTTTTTTACCTGCCTCATAGATTACTTAACAATTGTATAAAATTAAAAATTTTACTGATGCCGTCATATTACTGGCTATATACTAGTTCTTGTATATATTAAGGTATCCGTCTACGTTAAAAACGTCTTTTTTTGAAAAAACGTCAAAAAATCATAATTTATTTTAATTTCTCTTTTATAAAATTTCAACTTTTAGACTTCTAAATCCGTTTTTGTTTTGTCGTACGGTATTTTAAAGAACAGTTACAGCTGTTAAACAGCTGTAGACATCAGTGACAGCTGTCAAAACAAAACGGAAGTAGCGACTTCGGAACCGGAAGTTGTGAATTTAAAACCTTTAAAAAGTATTTTTGGACAAAACTTTTTAAATTTTCATGAAGAATAGTTTAAATATTTTTCTAGTATTTTTAATAAACAGCAACTTGGCAATTAGAAAGTTTTGAAGCAAGAAAGTGTGGGGAATTTTAAACTTGCATTTTAAAGTTTTAATAGTTAAAGTTGCTTCCATAAACTTCAAATGCTTTTTTTCTGAGAACGGTATTTTAAATAAAATGTTGAAACTTGAAATGATATTTCTCAAAAAGTTCTTAAAATAATTTGTTGAAAAGTATTATGAATGCTTTTGATAGTATTTACTAGTGAATGACCAGAAAGCTTTAAATTTGTATAAATTTTAATGATGTTACACTCATAGTTAGATATAAAGGTAATGAAAATTTGTTAAAAATTCAAAGTGTATGATTTTGAAGGACCAAAATTTTTTTACCAAATGTAAATTAAGCAAATATTTTAGGTGATTCACTAGATCAGTATATAAGAAATTTGTTGCATCCCCTATATAATAATAGCCTAAGTTATTTGTACGTCTGTCCTCTATTTTATGAAGCGGTTGGAACTGGAATGGATAGAGGCATCCATAGTTAGCAAAATTCAAAGTTTATCTTCTCCTAAACTACAGATCAGATTCTAAAATAAATTAGTATAAATATGTTTCATATCACAGCGAAAAATACTGCCTTCTTTAAAACGTTCGAAAGCCACCCCTTTCCCTCTTTTCGAGCTTTTAAGGCCGTTATTTCAACTCCTATTTTCCCTGGTTAAGAGCAGGCGATTAAATTTATCAATTCATCCCATAATAAATAGGTGAAAATAACATTTTTCTATCATTATGCGTCATTTCTTTAACCATTTCATTGAATTATTTCTTATTTTAAATTATTTATATTATGCCTTATTTTCATGTATCATTGAATTTAGATTTTACGTAAATAAATTTCTTTTATATTTGGCTTAAATAATAGATTAGGTACATATGAGAAAATTTAAAATTGATACATCGATTATTTTTTGTTGCAAGATAATTCTCAGCCAATAAACAAACCATTTATTTATCTGCTTCATAAGGTACTTTAGAATTTTAGAAAATTAAAAATTTTACTGAACCCGTCATATGACGGGCTATATGCTAGTTATAAAATATTAAAAAAATATAATTTAATAAAAAATTAGACCTTTTGAAAAAACCCGATATTTTTAATTAATTTTTTTTCATTTATTAGATATTTTATAAAAACTTCTCCAGGAATAAATTTTTAAGTGTAATTCTCTATGATAATATAAAAAAATAAATCTAAAAGTGTAAAAACATGAACTAGTTTCTTCATTTAAAGAAAAAATTTCTCCGTACGTAGATGGATACCTTAAGAAATAAAATTTCAGTTCTAATACATATGCATTTAAGTAGTCGTTTGTCTCTCTTTTAGAAATACTTTATCCAAACTGATACCCGATATTTAACAATAATTTATATATATATATATATATATATATATATGTATATATATGTATGTATATATTTTTTTTTATATTATATATTATGTATATATATATATATATATATATATATATATATATATAATTTATTTGTAATATTACTTTTTGCTTACAAATAATAAATACTGTTTAAAAGATGAATACGAACATATCTTATTATAAAAACGAAATTTCTGATCAGTTAACCAATCTATTATATATAATATATATATATATATTTATAGTTGTATGTATGTATATGTATGTATGTATGTATGTATGTATTTATTTTTGTATGTATGTATATGTATGTATGTATTATGTATGTATATTATGTATATATGTATGTATATGTATGTATATATAATGTACATATATGTATATATATATTTATATATATATATATTTATATATATATATTATATATATATGTAGTAGTATAGTATGTATATGTATGTATATATATATGTATATGTATATATGTATGTATATTATATATGTATAGTATGTATATGTATGTATATATATATATGTATGTTATATGTATGTTATATATTATATATTTGTATTGTATAATATTTATGTATGTATATGTATAATTATATGTATATTATGTATATATATATATATGTATGTATATATGTATATTGTATGTATATATATATTATGTATGTATATATGTTTATGTATATATATATATATGTATATATGTATTATTTATATTTTGTATATATATATATATATATATATACATATACATATATATATACATATATATGTATGTATATACGTGTGTATATAGTTATATTTTGTATATATT
>CM063500.1:8273370-8280870 GCA_032207245.1 Pardosa pseudoannulata | reverse complement strand
CAGTTAAGTTCTTTAAAACGTAGATTCGAATAAATGTTATCAAATAGTAATTTTGAGGATACAAAAATCCCCTTATTTTGTAATTAACCCTTGAGGCTTGTTAATCATGCTACATTACCTGATTTTTTCTAATCATTTTCTGCTTTTTTAAAAAACTTTAATCATCCTGAGTATTTAATTTCCAAAATTCCCTCCTCATTTCACCTGTTCGCAACTGAATCATTCCCAAGTAGCAACTTGGAAATTAGACATCATATTCTGGTACTTCATCCCATGACAAAAACAATCAAACGGAAATAAATCTCTCTAGTCATTAACTGAAAGAAAAAAACAGAAGGGAAAAAACACAAACATTAAGAGAAAAAAAAAACTGGGAAACTACATTTCCTTGTACATAAAGCCGTACCTTCTCACGGCTCCAAGTCTAGGAAGCATGATCAAATCTTCGAGAACTTGGGGGTAGCCAGTTGTTGGTTCTCCCCCTCTCTCTCTCATGACCTTCGCCCACCCCCTTTCCCTTATATTGCGCCCCCTGCCATCAGTACCAGCTGTTACGTAGCAGGGTAGGAGGAAAAGAGGCGTTGAGGGCATAGCTGCTAGTGAAAATCGCAGTGTCGGATCGATGATTTTTCTTTTGTGCCTCGTGGTAACCCTTGTCGGTGAGTTCCATCAGGAATGTTTGCACCTCGCAATCACTGAAACGCCGTCGCAGAATCCTTTTAGGTTGTGGGCGAGTAATTAATTCTTAGTTTTGAGGTTTTTTATCTTTTGCTTGAGATAAATATTAATCCTTTTAAGAGCCATTTGTTATTTGAAGCCCGATTTTTTTTAAGTATCAAGGATATTTCACTTTTCTAAAATCCGTAAAATACTTGAAGTTTGTCCGAATTTTGGCATACAAGTAAATTTTTCTGATTTATTTTACGGTATAAATCACTTGCATAGCTATATTTTCATACGTTTATAGTAAAGGAGTCTTACTGAAATTTTAATGTTGTGTTGAATGGCATTCCCAGAGGGGTGCAAAGTAATATTTGCACCTCAAAGTCCTTTTCTTGAAATACAAATATTTCAGAATAATTCTTTTATCATACAAAAAAAGGTGTTCTAAACTTATTACAAACTTGAGTTTGAAAATTTATTATAAACTTGAGTCGAATTTGACATATGAATAAAATTTATTTTATGTAACAAATAACTTTACCCTTTTAAGAACCATTTGCTATTTGAAGCTCGATTTCATTGAGTATCAAGGATATTTCACTTTTGTAAGATCCTGAGAATGCAGTGAGGTTTATCTGAATTTCGATACACGAGTAAAGTTTTCTGATTTGATTTACGGTATAAATCACTCGCGTAGATATATTTTCATACGTTTATAGCAAAGGAGTCTTACTGATATTTTAATATTGTATCCAATGACTTTCACAGAGAGGTGCAAAGGAACATTTGCACCCGTAAGTCTTTTTCTTGAAATACAAATATTTCAGAATAATTCTTTTATCATAAAAAAGAGGTGTTCTGAACTTGTGGAACATTTCAAATTAGTTCAAAATTTTCGTCGAATTCGACATGTAAATAAAATTTATTTTATGTAACAAATAACTTAACCCTTTTAAGAACCATTTGCTATTTGAAGCCCGATTTCTTTGAGTATCAAGGATATTTCAGTTTTGAAAGATCCGTAGAATATTGTAAAGTTTGCCCGAATTTCGATACACGAGTAAAATTTTCTAATTTTTTTACTGTATAAATCACTTGTATAGCTATATCTTCATACTTTTATAGCAAAGGAGCCTTCCTGAGATTTTAATGTGTTCAGTGGCTGTCCCAGAGGGTGCAGAGGAACATTTGCATCCCTAAGTCTTTTTCTTAAAATACAAATATTTCAGAATAATTCTTTTATCATAAAAAAGGAGGTATTCTAAACTTGTAGAAAATTTCAAATTAATTCAAAATTTTCGTTGAATTTCACATATGAATAAAATTTATTTTATGCAACGAATAACTTAACCCTTTTAAGAACCATTTGCTATTTGAAGCCCGATTTTTTTAAGTATGAAGGATATTTCACCTTTGTAAGATCCGTAAAATATAGTGAAGTTTAGCAGTATTTCAATACACGAGTAAAGTTTTTTGATTTATTTTACGGTATAAGTCACTCACATAGCTATATTTTCATACGTTTATAGCAAAGGAGACTTAGGGGTGCAAACAACATTTGCACCCCTAATTTTTTTTCTTGAAATAACAAATTTTTCAGAATAATTCTTTTATCATGCAAAAAACAGGTGTTCTAAACTTGTAGAACATTGCAAATTTTTTCACATTTTCGTCGAATTTGACATATGAACAAAATTTATTTTATGTATTAAATAAATTATGCTCATTTATTTTCACACTCTCATATAGCCCGTCATATGACGGGATTAGTAAAATTTTTAACTTTCCAGAATTGTAAAGTACCCAATAAGGCAGTTAAAAAATGGTTTGTTTTTTGGCTGAGAATTATCTGGTACACGCTCAATAATTTGTTTATCTTCATACTCCTCTAAAGTCTCCCCATACTGGGAATGCAGTTTAGAATCCCACTGAATTCATTTAGTCTACCCTTGGGGTTATGTATAAAAAAAAAACACAAACGAACAAACTTCTTAGTTTTCAAAGATATATAACTTAAAAACTAGATATCTGTTAGTATGTAACATAGAATCGTAGACTTTTATGAAAAGAATTTGTTGTTAATACCGGTGATAAAATATTCATTGCAACAAAAAATAATCGGTGATTAAATTTAAAACTACATACTTAATCTAATATTTATGCCAGATGTAAAAGAAAAGTATTTACGTAATATCTAAGTTCAGTGATAAAAGGTATGAAAATAATGCAGACGATATTTAAATAATTTAAAATAAGAAATGATTAAATGAGATAGTTTAAAGGTGGTTTAATTTGTAAAATAAGATCACAATGCTAGAAAAAAAATGTTATTTTTACTATTTATTATGTGACAAATTGATAAATTTAATAGACTGCTCTTAACCGGGGAAAATAGGGCTTGAAATAATGGCTTTAAACGTTAGAAAAGGGGAGAAGGAGTGGATTTCGAACGTTTTAAAGATGACAGTATTTTTTGGTTAACTGAATGACGTCATAATGCTAGAAAAAAAGTGTTATTTTTACCTATTTATTATGTGATAAACTTAATAACCTGCTCTTAACCGGGAAAATAGGACTTGAAATAATGCTCGAACAGAGGGGGTGGGGATGTACGTGGAGATTTCGAACGTTTTAAAGAATTTCTTTGATTTTTGTTAACCCTAACTCATCAAGAATCCAATAATGATGCCTGTATCCATTCCAGATCCAACCGCTTCATAAGTTAGAGAACAGACGGACAGATAACGTAGGTTATTATTATATAGGGGATTTTTAGTGCATCATATTTTTAGAGTCATATATATTTTAATTTTGTTTTCTGTGGTTTAACTAAGGATACAAAAGAATGTAGCACGCTTATAGATTTCCTGTTAAATGTGGGTAGGAAAATATTTTGCGGTTCTTGACTTTTCTTTATATCTCGTTGTAATGTGGGTGAGTTACATCAGAAATGTTTGCACCTTGCAATGAAATGTTGTGGTTTTAAAAAGTTTTTAGTTTCGAGATTTATCTATTCATTTTTCACTTATATTAACCTTTAAAGTATTTTGCTATTGATAACACGATTGAGTGTCTATGCAAACTTTTTGTTCTCTTATGAAGATTGAGTCTTGAAACTCTGATAACTTTCTCAGTATTTTGAACTATTTAAGACGTTTGAAACTGCTGTGTACAGTCTGGGTGGATAAGTTAAACGAGCTTTAGATTTATATAATTCCCTAGCATTCAATAAGAGTATTCCAGGTTTATGGAATTGGATTTTTAGAACTGCAATTTGACTTGTGTCATCAATAAATATGCAAGAAGCAGAATATTTTCATTACAAGTTCTTACATGAACAATCCAGATCTATAACAACAAAATTCTACGGTAGTAATGATTAACATCTTTGGATAATGTTATGGTTTCATAAAAACTATACAGGTTCTGCTTTTTTTATAGCACACAACAATTTAACACTACATCTATAATCTCCCTTGCCGAACGATGGCCGATTGGTTAGGCTGCTAGCCTTCGGTACCGGAGTTCGTGGGTTCGAATCCTACTGTGGCATGGATGTTCGTAGCCGTTCGAAATCGGCTTTAAGCTGTAGGTCCAGGTCTCATTAGCCCTCGTGTTGCAAAAAGTAGACCGTAGCACTCTAAGCCAAACCAAACCAAACCTCTCAGTCTACACTAACACCAGCGCTGTGTCTGCTTTTCGTCTAGCTACAAAGCATGATTGCTTATATGTGCACATCTTCATATATATTGAAAATTGTCTGTAGTTTTTTTACCACCTTTGTTATAATGGTGTGGTTATAAATACTGAATATCTCCTTTGCTAAACACTTCAGCCTTTTTAACCAGGATCAGAATTTTATCCCGATACTAGGATGCTAGAGACCTCTTAAACAATTCGCAGACTTTATCTTATCCCATACTTTTAATATTCTAAATTTTTCTATCTATTTTCTTCTTGTAATTCGATCCTCGATGGTAAACAACCTTCCATAAGGATTAGATTTTAAGATATTTACCACGAAACAGTTCACTCCACAATAGTTAACAAATATGGAAAAAAAAATATTCATGAGCCCTTCAGGATTGATATCGATTATTTAAAATGAATTAAAACTAATTCGTGGGAGAAGGAAAGTCCTTTATAGTATGAATTTAAGCAAAACAGTATATTGAACAATAAGTTCATTGAACGACCCCAAAAAAAAGTCAAAATTTTTTCATTGCTTTATTTTAGAGCGTATTTTTAAAAAATCTTCAATCCTACGATGATGATTTTTTTTAACTTACAAATTTTTTATTTATTTTTTTAATAATAAAGATAAACAAAAGTACTTTTCGATCCAAGGAAAATTTAATTAATAATCAAGTGTTTTTAATAATTTTTATTGACCAAATTAAAATATATTTATAACTTTTTGAAAATAATTGACATTTTAACTTATTCCTAAAAAAAAGAAATATCAATACATATGTTAAATCTTTTAAATTTTAAATGCAAGTCATTATTAGGGTGATTACAATTTTACAATACGCACTGCAGCTTGATCACTCCACTATTAATAATAAGACAAAAAAGCTTTTCGTTATTACCTCTTTATTCACACGAGTAAAATCTGTTATTCTCTTTATGTTTACAAACAACGGGGAATCCCTGGTTTCTTAGAAGTGAAAGTAAAAGTAGCTGATCGGTAGCGCTTTCAATTTTCACCAAAAGGTGTCACTACCGGAGCATTGTATTAGGGAATAACTCTTCTAGGAGGTGTTATTACTTATTATTTGGTGTATTACTAACTTTTTTGGTTCGACTCAGCGCGACCCAAGAAATATGCTTCGCGAAATTTGGTCGGAAAAGTTAAGAAGTTTAAAGTATGACTTTTAACACAGTTATAATTGAACAATAAAGAAGTAGGGAGGGAGGTTCCTAAGCATGAGTCCAGCAAAAACAAAACGATGCTTCTTTGTAATTTTATTGCATTATTATTCTTTAATGTTCTTCTTTTTAAAATATAGCTTGTAGAATTTTTATGTTTTCTTAGAACGAGTTTCCTTTTCAGAGTAGATAGAGTGCAATCGTATATACAATCTGCAAAATTTTGAAGTAATTTCTAGTATTTATAAATTTTTCATTTAGACACTTTATGGTTTTTCGAATAGCGCACATAAATTTACTTTTTCAGCAGGTACATAGACTGAAATCCTGACAAATTGCTTTATCTATTATAAAACTTCATTTTACTTCTCTTATTTTGCATGTAAAATATATCTTTCAATCCAAATAAATCTTTTTTCACGACATTTTTTCCTTTTTCATAAATGGCATCCCATGATGTCTAAAGCCATAGCTAATCACTAACGTGACGTTCTATAGTATTCAAAGTTGCTTAAAGTTCGTATTTATTTTATTCTGTGCCGTCCATAATAGCTCAAATTTCAGATATGCGTCGATATGTAACAGGCAGAAATGACTCGGGAAATTAAATGATGAATTTGGATTCCGGAAAGTTACTCAGAAAGAGTTACTTTTAACACAGTTATAATTGGAAAAGACTTGGAGTAGGGGAGGGGGAGGTTCCTAAGCATGAGTCCAGCAAAAAGGCAAGATGCTTCCTTCTGTAATTTTATTGCATTATTATTCTATTTTTATAGTTTTCTTTTTAAATATCTGTATGGTATAAAGATATTTGTCTGTACTTCCAGCTACACTGGAAATAAAACCATTAAGGCTACGTATATAACTCTTGATAATATAGAACCGCAATTCTCAACCTTTTTTAAGCTGCCACCCCCTGCGGAGTCGAAATATGTTCAATGCCACTCCCCCACTTTGTAAAAATCCCGTAATTTACAGTATAATGAAGGATAAATGCTCCATTAAAAATTAATAAGTTTAAGTAATTTTCTTCAATAGAATTACAAACGAAATTTTCGTTACTGAGATACATACGCTCAAGCACCGACCAAACGAATGCAGTTGATAAAACATATTTTTCTGAATGTAAGCCCAATTATACACGTAGTCATATATATTTTAATTTTGTTTTCTGTGGTTTAACTAAGGATACAAAAGAATGTAGCACGCTTATAGATTTCCTGTTAAATGTGGGTAGGAAAATATTTTGCGGTTCTTGACTTTTCTTTATATCTCGTTGTAATGTGGGTGAGTTACATCAGAAATGTTTGCACCTTGCAATGAAATGTTGTGGTTTTAAAAAGTTTTTAGTTTCGAGATTTATCTATTCATTTTTCACTTATATTAACCTTTAAAGTATTTTGCTATTGATAACACGATTGAGTGTCTATGCAAACTTTTTGTTCTCTTATGAAGATTGAGTCTTGAAACTCTGATAACTTTCTCAGTAATTTGCATACATTATTAATAAAGTTATTTAATAACTCATTTTCTATATAAAGTAATGATAAACTATTAATTTTTTTTGGCCTAATGTGGATCTTATTTTTTTTTATTCTGACCATTACTGAGAATGATCTTTTACCACTTGCATTGCTTATTGGAAGGGTTAAACTAATTCTCAGAATTATGTTTAATGTCGCAATAATATTATTTTCCTGAATAAATGACCACTCGTCTTTACTGACGTGCATAGTAAAGGCTTTATAAGTAGGCTTGATCGTATTTACACACAGACACTGTCTGGCTTGGATGCACAATCACGGGAACGCTCGTCCACACTTGTTGACTTTATCAATCAACGATTCGGCATATTTTGGATACGATTCATCAATAATTATGAATATCACGTTTTTCTGTTTATTAACTCTTTAACGGAGAGTGATTTCGTAGCAAAACTACCTATTCAACATCTGTTTTTTTTTA
>CM063500.1:8255870-8263370 GCA_032207245.1 Pardosa pseudoannulata | reverse complement strand
ATATATATTGTGTGTGCGTGTGTGTATGCATGCGTGGATATACATACAAGAATAAACACATGCATACCAGTCGGTGTTCTTATCAGCTACATGGTTTCCGATCTTCTAATGTAAACAATAGGCTTTGGTTTAATTAGCTTTAAAATGACTTAGCGTATAACCAACATGTTTAACTTAATTCGATCTAGCAATATTTCACTGTGACGAATTTGTTCATAACTCGATTGATGATCTATTACAACGTATGATTGAAATTTTATTAAAGTTTTGTGCTATTGCAAAACTTAGAGTTGAATATAAACTTTACGTTTGACTGCATTTGTGTGTTTAACAATATATATACATTAATTACTGTTGATGATAAATTATTTAGGTTTGTAATGTTAGTCAACTTTGGTTTATGATATCTTATTAAATTAGGACTTACTGCTGAAATTTGATTCCAATGTGTTACAAGCCCCAGGGAATCGCTTGTTTTAAATCGATGATCTACCATTACTCACTGAGAATATTGAAATTTACGAACCTCGCATCTATAAAGTAAAAAAAAAAAAATCATAAAAGTAAAGGACTGGCTTATAAGAAGTCTTTTTTTATTAACACTTTGCGTGTGGGCAACGTATTTTTACGTTTTTTGCAGACTGTCACTGGAGCGCGGACGTAAAAATACGTATTTAGTAGATTTGTGGTGGATACCTGCTAACCACCACAAATCTACTAAATACGTATAATTATATGTATGTGTGACATTATATGCGTGTTGCGTTGGTATGCAAAGCTTTGCATTTTTTTCTTTCGACAGATTATGATTATCGAGTTCCTCGGTCTTTTGTTGCGTTATTTCGTCTTCAATCGAATTCCTAGCTCCAGAACGTACAAGTAGTGTATTATCAATTTAAAGCTTGGCTTTTTTTATTGTTGAATACAAAATTGTTAAAATGAGCCGTTGTGACCAAGATAGTGATGAAGAAATATACGCTGACAGATTATCGGACTCTAATTTTAAAAATCGTTTATTTTTGTGATTTCGTAAAAATATTGGGTTTTTTTGTTAAATAATTATACAGTATATATTAAAGTGTAAAATAAAAAAGTTTCGTTCATAAAAACAAAGTAGTTTTCGATTTACTGCGATTTTTCTGAATAACTAAACTTTCGCGCGATTCACGAAAAAACGCCCTCTGCACGCCAAGTTAGCAGTGAAGTATACCCGCATGCCAAGTGTTAATATCCCTACTTTTAAATCA
This sequence comes from Pardosa pseudoannulata, assembly GCA_032207245.1. Lineage (NCBI taxonomy): Eukaryota > Metazoa > Arthropoda > Arachnida > Araneae > Lycosidae > Pardosa > Pardosa pseudoannulata. The sequence goes on along the minus strand of CM063500.1, from coordinate 8,262,123 downwards.
TCACCTTTTTAATCCATCTTGACTTGTAACATATATTATATTTATAGAAATTTGCGTCAAAAATTATTTTGAATGACTGACATAAAACAGAATTATTTGATAATTGTTAGGTAAGTTTCACATCTTTTGAGAGGAAACCAAGGACTTATTCTTTAGTGATCTAACCAGATAAAAATTTACTCTTTGTAAAGTAAGTAGAGTTATATACAATTAAGATAGTAATCAAGTGAACAGTTCTTATTACTATAAAATACATTGTTATATAAAAGGTTTCTTCCACAGCAATTACTGCCTGTTTCTGAATAATAAATAGCCCTAGCTTCAATAAATATAACTTATATCATATAACTTTGTAAAGTAAGAAGATTTAAACGTATATTGTTAGAATTTTAATCTACAGAACCGATATTGTTATAGTTAAATGCCTGTAATTATTCAGGAATATGCCTGTCTAAGCAGACACATTCCAGCCTAATTATTGGCAGCTTCTGAATTATAAATAGTACAAATAGTTAGCTAAAACAATTTATAATTTGTAAGTAGCCAAACCATTATTAATATTCAGTTAAAATTTGTTTGAAATTTTGATCGAACAAATGATTTATAAGTAACCATGCTAGAAAATTACCATTATGTTAACATTCACGAAAATTTGTCTAGTAACATAAATTATCTTTACAGAAGTTTTCGTCAAAAATTATTTTGAATGATAGACAAACAACATAATTATTAAGTAATAATTATAGTAAGTTTCACATCTTGTGAGAGGTAACCAATGATTTATTCTTTAGTGATCTAACCAGATAAAAATTTACTCTTTTTAAAGTAAGTAGAGTTATATACAGCTAATTTCGTGAAGATAGTAGCTCTTATTACTATAAAATACACTGGTAAATAAAAGGTTTCTTCAACAGTAATTAATGCATGTTTCTGAAGTATAAATAGCCCCAGCTTTCAGTAAATATAATTTATATTATATAACTTTGTAAAGTAAGAAGATTTAAATGTATATTGTTAGATTTTTAATCTACTGAACCGATGTTGTTATAGTTAAACGCCTGTAATTATTCAGGAATATGCCTCTGTAAGCAGGCACATTCCAGCTTAATTATTGACAGCTTCTGAATAATAAATAGTACAAATAGTTAGCTAAAACAATTTGTAAATTTGTAAGTAGCCAAACCATTATTAATATTCAGTTGAAATTTTGATCGAACAACTGATTTATAAGTAACCAAGCTAGAAAACTATCATTATGTTAACATTCACGAAAATTTAATAATTATTAGCGAGCATGCCTGAATCTGGGCACCCTTAAAATTAGAATACCGTAAAGTAATTAAACTACAGTATTAATGATTTATTTAAATCAACGAACAAATATTTCCGAGGTCCCATTCTCGACCAGACCAATTTTCAAGAGACATATTCCTTCAACGACTGGAACACAACTTGATCCTCTGGCAACCAGATTTGGAACTAAATACTGGTATTATGTTTTCGCCAGAAAGCAATTATACTAAGTGGAGAACACGAATATTTAGATTACAAAACGCGCTCTTAATTAATTAAAAAGCGGCGTTGGAGGAAGCTCTGTTACAGGGAGTAGTACAAATTAATTCAGTGATGGATAAAAGCAATTACTGGCTAGGTGTAACACCTATTTAGTGGCTTGTAAAATTCGTATGGAAATATCGAACAATCCTGTTTCGTCGAAAAGGCAGACCTTTAACCATCCGCTTGATATTTTATACAAAGCTTTAATTGGGAATTTTCTGCCAATTTGCTCAACGCCATGGTTTTAACAGGAGAGCAAGGATTAGTAATCTAATCAGATTATTCTTAAAGTCCAATTTTTACGGTGAAAGATAGTTTAATCTCATTAGTTTACTAATGGGAGAAATTCTGTATTTCTAACAGATGCACATGAATCTGATCAACATATTTAAATTTATTTTTTACTCTTATCTACCATATTTAAAATTTATCCTTATGAAATTATAGGTAGAAGATTATCCCGATGATGTTTAAAATTTTTTATCAAATGAATAAAATAATTTTAATCGCATTAATTTATGGAGAGATAAAATTTATACAAGGATCTGGAAAATATTTGAATTTATTTTTTACTCTTATCTGCTATCTTAAAAATTCATTCTTATAAAATTATAAGTAAAAGATTATTCCTGGTGATTTTTGAAATGCTCTATCAAGTGGTTAAAATGCATTTTAATAGCATTAATTCATGAAGAGATAATATATTTAAATTTATTACCTATTTTTATCTGCTGTACTTAAAATTCATACTTATTTAATCATAATTAAAAAATAATTCCAGGTAATTTTTAAAATTCTTCATCGAATGTTAAACATTTTAATTGCATTAATTTATGAAAGGATAAAATCTATCCGTAGATCTGGTTAAATTTTTAAAATTTTATTTCTTACTCTTATCCGATATATTAAAAATTCATTCTTATAAAATAAGTAAAAGATTATTCCTGGTGATTTTTGAAATGCTCTATCAAGTGGTTAAAAAACATTTTAATCGCATTAATTCATGAAGAGATAAGATATTTAAATTTATTACCTATTCTTATCTGCTGTACTTAAAATTCATACTTATTTAATCATAATTAAAAAATAATTCCAGGTAATTTTTAAAATTCTTCATCGAATGTTAAACATTTTAATTGCATTAATTTATGAAAGGATAAAATCTATCCGTAGATCTGGTTAAATTTTTTAAAATTTATTTCTTACTCTTATCTGATGTATTAAAAATTCATCCTTATAAAATTATAAGTAAAAGATTATTTCAGGTGATTTTTGAAATTCTCTATCAAGTGGTTAAAATACATTTTAATCGCATTAATTCATAAAGAGATAAGATCTCTACAGGGATTTAGCTAAAATATTTAAATTTATTATATAATCATAATTAAAAAATAATTGGAGGTGATTTTTAAAATTTTTCATCGAATGGTAAACATTTTAATCACATTAATTTATGAAAGGATAAAATCTATCCATAGATCTGGTTAAATTTTTAAAAATTATTTCTTACTTTTATCTGATATATTAAAAATTCATCCTTAAAAAATTATAAGTAAAAGATTTTTTGAGCTGACTTTTAAAATGATTTCTTAAAGTTTAAAAAAAAAATTAGTTTCATTAATTCCTGAAATAATAAAATCTGTACAGTTATCTAATCAGAATACTTAAATTTTTTACCTACTCTTATCTGCTGTGCTCAAAATTCATAATTATAAAATAAGTAAAAAATAATTCGTGGTGATTTTCAAAATGCAAAAATCATCAAATGATAAAAACATTTTAATCTCATTAATTTATGAACCATATAAAACTTATATAATGTAACTTTTCTATAACGGGACTCAAAAATGGCTTTAGAGAGGGGAGGGGGTAATCCAGACGGTCACCCAGTGTGCATTAATCGTGAATCAGTTATTTAAGGAACATCAGTGCCATCACAGCAGAAATTAAAAAAAAAAAGAAAAATAGAGGTTCGTGTGGAATTAAAGAATTTTTATTTTAGATCTGAGAAGTTAATTTATTTACTTTGTGAATTTTATCCAGTAGCGATAAATCTCATGTTATAATTTTATAATACATGGGATATTTCACATTTAAGATCACTTTTAGAAAAAATGATAAATTTTTCTTATGTGGGATAATTTTGCGACTATAATGTTATAGGCTCTTTTTTGTTTGTTGAAAACTTTAATTTTGTCCATGACTCATTATAATTTAGTTGATAATAAGAAATATTCGCTAAAGAATCGTACTAAAGGAGCCCAGATGGTTTAAATTGACCTCTAGTATATCATAGAGCAGTGATTCTCAACTTTTTTAAGCTGACGTCCCCTTAAGGAGCAAAATATTTTATAAGCCCCCTCCCCATTTTTTAGAAATTCTGGTAATTTAGAGTATATAGAAGTGTATTGTGGGATGCACTCGACACCTCACAAAGCAAGAAGTAAACCGATTTTTTTATTGTTGAATTCTATAGACCAGTGATTCTCAACCTTTTATAAGCTGTTGCCTCCCTAGGGAGCAAAATATTTTCACCCCCCCTTTTGTGAAAATCTGGTAATATAATATATCGAGAAAATTAAAATTTTTATTTAATAAAACTTGATTAAAAAATAATTAGATTCCACCTGACAAACGTGATATCTATCAATAAACATCCTTTTTCAGCAAGCAGAAGGCACTTGAATTTTTAAACATTCTTATGTATAATAATGTTCTTTGCATTCTTCTAGACCATTTATAAAAAGAAGCACTGTATATGCGGCAAATAATAGCATTCTATATATCCTAGATTCTTAAACTACGTGTTGTAATTTTTAATTTAAAATCTTATTAAAAAATCTTATATTTTATGCAAAAATTCATGTATTTTACTTTTTCTTGATTAATATTGAAAATCAATTTTCCAGCCACTTCTTACTAAACAAAGAACAAAAAAAGACGAGTTAATCAAATTGAGTTGCTTTTCTTCGCCTTCGCAGCAAAAAAACAAAAATATTTTTTTTCTGTTATTCCATCTTTGAAACAAAACCGTCCTCGGCTTCCAAGATGCTTTTATGCTTTCCTGCCTAATCGAGAATTTCTTTTTTAACACTTTCCAGATGTTCGAAACTTCCCCGAAGAAAATCGATCGCGAATCACTTCGATGTAACTATACTTTCTTACATATCACTTGTTAATGCACGCCCGAGGAACGTGTACCTCCATTTGCGATGTGTATTCAAAAGCTTGATTTCCTTTTAAAATAAAGTGAATATCAAAGGAAGGTTTAAATCGGTGTTTGTTGGAATGCGCTTTTTAAACCTTTTTTTTATTCTCCTAATGACCAACAACAGAAAACGGAATGCAGTTTTATCAGTTGATGAGCAAAAAAAACGAGCCCCAAGCCAAACTGTACTGGCCTCTATCGCTGATTTAGAATACATTTTCATAGGGTTGATTATTTGCTTGAAAATATTTATAGTATTAAAACTATTTATAATATTAAATATTTTTAGTGTTACAAAATCCATTTAGAATTTTTTTTTCATTTTTATCATTATCCTTGATTTTAAATTTGTTAAAATGTACTTTCATTTCTTCAACAAAATTTTTAATTTTAAATTTGTTGAAATTCTCTTTTTTCATTTTTTTTAAATTCTTTTAATAATAAGAAAACGGAATGCAGTTTTATCACTAACGAGAAAAAACGAGGCATAGGATAATCTGTACTGGCCTATCTCGCTGATTTAGAATACATTTTCATAGGGTTCATTATTAACTTGTAAATATTTATAGTATTAAAACTATTTATAATATTATATATTTTTAGTGTTACAAAATCCATGTAATTTTTTTTTCATTTTTATTAATATCCTTGATTTTAAATTTCTTGGAATGTACTTTCATTTTTATACAAATATATTAATTTTAAATTTGTTGAAATCCTCTTCTGTTTTTTTAATTCTCCTAAAGGCCCACAACAAAAAATGGAATGCAGTTTAATCAGTGATAAGAAAAAAACGAGGCATAGGACAAACTGTGCTGTGCTAGATCGCTCAATTAGAATATATTTTCATAGGGTTCATTATTAACTTGTAAATATTTATAGTATTAAAACTATTTATAATATTATATATTTTTAGTGTTACAAAATCTATTAAATTTTTTTTTCATTTTTACCAATATCCTTTTTATTAAATTTGTTAGAATGTACTTTTATTTTTTCAACAAAATTTTTAATTTTAAATTTGTTGAAATTCTCTTTTTTCATTATTTAATAACCCACAACAAAAAATGGAATGCAGTTTAATCAGTGATAAGAAAAAAACGAGGCATAGGACAAACTGTGCTGTGCTAGATCGCTCAATTAGAATATATTTTCATATTGTTGATTATTAGCTTGTAAGTATTTATAGTATGAAAACTATCTATAATATTAAATATTTTTAGTGAAGTAAATCAGAATCCATTTAAAAAACAATATTTATTGTTATCAGTACCTTTTATTTTAAATTTGTTGAAATGCACTTACATTTTTTTTATTCTCCTAACCTACCCACAACTGATAACAGGATGTAATTTTATCAGTTGATGGGAAAAATTAAGCATCAGGTTAAACTATCCTAACTAGAAATCGCTGCTGTAAAATATATTTTCATGGGATTAATCCCCTGTATAATAATAGCCTAAGTTATCTGTCCGTCTGTCCACCAAT
>CM063500.1:8218370-8250870 GCA_032207245.1 Pardosa pseudoannulata | reverse complement strand
CATTTTTTTTCTAGCATCATGACGTCATTCCTTTGATTATCTCTCATTTAATCATTTCTTATATTAAATTATTTAAATATCGTCTGCATTATTTTCGTACCTTTTATCACTGAACTTAGATATTAAGTATTTACTCTTCTTTTATATTTGGCTTAAATAATAGTTTAGGTACATATGGGATAATTTTAAATTTAATCATCGATAATCGATGATTATTTTTTGTTTTAATGAAAATTTTATCACTGGAATGGATAGAGGCATCCATATTGGATTCTTGATGAGTTAGAGTTAGCAAAATTCAAAGCGAGTAAAGTTTATCTTCTCCTAAACTATCGATCCTATTCTAAAATAAATTGGTATAAATATGCTTCATATCACAGCAAAAAATACTGTCGTCTTTAAAATGTTCTAAAACCACCCCTTCCCCCCTTTTCGAGCGTTTAATGCCATTATTTCAAGCCCTATTTTCCCCAGTTAAGAGCAGACTATTAAATTTAGGCAGTTTTATAAGATATTAAGAGCTTCAGTATTTAAAGTTCTCCTGAAGGATGCCTTTAGCATCTGAATTACAGATCTATCATGACCTTATTTTGATAAGTTTTACAATTTAACAAGGGATTAAAATCTGTATTAAAATAAACATGAATCTATATTAAAAGTGGGTTAAAACCTCTGAATTTCTCCTTCATTAATTGAAAAATTTTATTCGTATTAAGATCAAATAGGTTATCATCCCCTATATAATAATAGCTTAAGTTATCTGCCCGTCTGTCCTCGAATTTATGAAGTGGTTGGACCTGGAATGGATAGAGGCATCCATAATGGATTCTTGATGAGTTAGGGTTAGCAAAATTCAAAGCGAGTAAAGTTTATCTTCTTTTAATCTATCGTTCCGATTCTAAAATAAATTGGTATAAATATGCTTCCTAACACAAAAAAAAATTACTGTCATCTTTCAAATGTTCGAAAACCACCTCTCTCTCCCCCCCTTTCTAGCATTAAATGCCATATTTCAAGACCTCTTTTCTCCGGTTAAGAGCAGGCGATTAAATTTATCAATTTATCACATAATAAATAGGTAAAAATAACTTTTTTTTCTAGCTTTATGATGTTATTTCTTTAACCAACTCATTTAATCATTTCTTATTTTAAATTATTTAATTATCGTCTGCATTATTTTCATACGTGTCATCACTGAACTAAGATATTACATAAATAATTTTCTTTTATATTTTTAGTCTTAAATAATAGATTAGATACATATGTGATAATTTTAAATTTAATCATCGATTATTTTTTGTTGCAATATAATTCTCAGCCAAAAAACGAACCATTTATTTTACCATTTATTATTTCGTTTTCCTGTATATACCGTTATTTTTTTTTACCCACAAACAAACCATGTTGTACCACTAACCCGTACTAGTACGGGATCCACGCTCAAGTATCAATCATCAGAAAACATACTAGTACGTGTACCCCATACAATGTGTTAAGAAAACAAAGATCTGTATGGGTAAGACCTGTCGTGCTAGTGAAGTAAAAGACAGAAAATTCAGTTTCCATATCTTTCTGAAGAATTCAATGTCCAACTTTAATAGGTACTTTTTGCAATAATTTATCCATAATTTTTGTGTAGATTTATCATCGTCAATTCTTTTCACGTTACGTTTGTACGTCAGTCTTCAACAGCTGCACTCAATTTAATTCAATCTAACGCTGACTCCCCAACTCGGCTATCCAAATGAATTTCCTTCCACTATATATAGTCATTCGGCACCATCTGGTCCCTGGTCTTTCTCTCTTTCAGTTTTCCTTTGGTACCCATGCATCTCAATTCTTTTATTATTATTCTTAGAACCTCTCTATATATCCGCCATTTTGAAATGTATATTTATCTAGTTTCTAGAGCAGTGATTCCCAAATATTTTTATCATTGTCTACTTCTCAGCAAACATCTTGTCTTGACCAGAAGTGACATATCTTTATACAATTAGGTAGTAATAATATAATAATTTTGTCTTTACTGACTTTAATATAACGTTAAATATTTTTAAGAACACAAAGATCTGTATGGGATATCGTGCTAGTGAAGTAAAAAACAGAAAATTCTGATTCCATATCTTTCTGAAGAATTCGATATAAATCTTTAATAGGTTCGGTTTTCAATAATTTATCCATAATTTTTGTGTAGATTTATCATCGTCAATTCTCTTTACATTAAGTTTGTACGTCAGTCTTCAACAGCTGTACTCAATTTAATGCAGTCTAACGCTGCCTCCAGACCTCTTCCCCAACTCGGCTATCAAAATGAATTTCCCTCCTCTATATATTGTCATTCGGCACCATCTGGTTCCTGGTCTTTCTCTCTATCAGTGTTCCTTTGGTACCTATGTCAGCTCAATTCTTTTATTATTATTATTCTGAGAACCTCTCTATACAGCCATCATTTGGAAATGTACATTTATCTAGTTTCTGGAGCAGTGATTCCCAAACATTTTTAATCACTGTCCCCTTCTCAGCAAACATCTTGTCTTGAACAGAAGTGACATAACTTTATACAATTAGGTAGTAATAGTATAATAATTTTGTCTTTAATGACTTTAATATAACGTAAAAGATTTTTAAGAAAGCAAAGATCTGTATGGGATATCGTGCTAGTCAAGTAAGAAACAGAAAATTCTGTATCCATATCTTTATGAAGAATTCAATGTAAAACTTTAATAGGTACGTTCAGCAATAATTTATAATTTTTGTGTAGATTTATCATCGTCAATTCTCTTCACATTAAGTTTGTACGTCAGTCTTCAACAGCTGCACTCAATTTAATTCAGTCAAACTCTGCCTCCAGACCTGTTCCCCAATTCGGCTATCTAAATGAATTTCCCTCCTCTATATATTGTCATTCGGCACCATCTGGTCCCTGATCTTTCTCTCTTTCAGTATTCCTTTGGTACCTATGTCAGCTCAATTCTGTTATTATTATTATTATGAGAACCCCTCTATATAGCCACCATTTGGAAATGTATATTTATCTAGTTTCTAGAGTAGTGATTCCCGAACATTTTTTATTACTGTCTCCTTCTCATAACAAATATCTTGTACATCTTGTCATGACCATGATGTAAAAATGCGACATGAGCTTTACATGAGCTTGTACAAAACAGTTGCACATAAAAAAACAAACTGCCGTTAGATATATAAAACAAACTAAGTCCATATTCTAGAGAAAAACAAAACATTTTTTTCAAATAAATTTAAATGCTATTGCTACGAATTACTAAATATTTTAAGTTTACTTATTTAAGCATATTCGACTATTATCACATTTAGAATTACTAAGTTTGCCAGATTTTTTTTACATTTGCACTTATCAGACTTGAATTGTCCCTTAAAATCAAACACATCGCTGATATCCCTGACCTCCAGATAGAGATGTCTTTCTAACTCATTCTCGAAGTGATATTGCTAGATCTGGAACATCGTCAAGCAAAATAAATTTTTCTTTACAAATTGTAAATTGATTTCTGGTATACAAGTGTGAAAGTCATCTTTGTGTGGTTCCTAACTGATAAAACTCTTCATTTTGAACTTCTAATATACGAATTTTCGTAAAGTTAGGGACTTTTATTACCTTCCCGATTATGAGTTGGGAATTTTATAATCTAACAGGTAAATTTGATGAAAATGAAATAATTTATCATATTTACCAAATTTAGTGGTGATTATGCATAATCACCGGTAATTTTATATAATCACCGATTTATCATTTTTACCGTAACATATATATATATATATATATATATATATATATATATATATATATATATATATATATATATATATATATATAAAGTCTGTGTGTGTGTGTATGTATATATATATATTGTATATATATATATGAATTATAATATAAATTATATGTAAATTATATATTATATATATATTATATATATATATATATATATATATATATATATATATATTTATAATATATATATAAATAATTTATACATATATATATATATATATATATATATATATATATATATATATATATAATATATTATATATATATATATATATATATATATATATATATATATATATATATATATATATATATATATATATATATATATATATATATATATATATATATATATATATATATATATATATATATATATATATATATATATATATATATATATTCACCAACATACCAAAATTAACTCCTAGAGTGTCCGCTAGATGACAGCACTTGAACTCTATTCACGTATTGGTTAGTGTAAGAAACGAAACCTACTTTGAATGCTGAAAAGAATGTGTAAATAATAATACTGATGGTGTATCATGCAAAATTATAAAGATGATATATATAAGGTGTATACGTAACTTTTAAGTTATTGCAAGGTAAGTTTTCATAGTTATTATTATTACAATTGTCGAAAACTTGATATTTTACGATTATTTAAAGTTAAATAAATGCATTTCTAAAATTATAGAAAATAATCAAATTAATAAATTTATGATCATATAGAGCTATTGATATTTTTAAAAATATTATATTAGGTTGGGAAAAAGGAATCCATTATTTTTTTTCGGTAGATGGCTGTAGTGATCCATATCTCGTAAAGCATCAATCAAACAATTTCAAATTTATGCTCGTTGTCATGGTCACATTTCACACTAAAAATTTTTTCTTCTGTTTTTTGTTTGGTCCATTCAGTTGGGAGTCACAGGGTGTTAAAAATGGAAGTTAGCATAGAGAAAATTCGGTACATTTTACAGTTTTTCTTTGATAAAGGTGAAAATACAAGCCAGGCGGCTAAAATTGTGAATGGCGTTTATAGTGTTGATATTGTAATAGGTAGTTACGTGCAATTTTGGTTTCGTCGATTGAGTTCAGGCATTTTTGACGTTAAAGATGCACTTCGCACGGGCAGACTCATCGTCGAAAATGAAGATAAAATTACAGAAATAATCGAAGTTGACCGGCATGTTAGTAGTCGTAGCATAGCCCAGGAGCTAAAGATCGACCATAAAACAGTTTTAAACCATTTACGCAAAACTGGATTCCAAAAGAAGCTCGATGTTTGGGTGCCACACCATTAACACCAAAAAACATGATGGATCGAATTTCAGTATGCGAATCCTTGGCCAAACGGAATGAAATCGACCCATTTCTTAGACGGATGGTGACTGGGGATGAGAAATTGGTCAAATACGACAATATTGTGCGAAAACGATAGTGGTCAAAGCTCGGTGAAGGAACTGAAACGGTGGCCAAACCAGGACTAACCTCTAAGAAGATTCTACTGTGTATTTGGTGAGACTGGAAAGAAACCATTTATTTTTAGTTTCTTCCGCAAGGCCAAACACTAAATTTAGATCTCTACTGTCAACAACTTTATTGTTTGAAGCTTTCAATTGACTAGAAACGGCCAGAATTGACCAACAGAAGAGGTTTTGTGTTCCATTAGGACAACGCCAGGACACACACATCTGTAGTGACTCGCCAGAAACTCAGGAAGCTTGGTTGGGAAAATTTTAATGCTTCCACCATATAGTCCGGACCTGGCACCAAGCGATTACCACCTTTTTCCTCCATTGCAAAACTTCTGTAGTGATAAGAAATTGGGATAAAGAAAAGATTGTGAAAGTCGATTACTAGAGTTTTTCTCCAATAAGAACCAAGACTTCTATGAGAGAGGCATTATGAAGCTACCTTTAAAATGTCAACAAATTATAGAACAAAATGGTGTATATTTGACCCAAATCGGACAATCCGAAACATGTTAAATAAAGTCACTAATTTCACGCAAAAATAATGGATTTATTTTTCCCCAACCTAATATAAAAGTTATTTTACAATCGTCTCATTTCTATTCAGATTTTAACCTTAATAGAGTAGTTCGAATTATTTTTATCATTTGTGTCCTTAAATGTTTACAGAAACCATCTGCTTTTTCTCAGACACGTTCTCAGAAACGAAATAAATGGTTCAAATCATCGATTAACTCTAGAAACATGAAAATAGCTTTATACAGCATCCTTGATTAAAATGCTTATCACATTAATTTAACGCTAGATTTAGGAGTGTTGAATCACCATCTCCAATGACAGCTACTGCGTCGTCGTGCAAAATGAAAGAAACTGCTTGAGACAGTGTCACTTTCGAAGAGTCAAAATTCTGAGAAACTTGTTAATGTGAGACGCACTTGAAGGAAAAGCGTGAAACAAGATTTTCGTTTCATACTGTGACAAAGAGGTGAAATTTGGCATCTGGTGGGATCTTCTTGGAAAATTACTGTGACCATTTTTTCTGAGAAATTTTGTTCCATATCAGGATGAAAGTTAAGTTAACACTTTTAACTTAATGTTACTTAATAAGGGGGTGTTTAGAATTTTCATTGTGTTACTTCTGTAAACAATATATTAGGGGGGAAATGCTGTAAAAGAGAATCAAAAGGCATTTCATCGGGAAAAAAGTTTTCCGAGGTGTGTTTGTTAATACTTTGACTGCCAGACGCATTTTCGATGGTTTTTCATTATGCAGTGCCTATGCTGAATTATAATTTGCAGCAGATAAAATGAGTTATAAAACCTTGCTTGGCGCAGTAGGCAACTGCTACGATTGTCCTTTTTTTCAAACAACCGTGGTTCGATTGCTAAGTGATTACTATCATTCTTTAGCATTCAAAGCAACTAGGAAGAACTAAAGCAAAGAACTTGACTAAAAAATTGCGGACATATTGTTCCGATTGCGTTAAATCACTGATGTCTTCTTTATTTATATCTTCTCTAGTTACATACCTTCTTTGTTTCTGTCTTTTCTATAGAGTTTAATTACACATGTAATGTATTTGAAATTTTGATCTGACTTAAAGTGGTAATAGTTTTTCTGTATTTCTTCTATTCTGACGTAGATGTCTTCTCTCTTTACAACTTCTCGATATTACATGTCTTCTCTATTTATTGTCTTCTCGCTTTAATTACCTAGGTACTATATTTGAAGTTTTTATCAGACTGCAAGGGATGATATATTTTCTGTATTTCTTCTACTCTGACACAGATGTCTTCTTTATATCTTCTCTCTTTTACATGTCTTCTTTGTTTACTGTCTTTTCTATACACTTTTATTTCACATGTATTGCATTTGAAACTTTAGATGTCTTCTTTATTTATATCTTCTCTGTGTTACATTGCATGTCTTCTTTGCTTACTGTCTTCTCTATAGACTTTAATTGCATATGTACTGCATTTGAAATTTTGATCTGACTGAAAGAGGGGATAGTTTTTCTGTATTTTTACTATTCTGACATGTCTTATCTATTTACATCTTCTCTATATTACATGCGTTCTCTTTTTATTGTCTTCTCACTTTAATTACATAGGTACTGCATTTGGAGTTTTGATCAGACTGAAAGGAGGGATGGATTTTCTGTATTTTTTCTATTCTGACACAGATGATTTCTCTATTTATATCTTCTCTTTGTTACGTGTCTTCTTTGCTTACTGTCTTCTCTATAGATTTTAATTACATATGTACTGCATTTGAAATTTTGATCTGACTGAAAGAGGGGATAGTTGTTCTGTATTTTTACTATTCTGCTCTCTACTTTACTATTATGATATAGATGTCTTATGTATTTACATCTTCTCTATATTAGATACTTTCTCTATTTATTATCTTCTCACTTTAATTACATAGGTTACTGCATTTGGTATTTTCATCAGACTGAAAATGGTGATAAATTTTCTGTATTTTTCTATTTTGACACAGTTGTCTTCTCTATTTATATCGTCTCTGTGTTACATGTCTTCTTTCTTTACTGTCTTTTCTATAGACTTTAATAACACATGTACTGCATTTGAAGTTTTGATCTGATTGAAAGAGGGGATAGTTTTTCTGTATTTTTACTATTCTTCTCTCTACTTTACTATTCTGATATAGATGTCTTATGTGTTTACATCTTCTCTATATTACAGGCCTTCTCTATTTATTATCTTCTCACTTTAATTACATAGGTACTGCATTTGCAATTTTGATCTGACTGAAAGGATAAATTTTCTGTATTTCTCTATTCTGACACAGATGTCTTCTCTATTTATATCTTCTCTTTGTTACGTGTCTTCTTTGCTTACTGTCTTCTCTATAGACTTTAATTACACATGTACTTCATTTGAAATTTTGATCTGACTCAAAGAGGTGATAGTTTTTCTGTATTTCTTCTATTCTGACAGAAATGGCTCCTCTATATTTGTAAAAACCTTCGAGGAACGTTTACTTTAGTCTAATGGGTGTAATACGGAAGTTTTCAGACACCCACCTGAAGCAGTGAATATATACATGTCAGGTCTAAAAAAGGGGTAGTTGGAAATTACTTGAGTTAAAAGCGATTTTAAAAAGGGAACTCTTTTATAATAATAAAATAAATGAAAAAGACCCACGCTCGCGTAAGCTTTTAGGATCATCCGGTCAGGCCGAAGCATTTTTGAGCAATTTGATGAGCTTGCAAACAGATAAGTTATCAATCAGCGCGTGGACATGGAGCTGTCAACAACACTCTACGCGTGTCTTCGACGAAAGAGTGAAAATGGCGCAAGTTTTACTTTAACGATGGTTTAATAAACTTATTATTATCTAGAAGACTGTTGTCCATTCGCCTTAACTCTGAACCACCACATGTCATACATATGACATACTCTAAGTGATTAAGGCATGGAAGACACATATTAGTTCTTGTATAAAAACTTCTTTATCCTAATCCTTCTATCCGTGGCTACTCCATTTAAATATTCTTTGTTCATGTTTTCGTACGACAAGCGTGGATATTATCAGCGCAATTTCTCGCTGTCTTTTTGGCATTGCTACCTAAACAAATTCCTATTGTCTAATTCCACATCAGCTTTTTTACTCTGTAAGTTCCACTCAACTGTGTGTCTTTTTCCTATTACGTTATCGTTAATGAGTTCGAACTATTTTTAATTATAACTCACTTAATTCTTAACCCCCGTTTTTAAACATGACACATACATAACTTTATATCCTTGTTTTTTTATGTACATCAAATAAATGAGATTAAGTATAAAGATATACACGCATAAATGATATATTTCTCCATAAATTCAATCTTATACACGGACTGCCATAAAATCCTAGTTGTGCACTATAAATCGTGTTCGACTGAAATTTCTTTCCTTCCCCGTAACATTTCCTTTCTTTGATCAATGGCACACTTCAAAGCCGTATATTACTAGAAGACTAAAAAAGAAAAAAAACAGCCTTGTATCAGAAATTTCCGTGTGTTGCGACTGCTTGCTTAGATTCAAGAGAATAGCGTTGCGTGATACAGCAAATGTGATCTAAAGTAAAATGTGATCACTACCTCATATTTTTTAACGTTGTTGTTACCGTCTTAATATATTTTTTTTCAGCCAATAGATTTATTAACAGTGGAAATTCCAGTAGATCATGTTTCCTTTCTCAGTTGTAATAATTCATGTGTGAACTTCTTTATATATACGTATATTTATATATATGCCATATATCTTATTCAAAGGGAACATATAAATCATCTTCCAACATACGCAAATGGTAGCTATCATTACTCATCAATCAAATTTTTCCGTTTTCGTCAATTTCAGAAATATTTTTTATTTCGAAATATATTTTCGTATATTTATTGATTAATCAATCGATCGATGTTCTCCGATTTCTTAAAATTGCAGTATTTTTGGAATCTTAAATTACTGCTGTGTAAAAAAAAATCGAGAATGTTAAATATAAATTATTTAAGTATAGGATCAAGAAAACGTTTCCAAACTATTATTGAAGATTTTGTAAACGTTTGATAACACTCAGTATTTGAATTTTGCAGTATATATGTAAGTATATATAGAGACATGTGTAACTATAAATAGGTATATATAAATGTATGTAAGGAAAAGTAAACTAGATAGAAACAAATGAAGACATTTTGTAAAAATATGACACCCTAAGAAAATTCTCAAGTTTTCAAATCTTGAATCAAGGGCAAAAATTCCTTCATCCTTTTGCTTTCCCTTTTTAACCCCTAATAAATGACCACTGGGGCTACAATGTACGACATCAGAAAAATGGTCTAACCAATTATAACTCTATATTGCCCTAGTGGAAAATTTAGGAAATTTCCAAACAAAAAAGGATACGTACTCTATCGGAGGCAGATTTTTATGATGCTTGCTCCCTATGCTAGCTCACCCCTCAGTTTGTCCTGTCCTTATGATGAAGTGGGAAAGTCCTCTAACGTTCTGTTAATAGAGGTCTTTAGATGAAACGGTGTCATTTTTATATGCCATCCCTGCAACCATATCATGAAGTCCGTCTTATTACATGTATATATGTATATATAGATATGGGTGTATAATAAATAAATAAATAAATATATATATATATATATATATATATATAATATATATATATATAATATATAATATATGTAATATTAAAATCCCTTATTTACGTATTTTAATATTAATTTAAGAAATTTTGTTCATAATGTGAGTTCGGGATTTGCGCGGAAATTTGATTTTTACCCCAGACACGCTATAGACTTAGTTCAGCCTTCGTCTGGACTACTTTATCCAATAGTTAGCGAGTTCTCTTCAAACATGAGTATTTTGTATCACGTGATCAATTGTGCTTAGGGATTATTCGTAGTCTTTTTACTTTAGGAATCCCTACATGAAAAGTGTATGTGCGGGATCACTTTGTGTGCACGAAGTTGTAAAGGTGTTTGCCTGTTGTATGGAATTCATGTTTCTTACCAGAAATAAACTATGTTGTAATTTGGAATGAGTCTCGCCCATTTACACACACACACACACACACACACACACACACACATATATATATATATATATATATATATATATATATATATATATAAACATGTGTGTGTGTTTAGGTGTATATGTATAGGAAGGGCAGACTTAAATTATTATAAGTCAGGAGCCTAAAATATTCATGCCTACTTCAACAAAGCGGTAAATGCCTAGAAATATAAATTTTTCCTACTAAGAAATATTTGCCTTATTTTAGTATTTGCCTAAATCCACCCAAATATCTTTTTACAGTATATCTGCAGTAATGTTTATCTTTCAATTAATTTTTATCTAAAATTTATTTTAATAAAATAATTTTTATTCTGTATATTTTTCAAAATGGAGAGTGTAATTTTTTACAAACACCATCCATTAAATTTTGCCTCTAAAACGAGACTTCTGTTAAAAATATTTGAAATGCTACAAATATCTTTCAGCGACGACTTTTTTCTTTATTTTCAATGAAAATGTTGAAATGTTTATTTTTCACTAGTTCAACTGTGAAGGACTTCAGTTTTAAGTAATTTGTATATTTTTTACTACTGGCAAGTGAATCGTGAAATTTTAAGAACTGTCTTGCTTTTGATGGTTCGTGCTGGCTTAATCCTATTGCTGACATACCTCCTCTTATATTATTTCTATTTTCCTGCTTGCCTGTCGTCATTAAGAAATAGCTGTGTACTGTATTCTGCTTTATACGCACAGCATGTGGTCACAATTATAGCTTTCTCTTGTCGTCATCAGTTCAACAAGCGTCACTACCTGTAACCATAACTCATGTCACTAGAAATCTCGAAAGAGATTGTGCTGTCAGATCTGGTATATTTAAAGATCATCCTGTGTTTCAGATTCTTATCGTGATGAAAGTGAGATTCTCCTGCCGATAGATTGTAATAAATAATTTTAGAACTGATGACTGGACTGCAATTGAATTGATTTTGTATTCGGGTTTGATGCTATCTTTCCTGTAAACTTGTTCCATGAGCGAGTTTTTATGAATGCTTTCTCTTCAAATGGTACTTCAAGTACGTATGATACTTAATACCACAGTCCAGATGCAACATGATTTTAATTCATCTTTAGTAGTATGAGAAAAGTTGATACCTTTGTATTGTTGAAAAAAATCAATCAATTCTACTGGGTTTTTTTCTCCACTGAATTCCGTCATAAAAATATCTACGGAGTTTGAAACCTGAGAAATCATTAATGGAAAAATATACCGCACTAGCTAGCTGCACGTACTTCGCTACTGTATATTCTCTATTAATTAAATTAATACAAACGATTGTATTATTCATCTGTTATTCAGTTGATATTTAATTCCTAAAAGAGACAAAGAACGTTGAATTTAAATTCTTTAATTTTCAATTTTCAACGATATTTTTTATAAAGAAAACATATAACAATGTTGCATGAAATGTTGCATAAGACACATGTATTGTTAAAAAATCCATTAACTTAAATGAACTTTTTATCATTGAATTCCGCCGTAGAAATATCTACGGAGTTTGAAATCTGATAAATCATTAATGGAAAAATATACCGCACTAGCTAGCTGCACGTACTTCTCTACTGTATATTTATTAAATTAACACAAACCATTGTGTTATTCATCTGTTATTCAGTTGCTATTTTATTCCTTAAAGAGACAAAGAACGTTGAATTTAAATTCTTTAATTTTCAATTTTCAACGATATTTTTATAAAGAAAACATATAATAATGTTGCATAAGACACATGTATTGTTAAAAAAAATCCATCAACTTAACTGAACTTTTTACCATTGAATTCCGCCGTAGAAATATCTACGGAGTTTGAAATCTGAGAAATCATTAAACGAAAAATATATCGCACTAGCTAGCTGCACGTTCTTCGCTACTGTATATTCTATATTTATTAAATTAAGACAAACCATTGTCTTATTCATCTGTTATTCAGTTGCTATTTCATTCCTTAAAGAGACAAAGAACGTTGAATTTCAGTTCTTTAGCTTACAATTTTTAACAGTACTTTTATAAATTAATCCATAAACTCAACTCAACTTTTTATCATTGAAATCTGTTATAGAAATATATATCTACTGATTTTTAAATCTGAGAAAGCTTTAACGGAAAAATGTACCGCATTAGCTATCTGCACATACTTTGCTTTTGTATATTCTATATTTATTAAATTAAGACAAACCATTGCATGAAACACGTAAGACACATGTATTGTTGAAAAAAAAATCATCAACTCAACGGAAGTTTTAACCTCTGAATTCCGCCATAGAAATATCTACGGAGTTTGAAACCTGAGAAAACATTAATCGAAAAATATACCGCACTATCAAGATGCACGTACTCTGCTACTGTATATTCTTTATTAAGTTAAGCCAAACCATTCATTGTCTTATTCATCTATTGTTGAATTTCAGTTCTTTAGCTTTCAATTTTTAACGGTATTTTTTATAAAGAAAACATATAACAATGTTGCATGAAACATGTAAGGCCCATGTATTGTTCAAAGAATCCATCAACTCACCTGAACATTTTATCATTGAATTCCGCCATAGAAATATCTACGGAGTTTGAAACCTTAAAAACCATTAATCGAAAAATATACCGCACTAGGAAGATGCATGTACTTTGCTACTGTATATTCTATATTTATTAAGTAAGACAAACCATTGTCTTATTCATCTGTTATTCAGTTGCTATTTCATTCTTTAAAGTGATAAAGAACTTTGAATTTCAATTCTTTAGTTTTCAATTTTTAACGGTATTTTTATAAAGAGAACATAACAATGTTGCATGAAACATTCATTTTTGCAAAAAATCCATCAACTCACCTGAACATTTTATCATTGAATTCCGCCATAGAAATATCTACGGAGTTTGAAACCTGAGAAATCATTAATTGAAAATATACCGCACTAGGAAGATGCATGTACTTTGCTACTGTATATTCTATATTTATTAAGTAAGACAAACCATTGTCTTATTCATCTGTTATTCAGTTGCTATTTCATTCTTTAAAGTGATAAAGAACTTTGAATTTCAATTCTTTAGTTTTCAATTTTTAACGATATTTTTTATAAAGAAAACATATAACAATGTTGCATAAAACATGTAAGACACATGGATTGTTTAAAAAAATCTATCAACTGAACTGAACTGTTAACCATTGAATTCCGCCTTCGTAGATATTTCTAAGGCGTAATTCAATTGTAAAACTTTCAGTTGAGTTTATGAATTTTTTCAACAATACATGTGTCTTACATGTTTCATGCAACATTGTTATATGTTTTCCTTATAAAAATATCGTTAAAAATCGAAAACTAAAGAATGGAACTTCAACGTTCTTTGTCTCTTTAAGGAATGAAATAGCAACTGAATATCAGATTAATAAGACAAGGGTTTGTCTTAATTTAATAAATATAGAATATACAGTAGTAAAGTACGTGCATCTTGCTAGTGAAGTATATTTTTCGATTAATGGTTTCTCAGGTTTCAAACTCCGTAAATGTTTCTATGTTTGAAACCTGAGAAACTATTAATCGAAAAATAAACCGCACTAGCAAGATGAACGTACTTTGCTACTGTATATTTTATATTTGTTCAGTTAAGACAAACAATTTTCTTTTGTGAAACCATTGTTTTATTCATATGTTATTCAGTTGCTGTTTCATTCCTTAAAGAGACAAAGGAAGTTGAAGTTCAATTCTTGAATTTTCCGATCTTGTGTTGCCTGCTGATAGCTTCGGCGTACGCAGTGACCACGAGTCCAGTCAAATAACAGTAAAATACGAATGAAGTATTTTTTTCATGTGTTGGTCAGTTTTTCGGAAATAAATTTATTTCGTATTATTATTAACTAGCATATAGTCCTTCATATAACGTTATCATTAATTTTTTTAATTTTTCAGGATTGTAAAATACCCTATGAGGCAGGTAAAAAAATGTTTTATTTTTTTGGCTGAGAATTATCTGGTACACGTCCAATAATTTGTTTATCTTTATATGTTAGTTGCCAACCTTAATTTACCTTGTTATATTACGTGATGGGATGGACAACAGAGGTTTTAATATTCACAGTGATTATTTGGCGGTATATATGAATGATGCCCCAAATTTAACAATTCGATTGCAAACTGTCTGGTTATGTAAAAAACCGAACACACGAACAAACTTAATTTTCAAAAATATATAACTTAAAAACTAGATGTCTATTAGTCCGGGAAACAGACTCCTAGACTTTTGTGAAAAGCATTTGTTGTTAATACCGGTGATAAAATTTTCACTGCAACAAAAATAATCGATGATTATATTTAAAATTATCCCATATGCACCTAATCTATTATTTAAGCCAAATATAAAAGAAAATTATTTAGGTTCGATGATAAAACGTATGAAAATCAATGGGTATTTAAATAATATTAAATAAGAAATGATTAAATGAGATGGTTAAAGGAATGACGTCATAATGGTAGAAAAATATGTTATTTTCATGTCATAAATTGATGAATTTAATCATCGCCTGCTCTTAACCGGGGAAAATAGGACTTGGAAAATGGCTTTAAACGATCGAAAAGGGAGGAACGGGTGGATTTCGAGTGTTTTTGAACTCGCTTTGAATTTTGCTAACTTTAACTCATCAAGAATCCAATATGGATGCCTCTATCCATTCCAGGTTCAACCGCTTCATAAATTTGAGGACAGACGGACAAATAACTTAGGCTATTATTATATAGCGGATTTAAGTCGGATTTAACTCGGATTTATCGAGTTATAGAGACTCTACTGTATACATAACACAATTTCAGTGTTAGCACAGCTTGACTTTTTCAAGGCAACTACAAATTCCATATTATTGGCAGAAACTGACAGTTTGAAATCCCCTTGTCTCCTTTAAGTCTTAAAAATTATCTTTCTTTGAAGTGAGCCCTTCAATACTTCATTTTAAACATCAATGTATCAGACGTAATCATCACCTATTCACGTTGCAAGTTTCATTTTCAATTTATTGAGCACAAAACCTTTCATCATCTTCCAAACATGCATTTAAAATTCATTCACACAACTTGAATGTATAAGAATTTGCTAACTCCTCTATGTTTCCTTTAAAAGTTCGAACTCTATTCTTCGAAAATTTTCCAGAACTCTCGAGAAACTTTCGAGGCTTTTCAAATTGTTTTTGAATCCTTCGCGAAATCTACGCTATCCAACTCGATCGAGCCAGCACCGCTTTCTGTTGATACAATCGATTAAAATACGGTCGCCTGGTATTAACATCGATTACAAAAGAAGGGCAAAACGATAACGAGAAAACTATGCAGATGGTGATCGCTATCTGCGGCGTTAATCTGGTAAAGGTGGAAAGATTATTAGCTGGAGGGAGGTTTGTATATAGATCCAACGATATTCAATAATGTGAGGAAACCGAGGGAATTTTCAGTGGTTTAACACAAACCATTGTGTTATTCATCTGTTATTCAGTTGCTATTTCATTCCTTAAAGACAAAGAATGTTGAATTTTAGTTCTTTGGTTTTCAATATTTAATGATATTTTTATAAAGAAAACACATAACAATATGCATGAAATATGTAAGACGCATGTATTGTTGAAGAAATCCATCAACTCAACTGAACATTTTACCATTGAATTCCGCCATAGAAATATCTATGGAGTTTGAAACCTGAGAATTCATTAATGGGAAAATATGCCGCACTATCTAGCTGCACGTACTTTGCTACTGTATATTCTAAATTTTTTAAAATTAAGACAAACCAATGTCTTATTCATCTGTTATTCAGTTTCTATTTCATTCCTTAAAGAGACAAAGAACGTTGAATTTCAGTTATTTAGTTTTCAATTTTTAATGATATTTTTATAAATTAATCCATAAACTCAACTCAACTTTTATCATTGAATTCTGTCATAGAAATATATAATCTACTGATTTTGAAACCTGAGAAAGCATTAACGGAAAAATGTACCGCATTAGCTATCTGCACATTTTGCTTTTGTATATTCTATATTTATTAAATTAAGACAAACCATTGCATGAAACATGTAAAACACATGTATTGTTGAAAAAAATTCATCCACTCAACTGAACGTTTTACCACTGAATTCCGCCATAGAAATATCTACGGAGTTTGAAACCTTAAAAACCATTAATCGAAAAATATACCGCACTAAGAAGATGCACGTACTTTACTACTGTATATTCTATAGTTATTAAGTTAAGATAAACCATTACCTTATTCATCTGTTGTTGAATTTTAATTCTTTAGTTTTCAATTTTCAACGATATTTTTATAGAGAAAACACATAACAAAGTTGTATGAAACATGTAAAACACATGTATTGTTGAAAAAAATTCATCCACTCAACTGAACGTTTTACCACTGAATTCCGCCATAGAAATATCTACGGAGTTTGAAACCTTAAAAACCATTAATCGAAAAATATACCGCACTAAGAAGATGCACGTACTTTACTACTGTATATTCTATAGTTATTAAGTTAAGATAAACCATTGTCTTATTCATCTGTTATTTAGTTGCTATTTCATCCCTTAAAGAGACAAAGAACGTTGAGTTTCAGTTCTTTAGCTTTCAATTTTTAACGATATTTTTATAGAGGAAACACAAATCAATGTTGCATGAAACATTCATTTTTGCAAAAAATCCATCAACTGAACTGAAAATTTTATCATTGAATTCCGTCATAAAAATATCTACGGAGTTTGAAACCTGAGAAATCATTAATGTAAAAAAATACCACACTAGCAAGCTGCACGTACTTTGCTACTGTATATTCTATATTTTTTAAATTAAGGCAAACCATAGTCTTATTCATCTGTTATTCAGTTGCTATTTCATTCCTTGAGGAAACAAAAAACATTGAATTTCAGTTCTTTAGTTTTCAATATTTAATAATATTTTTATAAAGAAAAGATATAACAATGTTCCATGAAACATGTAAGACACATGTATTGTTGAAAAAATAAATCAACTGAACTGAACTTTTTACCATTGAATTCCGCCTTCGTAGATATTTATAAGGCGGAATTCAGTGGTAAAAAGTTCAGTTGATTTTATGGATTTTTTCAACAATACATGTGTCTTACATGTTTCATGCAACATTATTATATGTTTTCTCTATAAAAATATCGTTAAAATTTAAAACTGAAGAATTGAAATTCAACGTTCTTTGTCTCTTTAAGGAATGAGATAGCAACCTAATAACAGATGAATAAGACAATGGTTTGTCTTAATTTAACAAATATAGAATATACAGTAGGAAAGTACGTGCATCTTGCTAGTGCTTTATATTTTTCGACTAATGATTTCTCAATTTTCAAACTCCGTAGATATTTCTGAGTTTGAAACCTGAGAAACTATTAATCGAAAAATAAACCGCACTAGCAAGATGAACGTACTTTGCTACTGTATATTTTATATTTGTTAAGTTAAGACAAACAATTTTCTTTTGTGAAACCATTGTTTTATTCATATGTTATTCAGTTGCTGTTTCATTCCTTAAAGAGACAAAGGAAGTTGAAGTTCAATTCTTGAATTTTCCGATCTTGTGTTGCCTGCTGATAGCTTCGGCGTACGCAGTGACCACGAGTCCAGTCAAATAACAGTAAAATACGAATGAAGTATTTTTTTCATGTGTTGGTCAGTTTTTCGGAAATAAATTTATTTCGTATTATTATTAACTAGCATATAGTCCTTCATATAACGTTATCATTAATTTTTTTAATTTTTCAGGATTGTAAAATACCCTATGAGGCAGGTAAAAAAATGATTTTTTGGCTGAGAATTATCTGGTACACGTCCAATAATTTGTTTATCTTTATATGTTAGTTGCCAACCTTAATTTACCTTGTTATATTACGTGATGGGATGGACAGCAGAGGTTTTAATATTCACATTGATTATTTGGCGGTATATATGAATGATGCCCCAAATTTAGTAATTCGATTGAAAACCGTCTGGTTATGTAAAAAACCGAACACACGAACAAACTTAATTTTCAAAAATATATAACTTAAAAATTAGATGTCTATTAGTCCGGGAAACAGACTCCTAGACTTTTATGAAACGCATTTGTTGTTAATACCGGTGATAAAATTTTCACTGCAACAAAAATAATCGATGATTATATTTAAAATTATCCCATATGCACCTAATCTATTATTTAAGCCAAATATAAAAGAAAATTATTTGGTTCGATGATAAAACGTATGAAAATCAATGGGTATTTAAATAATATAAAATAAGAAATGATTAAATGAGATGGTTAAAGGAGTGACGTCATAATGGTAGAAAAATATGCTATTTTCATCTACTTATAATGTCATAAATTGATGAATTTAATCATCGCCTGCTCTTAACCGGGGAAAATAGGGCTTGGAAAATGGCTTTAAACGATCGAAAAGGGAGGAACGGATGGATTTCGAGTGTTTTTGAACTCGCTTTGAATTTTGCTAACTCTAACTCATCAAGAATCCAATATGGCTGCCTCTATCCATTCCAGGTTCAACCGCTTCATAAATTCGAGGACAGACGGACAAATAACTTAGGCTATTATTATATAGCGGATTTAAGTCGGATTTATCGAGTTATAGAGACTCTATTGTATACACATCACTTAATTCAGTGTTAGCATAGCTTGACTTTTTCAAGGCAACTACAAATTCCATATTATTGGCAGAAACTGACAGTTTGAAATCCCCTTGTCTCCTTTAAGTCTTAAAAATTATCTTTCTTTGAAGTGAGCCCTTCAATACTTCATTTTAAACATCAATGTATCAGACGTAATCATCACCTATTCACGTTGCAAGTTTCATTTTCAATTTATTGAGCACAAAACCTTTCATCATCTTCCAAACATGCATTTAAAATTCATTCACACAACTTGAATGTATAAGAATTTGCTAACTCCTCTATGTTTCCTTTAAAAGTTCGAACTCTATTCTTCGAAAATTTTCCAGAACTCTCGAGAAACTTTCGAGGCTTTTCAAATTGTTTTTGAATCCTTCGCGAAATCTACGCTATCCAACTCGATCGAGCCAGCACCGCTTTCTGTTGATACAATCGATTAAAATACGGTCGCCTGGTATTAACATCGATTACAAAAGAAGGGCAAAACGATAACGAGAAAACTATGCAGATGGTGATCGCTATCTGCGGCGTTAATCTGGTAAAGGTGGAAAGATTATTAGCTGGAGGGAGGTTTGTATAAAGATCCAACGATATTCAATAATGTGAGGAAACCGAGGGAATTTTCAGTTTTAAAAGGGTAGAAAATGGTACCGCTGTGGGTCTGAGAAGGTTATCTTCCAGAAATTATAAAGGAAACTTTATTCAAATGACATCGGGAAATTTTAAGATACCTAAAATTATTAGTAAAAGTAAATAATGGTGCAAAATCTTAGTCATTAAAAATTTTTACTACCAAAAAATATACAGTGTGGTAATGTTCTTAGCTGGTCATTTTCTCCTGAAGCATTTTGATTTTTATTCCGAAATTTTTGTTTTGTTGTTTATTCCGAAATTTTCTGTATTCCATCATTTCAAATATTATTCTCTTATTTCTTTCTTTTATAAATAGCAGAACAGTGGTAAATCGGTTAAAAGATCAATAGTGGAATTATTGATATATTTATGGAAAGGGAAGGTTATTGTAACGCATCGGGTCCTTGTTTTAGGTGACACAAGGAAAAATCAGGTGTATCTTAATTAATGAATTTATTTGCACTTCTGCCATATACATCATTTCACAACTACACACACACAAAAAAAAAAACAATTTCCGATCACAGGTAAGTGATTAGTACACTTAGGCCTGAGTAGAGACGGGTACCTAAACTAAAATCAGTCTCTGCCGAAATATTGGTGATTCGACGGAAGAAACAATTCGGTAGCTCTCGCGAAAGTTCACTGAAGTACTGGTAGAATATCAAAGCACAGTTAGAGTTCCGAAGGAAAAATGCAAACAATTCTGAAGAGGGTTATATTAAAAAAGGAAATCCAATGCACAGGGTATAGTTTCAATCTCAGCAAGAGATATATCCCAAGACGGGATTTCACTAAATTAAACTCTCCGATGGAGAGACTGGTCGAGGCGACCTCCGAGTTAGCCGATGCGGGCTACTCTTTAAAGAAAAGATCCCAAGGTGGGATTACAGAAAAAAAAAAAAAAACTCTCTGATAGAGAGACTGGTGAAGGCGACCTTTGAATTAGCTGGTTGCTAGCTAACTAACTTCTCTAAAAAACAAATCTTCTCTCTTCTCTTTCTGCCGAACGATGGCCGATTGGTTAGGGTGCTGACCTTCGGTACCGGAGTTCGTTGGTTCGAATCCCACTGTGGCATGGATGTTCGTAGCCGTTCGGAATCGACCTTAAGCTGCAGGTCCCGGTCTCATTAGCCCTCGTGTTGCAAAAAGTAGACCATAGCACTCCAAAACCAAACCAAACCAAACTCTTCTCTTTCTAGGGGAGGGGCCTTTAAGAGAGGGGCCTCACCCACAATTTCATTATTGGATCACCTAGCGATGACCTCATCTTCAAACAACTGGATTGGTCAGGGTTAAACAATTATCGCCCTCAAACCCAGGGGTCCTTGGAATTCTTAACGGCTACATCAAAGTCGCGGCAATATACAATCTACCAAACAACCCGGAAAGGTGCCGGGTTGTCATGTATATTGTTCCTCTACTATAGGGCACAACAGTGTAGACATCGTGGTGCAGGGGAAAACAATCCTTTTGTATCCACAAAAGCGAAGTCCACCTCTCAAAGCAAAGTTCTTTGATGTCTACACACCGCTAAATCACGCCGTTACATTATTATTAAAATTTATCCAATAATGAATGTTGAAATTAAACTTAATCATAACGTTTTAATTCATTTTATTACTGGAAAAGGAAGATTTCCTCCCTTTCTATACATAATCGGTATAAATGATACACCAAACTGTCAATGTGGTCTTCTGGGTGATCCTCACGATTATTTACAGTAGTTCAAACTAAGTATCCAATATACCGGGTGATCCAAAAGTCAGGACGAACTTTAAAAATGAATAATTCGAAAACGAATGAAGATACAAAGATACGGTTTGCACCAAACGGATGGAAAATAAACCGAACTTTGTGTGTCAAAGAAAAAAAAATAAATTTTTTAGTGACCAACAGATGGCGCTGTAGTGTTTTATTGCACCAAAGGATGATTTGCAAATGAAAAAATGTGGATAACTTACAACTTAATTACAGTTAATTTATACTACAGTAAACGTTCAATCTGATGTCCATCATTCAGTAGTACAGCTGTGAAACGAGTCACCACACTGTCATACCCTTTATGTGTATATATGTTCGCAATTCCGCAATGTCACTTTCAGAATTCTAATAATACAGTTTGACTAAGAGGGCCTTCTCAACTATGGATAGAATTTCGATGCATACTAGCTTCGACTACCATTACCTCCTGCAGTTTCTCCTTTTTATATCGTTTGTTACTTTGCATAATCCTACATCAGAAACTAGACAGCTCCATCTGTTGTTCACCAACAGAACTATTTGTTTCGTTGACTTACAAAATCCGGTTTCTTTTCCATCTGTTTGATGCAAACCGTATCTTTATTCGTTTTCGATTCGTTTATTCAATTTTAAAGTTCGTCCTGATTTTTGGATTACCCGGTATCCAAAAGATCCCGGTATAAAAAGACTACCTATGAAAAAACTAAATAAATAGTATACCTAACTAACACAGTTAAGGATTATATACGAATATTGTCAGATAATGAATTTAAGGCAAAATATTTCTTTGTTTCTACTAGGCTCTAATATTTTGAAAAAAAGAGTCGTGGCAGCTTAGTCGTCAAAGACACCGATCTCGTAACTGGAGAGTTGCGGATTTGAGACTCGAGCCAGCCTAAGATCTTCATTGTTCGTTAATCGTGACTGGCCCACGTAAAATATATTCATGGTCGCAATGATCTCTAATATCTCAAACGATACTTCTAAGGGTGGCGGGCCAAGCCTAGGGGTCTTCTGCTTGGTCCTTATTCGAACGGTTAAGGTGTTGGCCTTCGGTATCGGAGATCGTGAGTTCGAATCCATCTGTGACATGGATGTTCATAGTTGTTCAGAATGACTTTAAGCTGTAGATGCCGGTCTCATTACCCCTCGATTTGCAAAAAAGTAGATCGTAAAAGAAAAAGTAAAAGTAAAAGAAGTATCCGTATGATGTTTATGACAGTGGCGGATATACGTTATCCGCCGAAAGTTTGTAACAGTGAATAAATATATGGTGGCGAATATAGTATTCGTATGAAGTTTGCAACAGTGATGGGTATACGTTATCCGCACAAAGTTTGTAACAGTGAATAAATATATGGTGGCGAATATAGTATTCGTATGAAGTTTGCAACAGTGATGGGTATACGTTATCCGCACAAAGTTTGTAACAGTGAATAAATATTTGTTGGCGAATATACTATCCGTATGAAGATTGCAACAGTGGTGGATGTATGTTATCTGCACAAAGTTTGTAACAGAATAATTGCACAATGTTTGTAACAGTGAATAAATATATGTTGGCAAATACGATGTTTGCAACAGTGTCTGATATACGTTACTCGAACAATGTTTGTAAGTGTAATAGAAATCACATGTTTTGACTGAATAATTTATGTAGTTAAATTATACCGAAATTTTACCACATTAAAACCTTTGCTCCCAGAATGAAATATTTTTCCCTGCAGAAAAATTAGTGGAAAGCTCTGCTTTTCCAATTCAATTGAATCTTTTTACATCTGAAGAACCTCCCAACTTCGCGTTAAACATTTTGCGAGACAATTCAGTTTTCCGCTCTTTTAGTTGGGGAGTTTAATCACTTCAGATCTGACTTTCACCGAATCCTCCCAAAGGATTCGTTCAGAATAAAAATTGGCTTCTTCTAATCAAATTAACTGCTAAGAGTTGAGATCTACCTCCTGAGCAAACAGAGAGCCTCTTATATTTGAATAAAATTAACATAAACCACCTCACATAACAAGATTTTATTTAGATGCAACGCGAAACACTTAAAAGTGCTCCATTTAATGTAGCACATGTAATTAAATGTAACTTTTCTCGATGGAAGTTACAGCAGGAAATTCCGCAGGGATTCCAAAAGAATTGCAATTCAATTAGAACCTCAAATTCGATAATTCTTTAGTCTATAGTGACTCCATTGTACTAGAATAAATGCACTGTACAACAAGAGGCTATGTATCGTAAAAATTTGTCTCGGAGACTAAAGGGAACATGTTTGTCGATATATGAGCAAATATTTCTTGTTGAATATTTTCATTGTTTTATACATTTATGAGATCGTGTAATTTAAGATTTACTTTTGTGGTTTTGGAGTATTATTGTTTCTAGTTTGAAAATAAAAATTTCTATTGTTTGTCCTGTGATTTAATACCGTAATCACCAAGATTTTAGAACAATTTGCATTCCTGCATAGTGTGTAATTGATTGTTTTAAAAGCTTTCAGTTTATAGTGATTATTTTGACAGAATAAGTGCACTGTACATCAAGAGGCTAGGGTAATGGTAACTAATTGTTTCGTAAACATATACTTCTAATGACGAAGACTTTTGAAATAAAATCTTTTTTATTGTGTTTTAGGTTTAAAAAATCAATTTTGCAGAAATTTCTAAATGTAAATTTTATACGTTTTCCCGTTTTATATATTGAATAAAAATTAAAATGATTCTAAAAACCTTAAGGTGAAAGTTTCATTTATCTGTGAGAAAAGAAAAAGTGTTCATGTAATAAACATATGCTGGCGAATATAGTATCCATACGAAATTTGCAACAGTGGTGGATATACGTTATCCGCACAAAGTTTGTAACAGTGAATAAATATATGTTGGCGAATATAATATCCCTGAGAAGTTTAAAACAGTGGTAGATATACGCTATCCGCACAAAGTTTGTAACAGTGAATAAATATATGGGGGAGAATATAGAACCCGTACGAAGTTTGCAACAGTAGAGGATATACGTTATCCACACAAAGTTTGTAATAGTGGTAAATATAGCAAACTAGAGTGGTAAATATTGCATTGTACTTAACTAAATGCACTGTACAACAAGAGGCTACGTATCGTAAAAAATTGTCTCAGAGACTAAAGGGAACATGTTTGTTGATATATGCGCAAACATTTCTTGTTGAATATTTTCATTGTTTTATACATTTGTGAGATCGTGTAGATTTAGATTTAGTTTTGACAGTTATGTGATTTTGGAGCATTGTTATTTCGTGTTGAAAATAAAAAGGTTTCAATAGTGTTTGCCCTGTGATTTATTACCGTAATCACCAAGTATTTAGAACAATTTGCATTTCTACGTAGTATCTAATTAAGCGTCTTAAAATCTTCCAGGTTATAGTGACTATTGCAAGAGAATAAATACACTGTACATCAAGAAGCTGGGGTATCGATAACTGTTTATTCCAGAGACTAAAAGGAGCATGTTTGTTAATCTATACACAAATAGTTACTGTTGAATATTTTCATTGTTTCATGCATTTATAACACGGTAAATTTTCAGAGTAAAATACTACGAAATTGTGGTTTTAAATCACACAGTTATTTGCTGTTACAGATCTGAAAAAAACTTAATTTTGTTTATTTCACTATTTAATACAGTAATTTTCAAGTCCTTAGATTAATTTGCATTACTGTATAATATCTAATTAAACGTTACATAAAATTTCAGTATATAGTGAATTTAATTTATCAGAATTTATCTAAACCAAAAATAAAGCTATGTATCAGTAAAAATTTATTTCAGAAACTAAGGGAAAATGTTTGTAGATATATACACAAACATTTCCTGTTGAATGTTTTTATTAATTTATACATTTATGACATCGTGTATTTTTCAGGTTAAACTACTACGAAATGAGGTTTGCACATGTGTATCAACAAGTGTTTTTCTGTAATTTAGATACACAAAATGTTCTCAAAAATGTAAAAAATTGTCCATAATTTAAAAAATGAATTTTAAAGTTAGCGAAAAATCTGTGACATCAAAAGTGATTTGTGATGATCGTTCAACAGACATATTTTTGTATTCTTTAAGATATTTTGATTTGTTTTTGCAATTTGAAATTTTCTAGCATAAAATTTGTTTTTATTAATAGGTTTTATTTTATCGATCTAGATATTAGTATCAAATTTGCATAAATGTTTTTCTACTGAATTTACCATACAATCAAATTCCCGAAAATTACAGATGTCAATGTTTTCTTTTAAAAAAGATTTATACAGAAATGAGGAATCAAAAAAATGTAAAAACTTTATATTTTTTTAATTTTACAACATGTTTAAAATTTATTCATGCAAAAACACAGCTTTTTGTTTGTAAACACAAACAAGTATAAATATACATATATCATAAAAAACATTTGTAGCATCGTTTTTTTATAAATAGAGACGGATTTAATGTTAAAATAAAAATTAGAGAGGAAATTTTTGTGAATCTCATATTTTTGCAAAAAAGTAGATAGCATTAAAACAAAAAAACAAAATCAATCTAGTATATAAATATGATGAAAAGAAATTTAAAATTTTAAAGTTTACTTAATTAATACATTATAATAGCAATACAATTTTATTGCCTTTAAAATATTAATGTCAAATTAAAAAATGTATAAAATTCTCAAATTAAATTTAATTTTAAAGTAAATAATTTATTTTTAAAAAAATATTTACTTTTTTTTTCAAATAGTCACCAATTTTAATCGAAAATATCACTGTTACATTTATATTAAGTATGTCTCTGAAGAAAATATAAAATACCTTGAATACATAACCCCCTATTATTTATTAGATAATTAAATGCTTTAGATTTTTATATGTGTTTCGATATTATATCTATAAAATATTTAATTGTACTTGAACTCTATAATACTCAAAATTAGCATTTTTAAAAGTTAAATACTGTAATCAACAATCCTTTTAAATATAGATGTATTTTATATACTTTAATTGCTAAAATAGTAATTCAAATGCAAGCATTTTATTTAAAAGAAAAATTGTTCACAAACATGAGATGATTATATGAAAATTTAGGATTTTCATTTTTATCACAATTTGTCCAGATTTTAATGTATGACTTTTACTAAAATATTTTATTGCAATTATTGTTGTATTTTTACAGAGTGAAAATCAATATTTGGATGATTTTTTAATGCAGAAAACAAAAAAATGCTATTATATGCGATACTTTACACAGAAAAAACAAATTTTAAAATTTTTTCATGTAAACAGATAGGATTTTACATGAACGATGACGTACAAATCAGATTATATTTTTGAAATTAAAGATTATAAAAATTAGAAATACTATAAAATGAAAGAATAGCTACTTCCTGCTTACTTTTTTTTTCTATCGTTTAAATCAAAATTAGAAAACTGAATTTCATTGTGGTTTTGGATCACATAGGTATTTGCTGAAGGAACGTGTTGCAAAATATTCAGATAACTAACCCAACAAAATATTTAACCAATCAGTTAAATAAATTTTGAATTTTCATTTACTTTCTATGAATTCAGAAACACAGCTGCAAGTAGTAGTGAATGAATTCGACAAACTTTTTATTATGAGCGAAGTGTACGCAGGTACTTATGATCAAATTTTTGAAATATTGAGATTGGCTATTTCTCCTCTGTAACAAGAAAACACAACTGCATGTAGCAATGAATGAATATGATGAACTTTTTATTATGAGCGAATTTACGCAGCTACTTATGATCAAATTTTTGAAATATTTAGATTGGCCATCTCTCCTCTATAATAAGAAAACACAACTGCATGTAGCAATGAATGAATATGACGAACTTTTTACTATGTGCGAAGTTTACGCAGCTACTTATGATGAAATTTTCTAAATATTTAGATTGGCCATTATTTATAATAAAAACACAGCTGCATACAAAGAATGAATTCGGCGAACTTTTACTATGAGCGAAACAGCCACTTAAGATCAAATTTCGAATATTTAGACGGCTTCTCTTCTATAACCATGTATTTAAAACTTACCCTAAATGAATTAAATTTTTGAATGATTTAGTCCACTATTTTTCCAAAGAAGAATAGACTATTCTCATTCATTGAAATTGCTGTAAAAAAAAGATTTTGCAGTATGTTTTCGAAGATTTAGTAAAACTAGTTAAATAAAATTTCTTTATGAAAATGTATGATTTGCATTGCAGTTATGTTACCGCTCTTACATTTTAACATGTACACTTATATACAACTTGAAACGAATAAACAAAAAAAAAACTCTTCTTTTAAAATAATAAACCACTGTTACAATTTTTTTATCAGTACTTAATAAATGAAAATTAAATTTAAAAATATTTCACATACGCAGAAAAAAGATGTAATTTCCTGGGAAAAAAATGACCTCCTTAAAACTCCTTAAGGAGAAAATATAAAAACAAAACAAAAAAAATATTTGAAAAATTAAAAGAACCGTTCCGAACAACCTAATTTTGTTCCCCCAAAACCTTTCACGAGTTATTTAAAACGTTTGACTGCTTATGATTTAGTTAATTTTTTGTAACATTCATTCTGGTGAAAAAAGTATAAAAAACTGCTGCAAACCAGTTTGTTCTACACAAGTTGAGGGCAGAAAAAAAAACAAATGTGCGAAACCTTTCTCTTAATTGAAAGATGCGGGAAACTTAGAAACAATTGCTTAATCTGATTTCTGCTGCAGAACTAAATCAGCCCAGGTTTTTTTTTCGGTTTTTCCTTTTTGGCTCTTAGGTAATGAGATTAAACATTGTATTGTCCTCTAGGGATCTCTGTCTAAATTCAGGTGAAGATGAATTAGGAGATATTTTTAGATAGCTCGTTTTTTAGTGCCCGGATGTACGACTGTATTTTTGAACCTATAGGTGTTCAAAATAATTTTTCTTATGTGGGTGCTATTGATTTTAGAATAAAGTTATTCCATATTGTTTAAGGGATCCGTCTACGTTCGGAGAACATTTTCTTTAACCCTCTGACTGCTTATACCGCGATTTCCATGGGCAACTCAAATGTAGCAGTTTTCTCATCTCGCGATTTTCGCGGACATTTGCTTTTGTTCCTTTTTTGAAAAGCCCATCCCACTTTTTCACCGATTAACCAGTGAAATAAATTATATACATTATTAGACGTTTAATAGATTTATATGATGTAATAAATAGAATTGTATGAGTAGAACTATAGTTATATTAGATAATATAATAATATATATTATAATTATAATAATATATTTATATATTTATTTATTTATATAATTATATTATGTAATAAATAGAAACTAACTGTAATTCACTTGAAATTTATTAATAAATTTTTTTTCTTGTGATAACATCTGAAACTGGTTTACCTGACAGTAATTTTTCATGATAAAATCTATATAAAAATCCTTTCTAGAAAGAAAAAGTGCATATTCCATTTTTTCAATACATAAATAGATTAAAATCTACAAAAAAAATTGCACACCTTTTGAACAGATTTTGGTCTACAAATTGAGCATTCAGAAGGTTAAACGTAGGAACTAGTTCATGTTTTAAAATTTTTAGATTTATTTTTTATATTATCACAGAGAATTGCACTTAAAAATTTATTCCTGGAGAAGTTTTTACAAAATTTCTAATAAATAAAGAAAATTTAATAAAGAAAATCGGGTTTTTTCAAAAGGTCTAATTTTTTAATAAATTAAATTATTTCAATATTTTTTAGTACAATACATTTCTTATTAACTGGACTAGTGAATCACCTAAAATCTTTGCTTAATTTACTTTTGGTAAAAAATTTTGGTCCTTCAAAATCATACACATTGAATTTTTAACGAATTTTCATTACCTTTATATCTAACTATGAGTGTAACATCATTAAA
Organism: Pardosa pseudoannulata; assembly: GCA_032207245.1. Classification (NCBI taxonomy): domain Eukaryota; kingdom Metazoa; phylum Arthropoda; class Arachnida; order Araneae; family Lycosidae; genus Pardosa; species Pardosa pseudoannulata. Next base: position 8,221,048 of record CM063500.1, on the reverse strand, counting down.
ATTATACAAATTTAAAGCTTTTAGGTCATTCACTAGTAAATACTATCAAAAGCATTCATAATAATTTTATACAAAATATTTTAAGAACTTTTTGAGAAATCCCATTTCAAGTTTCAACATTTTATTAAAAATACCGTTCTGAGAAAAACGCATTTGAACTTTATGAAAGCAACTTTAACTATTAAAAAATTAAAATATATGTTTAAAATTTCCCACACTTTCTTGCTTCAAAACGTTCTAGCTGCCAAGTTTCTAATTATTAAAAATACTATAAAAAATGTTTAAACTAATCTTCATAAAAATTTAAAAAGTTTTGTCCAAAAAATGATCTTTAAAAGGCTTTAAATTCACAAATTCCGGTTCCGAAGTTTCCACTTCCGTTTTGTTTTGACAGCTGTCACTGATGTTTAAACACTGTAACTTTTCTTTAAAATGCCGTAGAGACAAAAGAAAAACAGATTTAGAAGCCTAATAGTTGAAATTTTACAAAAGAGAAATTTTAAAAAAATTATGATTTTTGGCAAAAAATGACGTTTTTAACTTTGACGGATACCTTAAAAGTGATTAGCAAGAAAATATTTTATAGTGACTGAAGAAACATAGAAAAACGTTATTCTAATTGAAAATTAAAGCATTTATAGATTTATATATTTAAATTTAAAAAGAAATTTAAAAATATAGATTTCAAACAATGTTACACACGTAATTATTATATAAAAATTCCTGCAAGGTGTCTGGTGCAGCCTTACACAATCTTTAAGATTAAAGTCCACTTTTTTATTCACTTGGAAGTACTTCCTGATATGCTTACAACTGAGTTATTATTAATTAATATTATTATTAATTATTAATAATTGTGAATTAATATTGAATTAGGCACATTTTGCAGACGCACCAGAACTATCATTTGTAGATTTCCTTCAGTGAGTGAAGAAATATAGAAAAAAGGTTATTCTAATTGAAAATTAACACATTGATAGATTTATATATATAAATTTAAAAAGAAATTTAAAAAGATAGATTTCAAACAATGTTACACACGTAATTATTATATAAAAATTTCTGCAAGGTTTCTGGTGCTTACTGCCTTACACAATTTTTAAGGATAAAGTCTACTTTTTTTGTTCGCTTGTAAGTACTTCCTGGTATGCTTACAAGAAAGTTATTATTATTTAATATTATTTTAACTAATAATAATTGTTTTTAACTAATATTGAATTAGGCACATTTTTCAGACGCACCAGAACTATCATTTGTACATTTCCTTTAGTGAGTGAAGAAATATAGAAAAAAGGTTATTCTAATTGAAAATTAACGCATTTATAGATTTATATGTTTAAATTTAAAAAGATAGATTTCAAACAATGTTACACACGTAATTATTATATAAAAATTCCTGCAAGGTTTCTGGTGCTAACTGCCTTACACAATTTTTAAGGTTAAAGTTCACTCTTTTGTCCGCTTGTAAGTACTTTCTGGTATGCTTACAAGTAAGTTATTATTAATTACTATTATTATTAATTAATAATAATTATTTTGAATTAATAATGAATTAGGAACATTTTTCAGTCATACTAGAACTATCATTTGTACATTTTCTTCATTCTTCAAAGTTCATTTTGTTTTTAAAGGTAACGGTTTTGTCTGAGTATGGCTCAGTACTGCCATCTAGCGGAGACTAGCAGCTTAATTATTCATGACATTTTATTTTTTTTATAAATGAATTTTTATGATAATTTTTATTATAAACCTAACGGTTTCACAATTATTATACCTTTTCTCCTTATTGTGAAATAATAAACAGTAAAAATTCAAAACTACTCTTTACAAAAATCAATTTTTAATTTTTTTTTTAATTGGAGTTGATAGATATTTGTTCATAGACGGGCAAACGTCTATATATTTAAAAAGCAAATCGTTTCTTTTGACAGTACATGAGAAGAAAGTATTGCAAAGTATTTAAAACGATATATTTCAAACAATGTTACACACGTAATTATTATATAAAAATTTCTGCAAGGTTTCTGGCTCTAACAACCTTACACAATCTTTAAGTTTAAAGTCCACTTTTTTGTTCGCTTATAAGTACTTCCTCTTATGCTTACAAGTAAGTTATTGTGAATTAATATTATTATTAATTAACAGTGTTATGAATTAATATTGAATTAGGCACATTTTTTAAGCACACCAGAACTATCAATTCTACATTTCCTTCATTGTTCAAAGTTTGTTTTGTTTTTAAAGGTTACGGCTTTGTCTGAGTATGGCTCAATACTGCCATCTAGTGGGGACTAGCAGCTTAATTATTCCTGACATAGATTTTTTTTATTATAAACCTAACGTTTTCCGGATTATTATACCTTTATTCCTTATTGTGAAATAATAAACAGTAAAAATTCAAAATTACTCTTTAAAAGAATAAATTTTAATTTTTTTTAAATTGGACTTTATAGATATTTGTTCATAGACAGGCAAGCATCTATATATTTAAAAAGCAAATCGTTTTCTTTCGACAGTCCATGAGAAGAAATTATTGCAAAGTATTATAAGTTCCTTTTCATTAAAATAATTATCTTTAATTAGCAATAATTCTCAACTAAAGTTTAAATTGCTTCTTCTGCACATAATGTGTAGAATCATGCGCATGCTCCCTGCAATAGGTGCGTTCTGCAATAAGT
>CM063500.1:8188370-8210870 GCA_032207245.1 Pardosa pseudoannulata | reverse complement strand
CCGTCACAGTCTTTCTCTCTATATAAATCTATTTCTATCCCTCTCTATGTCTCTATATCTATCTTTCTAGAACCCTTTCTCTCCTTCTCTATCTCTCTGACTCTCTCTCTCTCTCTCTCTGCCGAACGATGGCCAAAGGGTTAGGGTGCTGACATTCGGTACCGGAGTTCATGGGTTCAAATTCCACCTTGGCATGAATGTTCGTAGCCTTTCGGAGTCGGCTATAAACTGTAGGTCCCGGTCTCATTAGCCCTTATTGTAAAAAGTAGACCGTAGCACTCCAAAACCAAACCAAATCTTCTGTCTCTTTCTCTTCTCTCTCTCTCTCTCTCCCTCTCTCTCTCTCTCTCTCTCTCTATATATATATATATATATATATATATATATATATATATATATATATATATATATATATATATGTATATATATATATATATATATATATATATATGTATATATATATATATATATATATATATATATATATATATATATATATATATATGTGTGTGTGTGTGTGTGTGTATGTATGTAGATGTGAAAAGAATTAGGGAGAAAGTGTGGGAGAGAGATAATGGTGTAAATAGAAAAAAACATTTATACGAAATAATTAACGTTAGAAGAAGCATTTGGCAATCCACTGCGAAAAAGGTGTACAATTTATTTGGTTATACGTATGAAGCATAAACTTTCACTTTTTTATTATAGTCCTCAGATATTAAAATATTAATTTTTAAGGTATAATATATGTTTATTGATTTAAAAAGAACAGAAAACCAGTACAGTTTCTGTTAATTGAATAAAAATTGATATCAAAGGAGTCTTTATGTGTTTATTATAATATTTAAAGTGTGTATGTGTATGTGCGAGAGAGAGAAAGTGAGTGAGTAAGTGAAATACAATTCTTCGTTACACCAACGTTTTATGATTTATTCTAATAAAAAAATGCTGCATGTCTAAGGCCGCTTCTTAATTAGCACTTAATAACACAAATCATGTATTTAACCTGAAAATTTACTTCGTCAATTATGATAGCTGATTTACTTTAATTTTACACGATATGCAGTGTGAATTTATCTTAATATTACTATCAGTGATAAAAGAGAGATAGCGAAATTCCCATATGGGTCTTATATAAGTAAAAAATGCTGATAACTTTGCAACTTCATCTGGGTGAGACCCGTATGCTGGCCGAAATTACTGACTCTAAACGTAGCTCGTGTTGTTATCTTTATTTTCTAGTAGTTTGATTATAAATTTTGATCCCCATTTAAATGTGAAGCAAATTTTAACTTCGCAAATTGAGTCCACTGGTCTTATATAAATACAAAATGCTGACAACTTTGCAACTTCCTCTGTGGGAGACCCGTATGCTTGCCGAAATTACTGACTTTAAACGTAGCTCGTGTTGTTATCTTTATTTTCTTGTAGCTTGGTTATAAATTTTGCTCCCCATTTAAATGTAAAATAAGTTTTGGCTTCGCAAATTGAGTCTCCGTTAGTCTTAGGCATTAAAAATATATGATACACAACAAGGCACACTTTTTGTAGCAATGATAAAATGATTTGGCCTTTGATAATCCTCGGGATTATTGCAGAAAGATAGCGAAAACTTTATTACCAAAGATAATTATTGCTTTCATCCGTAGTAACTGTGAAACTCTTTATTCTGCCTTCAGAAAAAGGAAACCCTCTTCACTCCATAATACAAATTACTGCGGCTCCAATTTATTTCTGATCCTTCTTTTGCTGCAGCAAACTACAGAAAAATTACTCTTTGATCACGAGCTTGAACTAAATCTTTCATCTCAATCCTGCCGAGTTTTCATAACCCCGAAATCTGTTCCTCCCCACAAATTAAGTGCCATATCACTTTCTGGGCACTAATCATTTTTCCATCTTTTCTCTATTAGCAGGGCATTCCGGAACCAAAGTTTTCGAATTCATCTGCATATTTTTCCCATTAACGCGGCGATCTATTGCCCCCTCATCTCCGGAATCGATTGAAATATATTGGAACGGAATGATATATTTGAATTTTATCTCTCTAGAGAGATACTCGCACGTTATACGCGCATCCGGATTGTATTTGTTTATTGGTGTTAGATAAAACAAGCCTCTGGGCTGTTTTGTGAAGGAATTTATCCTATAATTCAAGCAGAAAAAAATTTCTTTTAATGTATTTCTTGAACAAAGACCATATATTATTTATTCACTTGTATATAGTTTGGATCGGATCGCAACTTTTCTAATACAGGTTTAAATCATTAAAAAAAATAGCTGACCATGTTTCAAATTTTGACGATTTTTTAAATGGATTCTCGTACTTATTAATCTAAATAAAAAAAGATATTTTGTATAAAAGTGTAGTTTATATTTATAATAACTATATATACTATTGTCCATACTTAAAAATAAAGCAAGAATATTTTAAATAAATTTGTTATAGAAAGATGAAAAGTTGTAGTAATGTTATGAAAGAAATTGTTCCTTCTGAGACAATATTTTTTCATATTGGTAGGTTTGTAATTACAATGCTTAATATACTAATAATGGCCAGTATTGGAATTTTACATACAGTGCCGATTATTTCGATATTATTTCGTCATCAAATTGATATTGACCACACGTGGAATTCTACTCTTTGCTGAACAAACATGGCGTAAGTTGCGTTACTTGTGGTCATTATTTAAAACTCAGGTTTGATAAGACTGGCCTTTAAATATTCCAATTGATTTACTTACGCAGTCTGTATTTTGCTGGTCCCTAGTTTAGATCCTACAGTCAAAAGTAGATGATTGCGTATGTCAAGTGCAGAAATTTTGAAAAAAACACATTCGGCTCATTATATGTTCAGACAACAACTTTTTTTCCTATTATGGATCGCCATGTACGCATTACTACTAGTTATTGAACAAAAGTATGGTTAATAAAATGAACATATTTAACACAAATATATTTGAATACGTAGGGTTAGAATAGTAAAGAGTTTCTCTCCCAATCCTCTGATTATGGGTAATGAAGGCAATCGATGTCTGATAGAGTTTCTATTGTCTCTAGAAAGATATTCATACCCTGTCATGACTGTAAACATTGTTTCAATTGGGTTACTTTTAAGTTTAATTCTTGGAATCTGTGATCCCATGTGCTGTCAATATTCTTCTGCGTGTGATAAAGTGAGGTAGTTTCAGTACTTGTGCAATATTAGTTATAACTAGGTTCAAACTATACAGACTGTCCCAACAAGACCTGGTAGCTTTGTACAACCAGATTCATTGATTGAAATGCATCAAAAATATCCAAAGAACTGTAAAAAGACCCACACCTTATAAGAGAGAATATGTATGGCATCATATCCGGTTCACGAATGAAATCTTTAACTGAAACATAAACAGGGTTACTCGCGAGGGGGTCCTGTATTATGGCCACTGCGATCTCCAGATTTGACCTCTTTAAATTTCTTCTCGTGGGGCCATCTAAAGGAACTGGCTTATAGAGACTCAGTTACTTCGGAAATAGTCAATAAAGGATTTTTTCATAAACAAGATATTACATCATACAATTTCTCTCAGATGTTCTCGAAAACTCTGAGTCGTAGATGTACAGTTCTTCGGACATTCTTTATGCATTCTAAACAACGTATCTGATCGTGCAGACTATATTCGATCTTACTGGGACATCATATATTTGTTTTTCAACTAACTGATATCAAAAGTAAAAGGTGACATCAACCCCTTGTGCAAATGCCTCACCAATTTGGAATGCCCGACCTCCGTTAAGAGAAAAATTGGTGTTTCAATTCCGTGAAGCTCGAAATCTGTTCTTCCCATGCATAATATGTAATTTACTATTTTCCTAAAAAAAGGTGATACTTTCCTGACAAAAGTTCTGCAGTTGAGCGCTATTTGTTGCTATTTCTCGGATATTGTAAAGGATTTGTGAAATTCAAAGGAATCTAAGGGACATAGAATTCATGCCAGTTGATAGAGATAATAATATTGTTCTATTAGTTTATTATATTTATCCAGAAAATCATATCATTTGATTTATTTTGCTGTCATTTGAACAAAAATTACTGTAACCCATTAACATTTCCCATATATGTGAAAATATTGAATATTGTAGTTTTTTCGTTTAAAATTTTGTATTTTTAAAAAATAATTTATTTCTAACATTTTGATGATAGTAACAAACAATATTAAAGAGAAAAAAACGTGCCAAAATTTCCAATTTTGGCACGTTTTTTTTCAAATATATTCCCCAAGTAAGGGATTAACAGCTATAGAGGAATTTCTATGGTCTTCTCAGAATCATTCATATCCCGAAAAAAATCTGTGGTAAATCTGATGAGATTAAATCACCAGTTCCTAAATGCACTGTAGACTATAAGAACTCAGTAGTTTATAAGATGTAAATCTTAGAGCAATGCAGTGTGAGTAGTAATGGCAGCATCAATAAATTTCTTTCTCGAATTTTTCTTTCTGTATTCATATCATTGTAACAAGTAGATAGTTTTAAAAGCTAAAAAGTTTTAAAATTCCGTAACAAGACAGCTAGCGAATGAGAATACGACTAATTAACTAGCTGTAACCTTAGCTGTAGCTCTCAGGTAGCTGGAATCGTAACTGACGAGAAAAACGGTTGACGAGACCGTAACTGACCCCAAGGTATAAAAAGCCTAGAATTTTGCGACTCGGTATTTTATATGTAGGTGCTTTGACCTCGGGGAAGCTTCCACGAGTTTTGACCCGTGCCAGCTTTTTAGCAATTACGTTCTGGAGACTCGTAAGGTCCACTCATATAAGGAACTGCAGGGTCTCGGACACCGAACGGGGATAGATTGGGTTCGCGTTGCACCCTGAAAAAGCCTCCCCATCGTGTGAGAATATTTAATTCTTTTTTACGACTGTAATTATCGTGGATATGTTATCCAAGCAACAATCCTTTACATTTCGAATTGTTTTGGGAATATTAGAATCCTTTGTATATAGCTAGTATTTACTATAGAAATAAAAGTGATTTCCAATTATGTTGTGTATGCCATTCTTCTTGACGTTTCCTCTTGACTCAAGAACATTGAAGGCGTGACACTGCATAAAAGCGCCAAATGATGGCCAAATGGTTAGGGAGCAGATCTTCGGGACCAGAGTTCGGGGTTTCGAATCCCATTGTGGTATAGATGTTCGTAGCTATTTACAATCGGCTTTAAGCATTAGGTTCCGGTCTCACTATCCTTTGGCCGAATGATGGCTGATTGGTTAGGATGCTGGCCTTCGTTTCGGTACCGGAGTTCGTGGGTTCGAATCCCACGGATGCATGGATGTTCATAACCGTTCGGAATCGGCTTTAAGCTGTAGGTCCCGGTCTCATTAGCCCTCGTGTTGCAAAAAGTAGACCTTAGCACTCCAAACCAAACCAAACCTCACTATCCTTTGTGTTGCAAGACTTCATGCAAAATACAATGTGTTTAAATAGAACTACAAACATTTTTTTTTTTACTTTCTTCTATTTATTTCATTCGCAGAATTCATCCAAGAGATTTATTTAGTAAATCACCTATTTTATCTTGCGGCTAATAAATCACAGTAACGCATAATTTTCAACGGTGTTTCTTCACAACGACGGGATATTCAATATCGCATTAAAAATCTCATTTCCTATTCGTCCATCGAAAGTAACTTCTATTTTAATAGATTCCAAAATAACGGGATTCTCCAGGTCCTTTTCCCTTTCTTCTTTTATTCGGAGTGGCAGAGGCATTTGAATAAAATTCGAAAGACTGCTAGTTCGCCTCGAAATTTTAATCTTTTCCAATTATCTTTGGATTACAGTTCTTTAAATCGACGGATTCCGTAATCCCTGGAGTTTGTTAAAAATTCGTTTCCATGCTCGTGAATTCAGGCAAATTACTAAAGCTTAAAACGTGGAATATCGGTGACTGAATTTTCTGTGTGATTGGGATTGCAGTTTTTAACGGCCTCTGCATTTACTTGAAGTGAATTTTGTTTTATTTGAGAATGGCTTTTAAGTATTTATTCGGCAATTTGAATTGATATAAAATGCATTATATTGTTGTTTCGTAGTTGCTGAAATGTTTGCATTAACCCCTTGGTGCACAAATAAAACAGAATTTGACGCATCCGGAAAATGTTATTTAATTGGGCTCAACTTTAACAGTTATGTGCAAGTTGAGAATAATAACGTTAAATTTTAAAATTTGGATAGTCATATAACATTTAATTAACTTAAACTTTGTCATTTCTGTTGTTTGTCATAGCATGAGTATATCAGATTCGAATAGTCTTTAGATAGCATCCGCCGTGCGAGATCACTTGGATAGTGAATACTGCTTTTGCTATTCTTCTTTCTAAATTATTAATTCAGTAATGCAAGATTAAAACAACAACGGTGGATAAGGTGGAAATCAAGGTTATATGGAGATGGAACATGTTTTGCCTCATCAGATCTGGTGACTCTATAAATTGGTGCTATGCCTCTTTCATGGAATTACTGTAAAAAAACTGAGCTTTAATGATAATAACATAAAACAGCAACTTACATCTTTTATGAATACTTAATACTACTAGCATTTAAACCAAATTTTCGTATTTTATACTGAAATATATAAACAAGTATATAAATAGAAAAATAAACAAATATACATATATAAATACTACATATATATATATATATATATATATATATATATATATATATATATATATATATATATATATATATAAATATACATATATATATATAATATTTTCGCAAAGATAAATAAAAAGTTATTTTTAAATCTAAATTGGTTTTTAATCAACCTTCCCGTTCTGTGGTTCCGCATCGACTGATGTAAAAACTAGTTTTTATTTGTCTAAATTTTTTCCAGAATCTATGTAGTAGACAAGAACATTCGGCTTCGTTTTCCTGTATATACCGTTATTTTTGTACCCACAAACAAATCATGTTGTTACACTAACCCGTACTAGTACGTGACCTGAGCTCAAGTATCAATCGTCAGAAAACGTACTAGTACGTGTCCCGAAGTACCAATCGTCAGAAAACGTACATGACCCGCGCTCAAGTATCAATCGTCAGAAAACGGACTATTACGTATCCTGCATACAACGTGTTAACAGACACTGGGTAGCGCAACTGGTGTATTACAATGGGGAGGGGATGTTCCCAACATGGTCCCGCCCTTATAAAGACATAGGTTTCTTGGGAAGAAAAAAATGACCGATGATAAATGTAATGGGGGGGGGAGTTCGTAGAAAGGTCCTCCCGTCACTCTAGATCGCAGCAAAGATCATTTTTTTTTTACATATGTTTGTTAATATGACGAGGGTCATCACCATGGATAAAGACGATCAATAAAAATTTATTTTAGAATATAGTTATTATCAAGTTGGTCAGTTTGATTAAAATTTCATTATATATATACAGGTACCCCTTGTTAATTTGTATACTGCTATATCGAAACCGTGTTACCGGAGACATTTTTATTTATTTACTTAAAATATTATTTTATTTGTTTATTATATTTATTATGTTTGTACATAATATGAATTATTGAAATATATACCGTGTTGCATCGAAACCGTGTTATATTGCCGCATAAAGAAGAATAGTCAACGAGCTCAGTGGCCGAATGGTCAAAGCACGAGATGTAGGCCCGAAGATTGTGGGTTCGATGCTCACCATGGCGGTTGATCCAAAGTATGGATTTTTAATTTAGAAATGTTGTTTATTGTTGCTTTATGTTCTCGAACATTCTAGATCTTTCTTAGTATGTAAATTAGTTATTTCTCGAACATTCTGTTTGGGTATAAAAGCTGATACCCACTAGTTGTAGGCAACTTCCTGATCTTGTAAAGTTGCGAGTTGCTACTTAGCTTCAATAAATTCATCTGTTAAGTTAAGCGGTGTGTTCATTCGGATCTTCGTGACAATATGAATTTTTGAAATAATATATATCAAGGCAATGTCTTCCGTGTTATATCGAAACCCAGCCTTAAGGTATAAAATTTTATGATGGCTGAAATTTCGTTCCAATAAAACCGTGTTATACGAGGGACGTCTGTATGAAATTTTATACCTTTGTCCTTTTGATTTGGGTTTTTGGTATGCTTAGGTTTCAAAGGGTGTAGATCAGCCCTGTTCACTTTTCTCCGTTCGGAAAGCATTACTTTTTCTCGGTAATCCAATTATTTTTATTTGGAGCTCCTTTTGTATTTGGAAATGTAGAAGCAATTATATACTACAATGGACTCCTCTTAATGTGATCAGTTTGGGACACCGTGATTTTGATAACAATAACCGATTGATAACAATAAACGATATGCTAAATTAGATAAATTTACCCCCTCACCTTTAATTTACATTTACTAAATTTCAAAATAAAGTGAAAAAACGCACCTTATATTTATATATTGTATATTATCCTCTAAAACATAAGAATTATATACATAATTTTTAAAAAATTGATCAATTGTTGACTGTCTACAATTTTTTGTAAGAACTCATTGATAAATTGTTCGTAATCTTAATGTTTTTTAAAGACATTGGAACGGTGTTGTATTCCACGTTTCAACACTTTAAATGCAATTCAGAGGTTAAGAAATGTTTAACTGCGCTGCAGCATTGCACTGACTCCTTTTTGGTATCCTGTCATAAATATTTAAAATTTCGATCTTTTGTTCTAATGTTAAATCATTTCGTTTTTTTGGCTTCCATATTGACAAACTACATGTAAGCCAGCCAGGCATAAATTGTGAATAAGCTATTTCTTAGTTCCTATAAGAATGTGTTTCCTTCTGCTTATCTGACAGCCATTGACCACTAGCAGGGTGTTTGCTTTTCTGAAAAATTCCAGGAACATGTAAGTCCCACTCATTTGATCATTCCCCATTTCTCTAGGTGGAAGAGGGAAAATTCTCGGAAATTAAAACAGAAGGGAAGAAAAAGAAAAGATTGGGTTCTTTCTGAATACATTGTGAATATTCCTTTGCCAGTTAAAATGAGGTTCAAAAACTGATAACATTAACCTATGTAACGATCACATAAAGCGATAAATTTAACATGAAAATGAATAGAGAAAATCGGGACCAAGTGATTTCGATAACAATAAGCGATTGATAACAATAACCGCGATCACATTAAGCAGATTTTACTGTACTTCCTATGTATGTTTGTGTATTCGTTATGAATTCGTGGAATCATTGTCAGAAAAACTGAGCTTTAATGATAATAACATAAAACAGCAACTTACATCTTTTATGAATACTTAATACTACTAGCATTTAACAGCATAAAGTACGACCAGGATTTGGAATTCAATTTTACGATAAGCATGAAGTTTAACTCTAAATCCGATATTAATTGTATATCTTGTTTTATAGTTGTGAGGTTTTCTATTTATACTTTTACTAAGCATTGGAATTTTACAGCTTTACTCTCCCTGCTTTTTTATATTCTTCTCTTTATATAAATTTATCCGCCTTAGTAAGAATTAATACTCGAACTTCTAAAAGAATGTTTTTCTTCACACAAATTTTAGAACAGCAATCATTCCTAATAAAGTTGTGAAGAAAACTATGATTTCAGAATGTTTATATGCTTGCATAATCTTTCGGCTATTTGACAACAAAAACTATTCTGACCAACAACGAAGTGAAAATTTGATTCTATGTCCAATATTACATTTTTATCGTTTTATTATTGCGAAGTTTTTTTTAATGTAAATTTTGTTTACTTTTACTTTAGTTTGGTTTGGTTTGGAGTGCTACGGTCTACTTTTTGCAACACGAGGGCTAATAAGACCGAGACGTACAGCTTAAAGCCGATTCCGAATGGCTACGAGCATCCATGCCACTACGGGATACGAACTCCGGTACCAAAGACCAGCACCCTAACCAATTGGCCATCGTTCGGCTTATTTACTTTTTGAATTCCATAACTTTACTAACCTTGTTTCCTCTGTATTCTGCTGTTTAAGGGCAGGTCTCAAAAATTCGTTTAATAGTTATCCGAAATTAACCCATGACTCCAACCAATGGTGAGACGCAATTTTCCGTTTAAAAAGAAGTTAATCGCGGTTAGTCGTTAAACGACTTTGGTGAGACCAGCCCTAAATGTATTGCCCCATTTCAAACAGAAACCGCCGAACTCCATGTCACAATGGTTCAAGTCTTGGGCTACGAGCTAAAAGGTCTCCGGTTCGATCCTGAGTTAGGAGAAGTTTATTGCTTGCATTTTGGGTGGTACCATATTACGGTTGACATATGTCACTGGTGATTTCTGCCTCATAAGGATGTCAGAGAGGAAATTTATGGTACCAAATCCATATCTGACTATTTCAGACGTCATTATGACGTGGAAGTCACCAGTGACATATCTCTACTGTTATATAGAGGGATTTCATGCAACGGCTTTAATGCCCATCCCATTCATTTTCATGTTTACGATAGCCAATAGGCATCGAAAAAGCTGCTCTTCCGTTTGAAATTAAAGCTAAAATTTCTATAAATGGAGATGTGCACTGCTGCGTGAAATCGCCTTATGGTAGGAGCTTAAATGTTCACTTTGTTAAATAGTAAAGAAGACTCCTAAAATATGCAAATTTCTGTACTATTAAAATAATTCTAGAATATTGTTACCCTATAAAAGCTTGTGTTAAAACTGCTAACTGCGGTTGTTATTCGACTGCGAGCTAGGTAGCTTCGCATTTAATAAGTTAACTTGACTCTTCATTGTGTGCAGCCAGTACTTGCATCTACGTGACAATATTTATACATATAAGTAAGAATTAAAGCGCAAAATTCTTAAACAAAATCTTGTGTGGCATGAATTTTCGAACGCCAATTACACATTATCCATATATGAAAAAAACCTATGCTTTGATGATTTTTATGTGCATACATATTACTTCTGGTAATTGAGAACAAAATGTAGTCGAAATTTAAATGTGAACTAACAAAGAAGTTGAAATTTAAATTTAACCTTTTCATAAATGAGTCATTTCTACCGATTACTTACCGATGCATATCTTAAATCTAAGCCATTATGAATTGCACAGAATAAAATAAATATGAAGTTTAAACTACTTTGAATACTACATCATGTCATGTTATCAACTATTGTTTTAAACATCATAGGATGCCATTTATGAAAAGGAAAAACTGCTTGAAATAATATTTGTTTAATATTACATGTAAATTAAGTACTGTGAAGAATTTTATATTAGATAAAGCCATTTGTCATGAATTCAGTCTATGTACCTGCCGAAAAAGTAAATTTATGAGTGCTGTATGAAAAATTATAAAGTGTCGATCCAAAAGAAAAATTTATAAATAATAGAAATTACTTGAAAATTTTGTAGGTTGTTTATAAGACTGCCATCTACCTACTCTCAAAAGGAAAACTCGTTTTAAGAAAACACAAAAATTTTACAAGCTACTTTTTAAGGGTGTTGTAACAATGAGTTACACTGCTGGACAACGCCAGCGCTGGAGACTGACTGAGGGACGAGGGCGATGTCAGTGACCCCCCCTTCGACCCCATTGGAAAAGAGGGGTCGCTAACGCCGGATAGTCGTCTTTCGCCTTGACAACAGCCGCTTTTGGATTTATCGCCTCTCCATATTATGATTAAATATATTTTATTTTTGTGTCACCAGATTGTGCAAGATTAAATTTGTAAATAAAAAGAAGTGTGCAAAGCGGTAAGTTTTAGCTCATTTGTATCTGGTGTCTAAACTCTTTGTGTTATCTCAGCATGACCTGGTATAAGTCATTGGTATGTAATAGGTATCAAAAGAGATACTCTACGCATTAAAGGGTTAAACCCGATATTACGTTTTTATCATTTTATTATAAGCCGAGGTAGCTCAGTCTGTAAAGTCAACGATCTCGTAACTGAAAGGTTGCGGGTTCGGAACCCGAGCCGGCCTAAGATTCGCTGTGTTCGTTAAAGGTGACTGAAGCATGTAAAATAGGTTCGTGATCACAATGTTCTCTAAGTTCTCAATCAATACCTCGGGGGTTGCAGGCTAAATCTATGGGTCTTCTGCTTGGTCCCTGCTTCAAAATTACAAGAATCCACTCAAACATAAGTCGTACTTCCACTTTTATGGTGCTCGTTAAAAATAAAAGGCGCACCTCTTTGCCTTAAAACGAGTAGCCTCCTGCTCAATCGTGATTGGTTTCACCAAGTGGCATAAGTGAACAACAACAATAACAAATCCCTTTATTATAGTTACTTGGTCCCTGCTTCTAAATTACAAGGACCTACTTGAGCATAAGTCATACTTTCACCCTTGTGGTGCTCGTTATAAACAAAAGGTACACCCTTTTGCCTTAAAACGAGTAGCCTCCAGCTCAATCTTGCATGGTTTCACCAAGTGGCATATTACAACAACAGCAACAACAAATCCTTTTATTATTGTTACTTGGTCCCTGCTTCTAAACTACAAGGACCTACTTGAGCATAAGTCATACTTTCACCCTTGTGATGCTCGTTATAAAGAAAAGGTACACCCATTTGCCTTAAAACGAGCAGCCTCCACCTCAATCGTGATTGGTTTCACCAAGTGGCATAAGTCAACAACAACAAATCCCTTTATTATAGTTACAGAGTTTTTTTTTTAATTTCTATTTACATTCAGCACTGGAATTCGACAATTTCCCAATGACTTTTACTTCTATACTTCGCTGTTTATATAAATTTATATTCCAAAGTTAAATTTAATTCACGAAATCTTTAATAAAAAAGCTTGTTTGACCCGGAATTCCAAACAGCAATCACACGTAATCAGGATGTGAGAAAAACTGAGCTTTGATGATGTTTACATAAAACAGTACCCTACATCATTTATGCATAGTTAATCCTGCGGGTAGGTGGCAACAAAAACTAGTCGACGTTCGGAATGCGACTCCATTACGAATAGCTTGAAATTTAATTCTGAATCTTACCCAATTTTCATTATGTTTACATTACACATTGCATTACACTTCTGCAAGCTTATTTACGGATTTAATTTAATTAAAATCTTATTTTTAGCTTAAACAGTCGGAATGCAGCCGGAATAAATTAGAAAAGAGGAAAATGGTAGTTTCTCTCCTGAAAGAATAATTCTCCGCAATTATCTGTAAGACGTCGAACCCTTTAATCCTTTCTTTCCTCCCCCCTTTCCTTTTTGCCCCCTACTTTATTTGCCTGATACCGTTTTACGACTTCATGAATGTAAACAAAGGGGGGGGGATGAGTTTAATTTAATGATTAGTGTACTCTCTGAGCTTAAAGCTGAAAGCGAAAAAAGGAAAAAAATTGTTTGGTTACAGTGAAACATTTATGTAAACGAAGTACCTACTTTGCGTAACTCTGATGTCACTGCTGCAACCGAGTAATCGTGTTTAGAAAAATTACTTTTCTAACATGTAATTACAAAAATGAGAAACAACTTTCATTGAGTTGTAGTATTTGGATAACTTAAGCAAAATTAGCTCTGTCAGTGTGTGCATTCGGGTTATTTGATTTCTTCCTCTGTGACTTGCTCTGTTGCTTCCAAATATTTCATACAACTTGATCTAATTATTTCCCTGATCCGAAATGACGAAGAAAGATTATTGTAGCATTGTTTTGGCTACCTTATTAGAAGTTGTAATGTGTGGTTCAGAAAGTTTTCCCTCATGAGGAACAAAGTTCGGGGTGGTTTTTCCAACAATGAATGATTAATTTCTAATACGAAAGGCAATATGCCTCAGGTTTTAAACAATAGTAATATAACATTACATCATAGTAAATGTCTGTTCTCCAAAACATTTTTTAGTCTACATTGATTAAACTGAGTGGTAACGCTAAAAGCACACATTTCCCATTCAACATCCGAAAAATGCAGGACGTCAAATGGACAATATGGACGTCGAACGGATATCCACTGAAACATACTATTTCATACAACTTGATCTAATTATTTTTCTGATCCCAAATGACGAAGAAAGAAATTATATTTATTGTAAAATTGTTTTGGCTAACTTATAAGAAGTTGTAATGTGTGGTTCAGAAAGTTTTCCCTCGTGAGGAACAAAGTTCGGAGTGGTTTTTCTGACAATGAATGATTAATTTCTAATACGAAAGTCAATATGACACAGATTTTAAACAATGGTAATCATAGTATATGTCTGTTCTCCAAAACATTTTTTAGTCTACATTGATAAAACTGAGTGGTAACGCTAAAAGCACACATTTCCCATTCGACTGAGAAATGCAGGATGTGAAATAAACAATATGGACGTCGAATGGATATCCACTTTAATGTATGTTCGGTTAGGTGAAATGACAGCAAAAGCAAAAAGCTGACGAAACCATAAGACATTGAGTCTTTTCTGTTCCTCCACAGCACAAAGGTTCCTTTGAGAATGCCATGAATTTTTTATATTCACCGGCATCCAATAGAACCTGCACACTATGGGTTTACAGTTTTGGAGCCACAAAGAGAAAATTCCAAACTATACGTATGAGTCTCACAGGAAAATATATAAATGCAGAGTTAATTCATTACAGTTACCAGGGTTTAAAGAACAAGCTATTTGCTTTCTGGCGTACCAATACGTTTCAACAATGCAATTCAAACATTAAATTTTGAGCATTAGTTGATACTCTTAATATACATTAGTCGACTAGAGTAAAATAAAGGACAAAGTTAATCCTGTACTACAATTTTAAAAAGCAAGCATGAAAACAATCGTGAATACTAAAAATTATACAGGTAGCAATAGTAGAATAATAGAGACTGGCTAAAATCACTGGATGACAGTCAACAAGACCTTCCCAGATCTGTACCTGGATCTATTTTACCTAATTTGTGTCTAAAATACATTATATTAATCTAAGGGTTGAGATAATGCAATGAGTTTAAATTTACTAACATTTTAAAAATGAAAATATGAAATGCATCAATAGATATACTAGCAATTGTGAAATAATGAACAGTTAATGACTATTTAACAAGACCTTATTTTTCAATTTATCTATTTAATTTTTGTCTAAAATACAAATATTAAATATCTGTAATAGTAAAAAGATTATAATTTTCGATTTTTTATGTCTAGAAATATTTCTTATTTATAAGATTAAGCATAAATAATTACTTTTCATCATTTATTTCTTTCTATCTCATTGTTTTCCCGATTTATTAAACAGTAAGTAAAAAATCATACTATAATAAATTTTAGCTTTTTTCTTTTTTTTTAATCTTGTAAGAGTGTTATAAGAGTCAAAATGCAGAATAAGAAGTTTCTTTTGCAGTCAAAGTATTTTTAAGATTTTCTATTTATTTACAGACAGACAAACAGAAACTACTAGTTAAAAAGTAAAGTACCAGTATTTGTCAAGTTACAGTTAGAATTTAGTTAAAATTTACAAAAAAACTACTTTATTTTAAAAATTGTATAGTCAGTAGTAAGATTTAAACTCATCAAATCCGGCATCGGGATTCAGTAATCTATCTGTTCTTTCTGGAACCTTCTCTACATAGTACTGAAGAATGTCAACTGTTTCAAAGATTTTTGACTGTCAAAGTGATAATTTTAAGATTTTCAGATAGAAAACACTGGAACTATAGTTAAAAGTAAAGTACCAGTACTTCTGTTACAGTTACAGTTAGATTTATCCAAGTGAGGTCTCAAAACAAAACCTACTTTAAACTATTTACGATTGGTAAAACCAAGTCAGTAATAAGATTCAAACCCATAAAATCCGGCATCGGGATTTAGTAATCTATCTGTTCTTTCTGGAACCTTCTCTACATAGCACTGAAGAATGTAAACTGTTTCAAAGACTTTTGACTATCAAAGTTACAATTTTAGGATTTTCAGATAGACAACACAGGAACTATAGTTAAAAGTAAAGTACCAGTATTTTCGTTTTAGTTGCAGTTAAATTTAGCCAAGTGGAGTTTCAAAACAAAACTTTTTTTTAAAACAGTTCCGATTGGTAAAAACAAGTCAGTAATAACATTCAAACCCGTCAAATCCAACATCGGAATTCGGTAATCTATCTGTTCTTAATTCACCTGTCCATTTTTAAGTGGAGTCTGGGAATCTTCTCTACATAGTACTGGAGAAGTTCAACTGTTTCAAAGACTTTTGACTGTCAAAGTTACAATTTCAGGATTTTCAGATAGACAACACAGGAACTATAGTTAAAAGTAAAGTACCAGTATTTTCGTTTTAGTTGCAGTTAAATTTAGCCAAGTGGAGTTTCAAAACAAAACTTTTTTTTAAAACAGTTCCGATTGGTAAAAACAAGTCAGTAATAACATTCAAACCCGTCAAATCCAACATCGGAATTCGGTAATCTATCTGTTCTTAATTCACCTGTCCATTTTTAAGTGGTAGTAATGAGGAAATCTCCTTTCAAGAAATAATCAATTTTTTGAGATAGAACACAAACTAAGTAATGTCTTTTCGAGCCCTGGTTTCACAACATAAGTCAATACATTCATTGATAAACATAAAAAAATAGCAGGAAATCATTTGAAATAAGTAAGAATTGCTTACAAACGTTTTTTCTGTAGATTGTGTATAGAAAAAATATCTAATATAAATAAAAAGCCATGATTTGTAAAAAGTAAATTGTTTGCATTAAGGCCGTTTTTTTCATTGTAAGCAGGTTAACTAAAAAAAGATGTAATATACAACAATCAATGATATTTTATGCAGTGTTTTTTTTCAATTTTCAACCGATTTTTTTTCTAGGTAATCATTTTGGATTAAGACAATTATCCTGATTTTTTTTGTTGTGTTACTTCTTACGTCTCGTATGGTGAGTATGTTTTTAAATATATAAAAAGTGTTTTGTGTGTTAATGACTCTTATTTTAATGGATTTGTTGGAAGATAGTTTTGGAAAATAGTTTTAATCATGAAAATTTTTCAGCCATTTAGCTTTAAAAATACTGCATGTTTTAGTACTAAATATTACTAGCAGGATAGACGTTAAATAGAAGTATGTGTTATTATTAAGTATTATTATCCAGTATTATGAAGTATGTATTATACATGCTATCCTTACAAGCAGAGATTCTCAAACTTTTTTTTTTTTGCCGCGGCATCAAGATTAAAAATCCTGGAAAAATAGACGATTGATTGCACCTCTCGCTAAATACAATGTCTATTCTTAGTACATTTCTACGGCAGTGAAGAAGACAATTACATTTTAAGTATCTTCCTGTTCTGATTATGTACTTTATTAAAGAGCACTAAGCCCCAGCAAGTAATTTTTGCAAAGTGTCAAATGTGATGTATTTTTGTATATATATAAGTTCAAAATAAATAATATACTTTATCATCATACATAGAATTAAAACCCAGGGTTGGCCAAAGCCTTCTTAATCAGTTAAATCTAGGCATCCCTGCCATCAACGAGACTTCTTAGATTCTTGATCAGTCTTCTTCGACTGCATCCAACTATCAAAGTTTTGGTTTCTCTCTTCTTCCCGAACAATGGCCGAATGGTTAGGTTGCTGGCCTTCAGTATCGGAGTTCATGGGCTCGAATTTCACTGGCTCATGGATTTTCGTAGCCGTTCGGAATTTGCTTTAAGCTATACCTCCCGGTTTCATTAGCCCTTCTGTTGAAAAAAAGTAGGCCGTAGCATTCCAATCCATTCCTCCAGTATTGTTTGGTCTTGCCAAAAAGATTTCTTTAGGGATGTTACTGTTGTTCATACGAATAACATGTCCAGCCCAATTTAAACGGTTTATCTGTTTGAAAGTAACAACATCTGGCTCCTTAAATTGTTAATTCAATTCAATGTTGTACCTACTATGCCAGATACCATTTTAATGCAGTCCTCCAATAACACTTCTTAATATTTTTCGTTCGAAAGCACCCAAAATCTTTCCCTCCTTCCTAGCCATAGTCCAGATCTATGAAGCTTAGGTTAAGATAGGAAGAATGAGGGTTGTTACTCATCGGATTAACTTCTGTTGATCATAGTTGTCAGAATCCACTGACTAGTGTTCTTTTTAATTCCCATCTAATTAAAATATGGAAAACATTATTTACCTTTCATGTTGAATCACTGTGGTATCTGGACCAAGAAGACAAAAAACCACTACTTCTATACGACACACCCAAAAACTTTTTATTCTATCATTTTCTGCAAAAACTATAAAAAAACACCACAAAAACACACTTTACACACTACATGTACATAGAATTCCGTCGTTATATTATTTCCCCTGTAGAGCGCCCTCTAGTGGAAAAAATCTCTCTGGGTTGCTAACACAACAAGGATCTTGTAAACAGTTATAGATCTCATAAAAATTTATTAAACGTACATAAATAAATAAGATAATCGGCTCGATCATAAAAGTATCTATTGTATGATTCTCCAAATCTTGAAATTAAATTTGACACGGTTATCCTCTTTTCCTTTGCCACATTCATTTTTGGACGATACCTTAATTTTGTGAAACTCTGTACTAAATTCAGCTTAGTGTTGGGATATACGAGAATGAAAAAATAAGGCAAATAAAATTATGAAATTTATGTAATATTTTATGGCTTTCTTGTGAGGATATCGGTGAAAAATGAACACTTTATTTTTTTATTTCCTTTTAAACGTACATAAATAATAAATTTTCGGTTCAAGATCATAAAAATTTTGTATGATTCTTCAAATCTTGAAATTAAATTTGACACGGTTATCCTCTTTTCCTTTGCCACATTCATTTTTGGACGATACCTTAATTTTGTGAAACTCTGTACTAAATTCAGCTTAGTGTTGGGATATACGAGAATAAAGAAATGCGCAGGGAATAAAATTTTTGAAATTTATTTTAAAATTAATGGCCTTCTATGTTATCGGTAAAATAGTTTTTATTTTTCATTTCCTTTTAATATTTTCCTCTATTGCTTATGATAATAAATTTTGGTGCAAGCTTTAAAAATATTCTAAAAATAAAAATTGCTTTCTTATGAGTGAAAGTAATTCGCAGGGAGAATTTTTGATGAAGCAAAATTTAAAGCAATTTTGCCTTATAAAATAGTTTATACATCAATGCTGCATTTTCATTGCTGTTTATTTTAAAATTCCTGCATTATGTACGACTTTGCACATCATTTTTGATAAAAGTACATTTAAAGCAACTAATAAATATTATCTTTAAGATAGTTTTTTATTATTGCTATATATTAAATTTGCTATATAATGAATGAAAAGAATGCGCATGAAGCATTTTTAATGAAGCTATCTTTAACGCAATTAATAACTATTGCCTTTTAAAATAGTTTTTTCATTCGTGCTGCATTATGAATGAAAATAATGCACAAGGAGCATTTTTAATGAAGCTACTTTTAAAGGAATTAATAACTATTGCCTTTTAAAATAGTTTATCCATTCGTGCTGCATTATGAATGAAAATAATGCACAAGGAGCATTTTTAATGAAGCTACATTTAAAGGAATTAATAACTATTGCCTTTTAAAATAGTTTTTCCATTGGTGCTGCATTATGAATGAAAATAATGCACAAGGAGCATTTTTAATGAAGCTACCTTTAAAGAAATTAATAACTATTGCCTTTTAAAATAGTTTATCCATTATTACTATATGATGAATGAAAATAATGCACAAGGAGCATTTTTAATGAAGCTACTTTTAAAGCAATTAATAACTATTGCCTTTTAAAACAGTTTTTTCGTTATTGCTGTATTATGAATGAAAAGAATGCCCATGAAGCATTTTTAATGAAGTTACACTTAGAGCACAAAATCAATTAACTATTGCCTTTTAAAATAGTTTTTTCATCAGTGCTGTAATTTCATTATTGTTTTACCTCAAAATTGTATTATGAAAGAAAAAAAATGCGCAGAGAGCGTTTTTCACGAAACTACAATCCAAGTAATTAATTACTATTGCTCTTTAAAAATATTTTGTCTTTGAAGTTTAATAATTTTTACATAAATATAATGCTAAGGACGTATTAAAATTCCGAGCATAATAATTAAACATATAAAATTATTATTTTTGATATACCACAATTTCCATAAATTAAAGACTTTACGTTGAGTAAATCATGTAAATATATATTTCAAGAAATTAATAACTATTGCCCTTTAAAATAATTTTGCCTTAGCATTTTAGCATTTTATTTTAGCAAAAATTATTAAACTTAAAGTTTAATAATTTTTGCTTAAATAAAATAATAATGACGTAGTAAAATTTCTAGCATAATAATTAAACATAAAAAATTATTAATTCTGATATACCATGATTTTCATAAATTAAATTTAAGACTGAGTTAATCATGTGAATACATTTCAAGCAATTAATAACTCTTCCCCTTTAAAAAATTTTTACCTTTTGAAGTTTAAGGATTTTTGCTAAAATAAAAATGCTAATGACGTATTAAAATTTCTAGCATAATAATTAAACATATAAAATTATTAATTCTGATATGCCACGATTTCCATAAATTAATTTATGACTTGACTTTGAGTAAATCATGTGAATACATTTCAAGTAATTAATAACTATTGCCCTTTAAAAAATTTTTACCTTTGAAGTTTAATGATTTTTGCTAAAATAAAAATGCTAACGATGTATTAAAATTTCTAGCATAATAATTAAACTTATAAAATTATTAATTCTGATATACCACGATTTCCATAAACTAAATTTAAGACTTTGAGTAAATCATGTGAATATATTTCAAGTAATTAACTATTGCCCTTTAAAAAAATTTTGCTAATTTTTGTTTAATATTTTTCCATAAATATAATACTAATGACGTATTAAAATTTCGAGCATAATAATTAAACAAATAAAATTATTAATTCTGATATACTACGATTTTCATAAATTAAATTTAAGGCTTTACTTTGAGTAAATCATGTGAATACATTTCAAGTAATTAGTAACTATTGCCATTTAAAAAATTTTACCTTTGAAGTTTAATAATTTTTGCTTAAATGCTAATGACGTATTAAAATTTCTAGTACAATAATTAAATATATAAAATTATTAAATCTGATTTACCACGATTTCCGTAAATTAAATTTAAGACTTTGAGTAAATCATGTGAATACATCTCAAATAATTAATAACTTTTGCCTTTTAAAAAGATTTGCCTAATTTTTGTTTAATAATTTTTACATAGATATAATACTAATGGCGTATTAAAATTCCGAGCATAATAACTAAACATATAAAATTATTATTTTTGACATGCCATGATTTCCATAAATTAAATTTAAGACTTTACGTTGAGTAAATCATGTAAATACATTTCAAGTAATTAGTGACTATTGCCCTTTAAAAAATTTTTACCTTTGAAGTTTAATAATTTTTGCTTAAATAAAATGCTAATGACTTATTAAAATTTGTAGCATAGTAATTAATCATATAAAAATATTATTTTTGATATAGCACTACTTCCATAAATTAAAGTTTTTAAATTGAGTAAATCGTGAATACATTTCAAGAAATTAATAACTATTGCCCTTTAAAAAATTTTGCCTTTGAAGTAATGATTTTTGCATAAATAAAATGCTAATGACGTATTAAAATTTGGAGCATAGTGATTAATCATATAAAATTATTAATTCTGATGTACCATGATTTCCATAAATTAAATTTAAGACTTTGAGTAAATCGTGTAAATACATATCAAGTAATTAATAACTATTGCCCCTTAAAATTTTTTTGCCTTTGAACTTTAATGAATTTTGCATAAATAAGATGCTAATGGCGTATTAAAATTTTTAGCATAATAATTAAACATATAAAATTATTAATTCTGATACACCACAATTTCCATAAAATATATTTAAGACTTTATTTTGAGTAAATCATGTGAAATACATTTCAAGAAAGTAATAACTATTGCCCTTCAATAAATTTGTACTTTTGAAGTTTAATAATTTTTGCATAAATAAATTGCTAAAGACGTATTAAAATTTCTAGCATAATAATTAAATATATAAAATTATTAATTCTGATATACCACGATTTCCAAAATTAAATTTAATACTTTACGTTAAGTAAAACATGTGAATACGTCTCAAGTAATTAATAACTATTGCCCTTTAAAAAAAATTTGCCCAATTTTTGTTTAATAATTTTTACATAAATATAACAGTAATGACGTATTAAAATTTCGAGCATAATAATTACACATAAAATTATTATTTTTGATATAGCACAATTTCCATAAATTAAATTTAAGACTTTACGTTGAGTAAATCATGTGAATACATCAAGTAATTAGTAACTATTGCCCTTTAAAAATATTTTGCCTAATATTTACTTAATACATAAATATTACATAAATATACATAAATATAATGCTAATGACGTATTAAAATTTCTAGCATAATAATTAAACAAATAAAATTATTTGCTCTGATATACCATTATTTCCATAAATTAAATTTAAAACATTTCATTGAGTCAATCATCAAGTAACTAATAGCTATTGCCATTTAAAATATCAA
>CM063500.1:8143370-8180870 GCA_032207245.1 Pardosa pseudoannulata | reverse complement strand
ATTAATAGCCAGGGAAGTAGTAAATCGCCCTAACTGCTCCAGTACGTAAAACGTCTTTGATGTTACGGCTATTGATTTGTCCCTAAGGGAGGATAACACGTTTCTTTTTCTTACATAGTATTAGTTTACGCTGCTAAGAAATATGTGGTAAAATTGATGTTTTAATTAATCAAATGGTGCTTGATGTTTATGGGTTATTTAAAACTTTAGGAGCATAAAATATTTCGTGTACGAAATGGTAATTAATAAAGATTCAAGAAAATATATTTTTCAGGGTATTTAACTTTTTTTTCCTTATGCCTAATAACACCACGCCTCCAGAGGTGTGGCTATCTATATTTACATAGTTTACCTAAGTGAAACTTTTTTCTTTTTAGTTTTACGAAAAATTGTCTGGAGTTTTATGAGTTTTACTAAAGCACTAGAATGGAATTCTTTTCATTCTTACTCAATTTCTGCCTGAAATTTTTCTATGACGTATTATGTTTTTTAGAGTAAAGTATAAAATTCCCAATGGTCTAATATGCTCTTGCCGAAATATCTTTGATCTTCCTCTTTTGTCTATAGAGATAACTTCAACTTAACACATTGTTTGCGGGTACATTTCGCAGCGGAATTGTACCGGGAGTGGGCGTTTTGCAGGTAAATTTAGTTCTCTATCTATTGGACAATGCAAACAATTGGATCTGCAGACAATGTTTATAAAATTGTATATAATGATGGTAAGTGTTATTTAGGGAAGTGTTCATTTTCCAGATTATTCACACTTCTTTTAACGCTTCTTTTATGGACAACTAAAGATCATCCTTAACCATTCAATAGAAAAATTATACATTTTTGTATTCCACTCATTACTTGAATAAGTACAACTTTATACTCAATAGCCGCAGCTGCATGTCTCGTAAACTTCCTTTAGTTAACTTAATTTTGTTTCTTCAGTCAATGCTTATAAAGTTATCTATTTGGTAAGAAGGTAGACATTGTTTAGGAAACTATTCATTTTCGGATTAATCCTACTTGATGTAAGGTCTCTTTTAAGGACAGATAAAGATCATCCTTAATCATTCAATAGAAATGTTATAAGTTTTTGTTCTCGACTAGTTCCCTGGATAAAGGCATATTTATATTGATAGCCACAGCTGCATGCCTCGGGTTAGATTTAATTATGTAATGGGAACCAACTGATGAGCTTTTTTACAGAATTTGGTAAATATGTGTTTTAAATTTTCAAATGAATATATTCATTTAAAGGCATCAAGAAAATTTTATGAGTTTAATCAAATAATTATCAGTACGATTACTGTTTGGATTAACAGCATGCTGTCATTACATAATACAAACGTTTAATATTCCTTAATACATTGGCTGCCTCCACATGAGGAAATATTTATGTAGTGTACATTAGATATTAAACTTTAAATTTTTACACCTAGCGGAAAAATATAAATAAATTTAAGGTGCTGCAAAAATATTTTCCTTGTAAAATATAATTCACTGTATAACACATGCATACAAGCGTATAAAGAATTAGATGTGTCTATCATATGCAATGTACGAGGGTTGGAACTTTAACAGTGGCAACACTGCTGTAAAAACGCTACGCAACAAAATTAAGAATGTCACTTGTACCACACTTAAGCTACATACCTACCTTACCTCTCAGCAAAAAGACTCGTCCTTTCTACGTCATACAAATGCGGAGTGATGCGAAGAACTTATCCCTGTAGTAGCTTGCTGTCTAAAGTAAGTGTTGTTAGGATATTTTCAAAAGAAACAAAGAAAATGGAAAAAAATTCAATGTACTGGAGGTCGTACATCACGACAATGTAATCTAGGGCTTCAAGAGGCTTGCAGGGAATCTCAATTGCGTACAGAACTGTAGCAAGATGTCTAAAAGCCTTCAATGAAGAACGCCAAAATGTGGCTGACATTCATCCGCCAGGTCATCCTAGTGTCAGCGATGCAGAAGTACATGCTGTTGCTTCACTAATGGACAGTGATCAATGTCAGATGATTCGTGAACTGGTCCAAAAGACAGGATTAGCGCATACTACTGTGCTGCACATTCTGAAGGAACGCCTGAGCATGAGAAAAATTCTACACTTTCTGCAGGACGCTCCTATCATTCTGCATGACAATGCTCGGCCACAAACAGCGCAAGCTGTGCTGATTTGTTCGATCGATGAGGCTGGGAAGGGCTTTACCATCCAACATACTTCCCAGATCTTAGCTCTTTGTGACTTTTTTCGTATGATGAAGAAACCACTTCGTGACAATAGCATCAGAACTGTTTCAGAGATTCTTACGGCAATAGACCGGTCGATTCAAACTATCAACAGAACAAGCGCTGCTACAGGGGTTTTGTGACTTTCACATCTTTGAAAACTGGTTATACATAATGATAACGACTGTAAAGAAGGACATCAAAACATGGTGATATGAATCACTTTTGTATACCATGTAAATAAATAGTTGCCACTATTAAAGTTCCAACCTTTGTAGAGTACAGGCAAAGATTTAAATGAAGTTAAGCTCACCATTTTAAAATTAGGCACTTCCCCTGTTGAAATAAATGTATGTATATATATATATATATATATATATATATATATATATATATATATATATATATATATATATATATATAATGATATTGATTTCTATATAAGAAAAAGAGTACGTCCATCAGTATTACTATTTTTATATGAATGTTTGTCAACCAAGGATTTTTATTTTTAGCCCGAAACCCTGTAAATGAAAATTACCGTATTATTTGTAAAATAAATCCAAACGAAGTATTTCAATAAACAAAATTTTAAAATAATCATAACTTCAGGAGTTATTAGTATTTTCCATATTATTTTAAGCCCTTTTTCATACATATATTTATAATTGTAAGGAAATCTATTAAAAAATAAAAAGTCCGTTTTGAAAGGCTAGTCACCTTCTAATAAGCATACACTGTATCATTCAAAAACACGCTACATTCAGATTATGACTTTTCATGAACAAGACAACCCCCTCACGAACTAAAAAATGGAAAAAACATGCATCTCAAAGAGAAAAAAAAAGAAGTAACAAAAAGAAAAAGCTTCTACAAGTGTATCGACTAGGCTCTTAAAACAAAGTCTGTTAAAAACCCTCCACGTCGCATTAAAGGAGACAGGAAAGAGCTGCAAATCCCGATAACTACCATACTGGAAATTGCCCCGCTGGCTGTTTATAGGTTTTGCCCTTTGATGACTATTTACCCTGATGCTTTACTCCCCGGCGCTAGATTTCGCTTTAAGAGTTGCATCGATAAGTAGATACTTCACTTATTGCGTTTCAGGAAGACTTCTTTAGCTTTCGCAAATATTTCTGAAAATAATCTCTCGGTTCTTCAGTAAACTAAAGAAAGTTTTATAAATACTAGATGTTCAAAATATTTGGTTAGGGGTAACAAAAGGATTAAAGATTAATTAATTATATTTTTTTATATTCAGCTATTATATTTTTCGTATATTATGCTCTTTGTACCCGGCATTAGATTTCACTTTAAGACTTGCATCGATAAGTAGATATTTCACTTATTGCGTCTCAGGAAGACTTCTTTAGATTTCATAAATATTTCTGAAAATAATCTCTCGTTCTTAAGTAAACTAAAGAAAGCTTTATAAATACTAGATGTTCAAAATATTTGGTTATGGGTAACAAAAGGATTAAAGATTAATTAATTATAATTTTTTTTATATTCAGCTATTATATTTTTCGTATATTATGCCCTTTGAACCCGATAATAGATTTCGTTTTAAGACTTATATCGATAAGTAGATACTTCACTTATTGCGTTTCAGGAAGACTTCTTTAGTTTTCTCAAATATTTCTGCAAATAATCTCTGGATTAAGTAAACTGAAGAAAGCTTTATAAATACTAGATGTTAAAAATATTTGGTTATGAGTAACAAAATGATTGAAGATTAATTAATTATATTTTTTTTACATTCAGGTATTATATTTTTCGCATATTATGCCCTTTGTACCTGATAATAGATTTCATTTTAAGACTTGCATCGATAAGTAGATACTTCACTTATTGCGTTTCAGGAAGACTTTTTTAGCTTTCATAAATATTTCTGAAAATAATCTTAAAGTTTCTTGAAAATGATGTTATCGGTTTTATAAAGATGTAAAATGACAGCATTGAATTATTATCGCAAAAAGTCATATTTTAACTGATTATATTTTTATAACTACTATAATCTTCACATATGTGTTTTAGTATCCTGTAGTAGATAATTCACTTACTACATTTAACAAACACCTCTTCAGCTTTCGTAAATGTTTCTGATAATAATCTATCGATTCTTAAGTAAACTAAATACGATTTGTAAATACTGGATGTTAAAAATAGTTGGTTATGGTTAAGAAAAGTATTGAAAATCAATTATATTTTTATATTCAACTATTATATTTTTCGTATATTATGTCCTTGTCCTTTTTATTTTTAACAATAAAAAATCTACAAAATAATTCATTTTTATAGATCTGGTAATCATTAAAATGATTGTTAATATTTATTGTAAAATTGTTATTATATATAACATTTTTAATTATTGTTAGTCTCTATGCAAAGATTCATCTGTTGAGTTAAAAGTTACTTAAAAGGAATCTAGTATATAGAGAAATTAATTTCTTATACATTTCAAATAATTCTATAAACTTTTTGCATATGGTTTCTTGTGGAATAATTTATGAGTATAAAATTTTCATTTATTTTTAACAATAAAAAATCGACAAATTAATTTTTATATATCAGGTATTCATTAAAATTATTGTTAATATTTATTATAATATTGTTAATATTTATAATTTTAATATTGTTAATATTTATAATATTTATAATTATTATTAGTCTCTATGCAAAGATTCATGCATTAAGCTGAAAGTTACTTATAAGGCACCTAGTATATAGAAAAATTAATTTCTTATACATTTCAAATAATTCTCTAAACATTTGGTCACTATACATATGGTTTTTTGTGAAATAATTTATGAGTTTAAAAATTTCATTTATTTTTAACAATAAAAAATCGACAAAAAGTTCATTTTTATATATCAGGTCATCATTAAAATTATTGTTAATACTTATAATTATAATATCATTAATATAATATTTATAATTATTATTAGCCTCTATGCAAAGATTCATGTGTTAAGCTGAAAGTTATTTAAAAGGCACCTAGTGTATAGAAAAATTAATTTCTTATACATTTCAAATAATTTTCTAAATATTTTACATATGGTATTTTGTGAAATAATTTATAAGTATAAAATTTTCATTTATTTTTAACAATAAAAAATCGACAAAATAATTCATTTTTATAGATCAGGTAATCATAAAAATTGTTGTTAATATTTATAGTTATAATATTGTTAATATTTATAATATTTATAATCATTGTTAGTCTCTATGCTAAGATTCATGTGTTAAGTTAAAAGTTAATTAAAAGGCACTTAGTATATAAAAAATAATTTCTTATACATTTCAAATAATTCTCTAAACATTTTATATATGGTTTTTTGGGGAATAATTTATAAGTATAAAAATTTCATTTATTTTTAACAATAAAAAATCTACAAAAAATTCATTTTTATAGATCAGGTAATCATTAAAATTATTGTTAATATTTATAATTATTGTTAATATTTATAATAACTGTATGAAAACATTCATGTGTTAAGTTGAAAGTTATTTAAAAGACACCTAGTATATAAAAAATAATTTTTTGTACATTTCATATAATTATCAAAACATTTTACATATGATATTTTGTGAAATAATTTATAAGTATAAAAATTTCATTTGCTTTAACAATAAAAAATCCTCAAAATAATTCATTTTTATAGATCAGGTAATCATTAAAATTATTGATAATATTTATTACAATATTGTTAATAATTATAATTATAATTATTGTTAGTCTCTATGAAAATATACAAGTTTTAACTTGAAAGTTACTTAAAAGACACCTAGTATATAGAAAAATTAATTTCTTATACATTTCAAAAAATTCTCTAAATATTTTACATATGGTTTTTTGTGAAATAATTTATAAGTATAAAAATTTTCATTTATTTTTAACAATAAAAAATCGACAAAATAATTCATTTTTATAAATCAGGTAATCATTAAAATTATTGATAATATTAATTACAATATTGTTAATATTTATAATTATAATTATTGTTAGTCTCTATGCAAAGATTCATGTGATAAGTTGAAAGTTATTTAAAAGGCAGCTAGTATATAAAAAATAATTTCTTATACATTTCATATAATTATCCATACATTTTACATATGTTTTTTCGTAAAATAATTTACAAGTATAATATTTTCATTTATTTTTAACAATAAAAAATCGACGAAATAATTCTCTTTTATAGATTAGGTAACCATTAAAGTTATCATTAATACTTATAATATTTATAATTATTGTTAGTCTCTATGCAAATATACATGTGTTAAGTTGAAAGTTATTTAAAAGACATCTAGTGTATAAAAAAAAATAATTTCTTATACATTTCAAATAATTCTCTAAACATTTTACATATGCTTTTTTGTGAAATAATTTATAAAAGTAAGTTTTTTAAGTATTAAAATTTTCATTTACTTTTAACAATAAAAAATGGACAAAATAATTCATTTTTATAGATCAGGTAATCATTAAAATTATTGTTAATATTTATAATTATAATATTGTTAATATTTATTGTTATTATCTATGCAAACATACATGAGTTAAGTTGAAAGTTACTTAAAAGACACCTAATATAGAAAAAAGAATTTCTTATACATTTCAAATAATTCTCTAAACTTTTTACAAATGGTTTTTGTGAAATAGTTTATAAGTATAAAATTTTCATTTATTTTTAACAATAAAAAATCTACAAAATAATTCATTTTTATAAATAAGGTAATCATTAAAAATATTGTTAATATTTATAATGATAACATTGTTAATATTTATAACATTTATAATTATTTTTAGTCTCTATGAAAATATTCATGCATTAAGTTGAAAGTTATTTAAAAGGCACCTAGTATATAGAAAAATTAATTTCTTATACATTTCAAATAAATTTCGATTTTCTAAACATTTTACATATGGTTTTTTGTAAAATAATTTATAAGTACAAAAATTTCATTTATTTTTAACAATAAAAAATCTACAAAATAATTCATTTTTATAGATTAGGTAATCATTAAAATTAAAATCACACCTTCTTTTTTATATGCATTTATTTCTTTATTCAGTTAGCACGTTACGCACCGCGTGGGAGGTATCTGCATAATTAAGTATTAAATTCGGCCATCAAAATACGCATGCGGAATATTTTAGCTATTTTTCTTATCTTCCTGAAGATTTTTAATTAACAGCGAATGACGGAGAGGGAAAAAAATTCCCTACGTGGATCGAAAGTATTAAAAAGTCACGAATTTTGCAAGATTGCATCATTTATTTTTTAATTTACTTTTGAAGGGGTAGACGTAGATTTGTGCCTCTATCTCTAGAACAGAAGAATGTGCTCCAACATCCTTAAGTACCCCAATTAAAATTATCTTTAATTGAAGATTTACCCCAAGACTGACATCTTTGTTACTTTAATCTTAATAAATTTAGCCTTTTTTAAATATTTTTTCTTCAAAAATAAGTTTTCGTGAGACCTGAAGAAAATTAGGGCTTGAAGAATAAATATAAGTTAGCCTTATCTTCTTTAAACCCGTAATTTCTAGCTAAATTTCCCGTAACTCTTTATCATTATTTCATTATTCGCTCACAATGCGAAATCCTCCTTTTTTTGTTAAATATCTCATTTAAGTAATATTTTTAAAGTAAAAAGTATAAAGTTTAGAGACATAATGTAATATTAGATTGTATAAGTCATAAAAAAATCTTTAGTCTTTGTTTTCATATAATTTCTATATTGAAAAATTTCTAAAATGATTAAAAAATAACATCATATTTAGATAATAGTAGAAAACACACATTAAAGCATTTTCTAAAGAATTAAATAGATTACGAGAAAATATTATCTCTGAAATCATAAAACCTAAAATGGAATAAAATATTTTGAACAAAATATAATATTGGTAACAAAATTGGAAAAAATGTAATGAGACAAAGCATATATACACTCATGTCCATAAATTAAGGATAATGAAGTTCAAGCAATGAAAGAGACAAAAGCAAAACAAATTTGACTTATTTGTAAAGTCTATTTATTAAACAAAAGGTAAAGAGCAAAAAAGATGCTATATGTTTGACATAATTAATAAAAATTGCGATTTTTACTCCCTGGAGCAAAATTCAAGAAAGAACCTATTTACTGAAAACAGTATAGCATGGTTAGTATGATGGTTAATACGGAGTATGTCTCCCAGACGATGCAATACAAGTGTTACAACGCCTACGTATGCTGAGTATCAGATTATCAATCTGATCTTAGGGAAAATTACACCATTCATCAAGCAATGCCCTCCGAAGTTCCGATAGACAGTTGGGAGGGGGTTGACGGGCTGCAATTCGTCGGCCAAGCATGTCCCACACATGCTCTATTGGATTCAAGTCCGGTGAGTATGCTGGCCAATCCATACGGGTGATATCCTCCGATTGAAGGCATTCGTCTACAATGTTTGCACTGTGAGGTCGGGCTTGTCATCCATATACTGAAATTCAGGACCCATGGCGCACCGAAACAAACGTACATGTTGTTCCAGAATGACATCCCGATAGATGAGGCCTGTCATCGTTACACTCTGAACATGTAGGTCAGTTCTGGAACCAAGAATAATCCCTCCCCAAACGAGCCATCCTGCACCACCGTAACGGTGTCGATCATTGGTGTTCTCTTGGTGGTAACGGGTACCTGGCGCTTTCCATATGAAAGTCCGGCGAGAATCAGAATGTAAACTGAACCTGGAGTCGTTGGAAAACATCACACAAGACCACTATTACGGTGTCCGCATGCTCTCTAGCCCAGCATAATCGCAGGCGACAGTGAGTTGCGGTAAGGGGAACACATCTGACAGGCCTACGAGCATATAGACCAATGTTCCCTAAGCGTCTGTACACGGTCTGCCTTGTAACTGTCGTACCGGTAGCTGAAGAGAGCTGACGAGACAGGTCTGATGCTGTGCTCCGTCTGTTTCTTTTGGCAGTAACTGCCAAATACCGGTCATCATTCGGCGTAGTAACTCGGAGGCGACCTGTGCTGTAACATCTACTCACATTACCATCATGTTTGAATCGTTGCCAAAGCCTGGAGATGACACTCTGGGCGATTCCAAGTTCCTCGGATACGTCCAGCTGGGTACGTCCACATTCCAATCGTCCAATAATTCTACCACGTAAAAAATCATCCAAATGCTTCCTTTGTGCCATAACTATGAGGTTATTGCACTGAAAGGCTTTTAAAGCGCTTGTGAACAATTTTACTTCTTTGCTACTATTCCTTATATACCCCTTTCATACACTCTCGTCATTGTGGCGTACTATCCGCGCCATCTGGTGGTTTCCTGCAATTTGCATATTCTTCTTCAAGATGTGTGTTAATTCTACAGGTGAAATTTTTATTTTAGAGCTCAATTTCTGTGTGATTCTGAATTATCCTTAATTTATGGACATGAGTGTATATAGATGCACAGTGTGATCCTAAAGTTAGAACAAACTTAAAACTTGAATAATTGGTCAACGAATAAATTTTTAAAAATGTGGTTGCACCTTTTGGATACAAAAGGCACCGGGATTTTCGTTGCGTAAGAAAAAGATGCTTAGATTAGTTTTTCTTTTTACCTCTAGATGCATTACCAGTATTCTGGTATAGGATTAGGCAAAGGAGTAGGCAGACGGTGATCTGTATTAGATACAGGTACTCCGTGGTCTATGCTTAGATATGCTGTTCTTATTGAAGCATATATTTTTAGTTTAACTATACAACAGGGACATGACATACTGGGTTTTTCGTTATGTAAACAAAAGATGCTTAGACTAGTTCTTCTTTTTACCTCTAGCTGGCATTACCGGTTTTCTGGTATATAATTAAGCAAAATGGTAAGCAGATGGAGCATTTGTATGTGATACAGGAACTCTGTCGTGTATGCCTAGATATGTTGTTCTTAGTGAAGCATATATTCTTATTTTAATTATACATTAGAAACATGATAAATCGGGTTTTTCGTTATATAAACAAAAGATGATTAGACTAGTTCTTATTTTTACCTCTACATGACATTACCAGTTTTCTGGAATGGGATTAAGCAAAGGAGTAGGCAGTTCCAGTATCTGTATGAAGTACAGGAGCTCCGTGGTGTATGTTTAGATAGTCTGTCCTGAGTGAAGAATATATTCTTAGTTTAACCATACATTAGGATCACGATAAAAGTCAGTGCGGTATTATGGGTGTATGTTTTTAAATGCAAGGTGATAAAAAAAACCTTGACGTGTTTTGCATTGAACAAATTGATTGAGAAATTTTAATTTTCGGGTTCTGTGATGTCACGTAAAAGAAATGGGAATCTCCACGCGACAAAAATCTGCCACACAGAAAGACATGTTGCTTTCTTCTGTGAACAGTGCAATATCTTGTTTTACAACTGTATTCCTGAAAGGCGGACAGTACATTTAACGCTTGTAAGATAATCGCCTTGTAAGTTATCTGATTGTTAAATAAAATTATAGCTTCACCTTTCGTTCTCCAACAGAACTAATCTCGCATTTGTGTACTTTCACCATAAAAGAAAACCGGTTTCATTTCAACTGATTGTTGTAAACCACCTAGATGTGTGTGTGTGTGTGTGTGTGAAATAAGCGTTTAAAACCCATCACTAACAGAAAATGGCATCATTAAATTATAGATATAATGTAGTCTAGAGGTTAAAAAAGTAGACATGGTGTTAAATAATGGTTTGCGGTGCTGGAGAGACAGCCAATCGAAGTATTACAATCAGTCACGTGATGACGCGTAAGAAGCAAGATTGTCTTGAAATTTTGGCATAACTTTGTACTAGTATACTAGTACATAACTTTATATATATATATATATATATATATATATATATATATATATATATATATATATATATATATATATATATATATATATATATATATATATATATATATATATAACACGAAAAAGTGGTTAAAGCATGGGAGACACATTTGATGTCATATTTAAAACTTTTTTATTGTCATCCTTCTATCCTTAGATATCCTTTGTTCTCGTACTTTGCCACGACAAGCGTGGACAATATTATCAGCCCGAGTTTCTGTTCAGAACTGTCTCTTTTGGCTTTGCTACCTAAATAAATTCCTATTGTCTACTTCCATGTCCGCTCCTTTACTCTGTATAAGTTCCGCTGGAGGGTGTGTCTTTCTTCTGTTACGTTATCCTTAATCAGTTCTAACTATTTTTAATTATAACTCGCTTAATCCTTAACCCCCAATTTTAAACCTGACATATACGTATATATATATATATATATATATATATATATATATATATATATATGAATAAATACGTATCGTAGAGATATCTTTGTTAAATAGATAAGGATGAACGTATTCATCGGTTATTTTAAAACTTGTTGAAAACTTTCAAGAAATTGAAAATAAAAATACCTGAAAATATTCTTTAGATAAAATTCAAAGTTTAAAATAGGACAAAACTGACAACAAATATATATTTCTTATTCATTTAATACATTCTTTAGCATTTTTAGGAGGCATGAAATCCAAAGAAAAATATATAAAATACACAATTTGCTTCTCGAAATTTTGCTTACAATTCCGTTTAGTTTTTGGTCGTAACAGAGAAGGCAATAGAACTTAATTGATATAAAATCTCACGATATTTTGTCCTTTCATTTTCTGCACATCCTTCCTCCTCGAATTGCCAAGTGAAAAGAAAGTGAGATGGTTTATAGATCACAGATTTTTAGTTCTTTCAACGGATATAATTTAATGCTTTATTTGTTAAGAAGTAAGCTAGGTATGTTTGTACTTTTAACTAAAACGATAATCTCATCTGACATCTAAAACTGTATTTTCGATAGTTTATCAACCATGAATTTTACAATGTATTCAAGACCAGTTCTATTTTTAAATTATTTTGCAGAAGAAAGCAAACTATGAAAAATATATTTGTTTAAATCGATTAAAAATTTAATTTGTAAACTTCTGAAAATATGGGATCTAATGAGAAAATTACAAAATAAAATCAAAATGTGATCCTCTTAAAATTATCTATCCAGCTAACCCTAAATTTAAAAAAAATACACGTACATACATACATATTTATGTAATATATCAAAACTATTATACTTAAAATATCTCTCTAATTTGAAAAAAATGGAAAATTGATTCACATTTCCAATAATCTAAGTTCCTTTCTGATTATTAATAACACTGACTAAGCTACTCTCTCTTGGGGTGGAGAGTAATTAACTAATGTTTGATTTGCCGGGGCTAGACTGGACAAATTAAATTGCTGTTTTAATCCTTCTTAATCTTCCCACTAAAACTCAAATAAATAATGAAGGGCAGAAATGCATTAAAAGAACATATTTCTGAAAACATCGAAATGCTGGACCATACCGTCCGTCTGGCTGTACACTACAATATCTACCACAAAGTACAAAATCTTTTCCAGAACGAGACTAGCGTCAGTATCCATGAGAATTCTAGTATCGCCGCATTTTTGAGTAGTAAGAAATCTAGATGGACAGTAACCCAGATAGCAAATTTAGTTTACAGCAAAATTGCAGCAGTCTTTCTTTGCAAACCTGCACACTTGCTGCAAGTTCAGCATGACAAGTCTGCATATTTGAAACAAGATTGCAGAGAGTCTAAGAGTCTTCAGTTACTTCAAGGTTACCATGAGAAGGTTACAGTTTTGCAGCAAGACAGCATTGCAAAAGTGTAGTCGCTTAATGTTCCGTCTAACATGCAGGAGTTTTGCTGCAAGTTTGTAGCGTCGTATTTGTTAAGACAAGATATTATCGAGGAAAAAATCAAACTTTTTGCAATCTGGAAAAAGGGGTTCTAACCCAGATAGCATGCATCCATGCTTGCAGCAAGTTTGATTTTTTCTGGATAATATATTGTCATAACAAATTTGACCCGACAAACTTGCAGCAAAAGTCCTGGAAGTTAGAGGGAACATAAAGCTACCACTTCTTTGCAACGCTATTTTGCCGCATAAATGTGGCAATCTTGTCATGACAACCTTAAAGCAAGCGAAAATTATTAGATTTTTTGCAGTCTTGTTTTAAACTTGTCGACTTATCATGCTGAACTTGCTGAAAATTTGCAGGCTTGCAAAGCAAGTCTGCTGCAAGTTTGCTTCAAACTAAATTTGCTATCTGGGGATAGGATTTAAAGTCCTAATCAGTTATTACAATCTCAAATTAAACCTCATAGCAACATCGAAACAACTGGAAATATATTACTTCATAGTGAAAAGAAAAAATTGCACTTCTTGAGGCTCTGTGTTTCAAAACGATATAGAATTAGAATTGGAAAAATAATTTTATTGCTTTTAAGATTAAATTAGTCTCAAGAACTACAAAGGTAACTTATCGAATTCTCTCAATGCTAAATTTATTTGTAACAACAAAATAATTTTACTTATAACTGTATTATTTGTCCATTTTTATGCCAATCCAACATAGATATTTATGAAATCACCAGTTATTAACAAACTGGATTTGCATTTCAACACAATTTTAAAAAGATTATACGATAATAGATTAAATCTAAACTTAAAAAAAAACATTTCTCTTCTTGAAAATTTAATCTTCAATGACTCAAATATGAAAATAGCCCCTTCTTTCCTCCAGAAAAATTCGCCTCTTTATAGCGCAGATATTATTCTTTTCTAATTTATTTTTTTATCACCTCCAAAAATGTTGCCCCTTTTTTAACTTGTTTTCTGAATCTTAATTATCATATCTGTCAAAGGCGCATTAAAAATGTTTCCGAAGTCTTTATATTTAGTTTCTCATCACAATCCTTGGGGAAGGGGAAAAAAGGAATGGAAGGTAATTTTTTTTCCTCTTTTGTCGTATTTTCCTAGGCTAGAATGAAGTCTCATAAAAAAAGATTATAGCACAGTAATTACCAAGGAAAAGATTTCCGGAGGACACCAAGAAATGTGGAGATTTTCTTACTGCATTTGACTTAATTCAAGATTTTGTGACTTTTGCCTTCATTAAAAATTTTAGTTTTAAACATCAAGGAAAAAGGCTAAACTGATTCCATCATCCCATTGATATATATTTATGTATATATGTATGTATATATATATATATATATATATATATATATATATATATATATATGTATATGTATATATATATATATATATATATATATATATATATATATATATATATATATATGTATATGTATGTATATATATGTGTGTGTATGTATATGTGTACACATATATATATATATATATATATATATATATACGTATGTATGTATATATATGTATACACACACACACACATATATATATATATATATATATATATATATATATATATATATATATATATATATATATATATATATATATATATATATATGTCTGTAATAGTATACTTTATTTTTTACAAGCCATCTATAGTCTGTTTGAGAATGCACATATATATGTGTGTGTGTGTAATTTGCCTTTCATAAATATAATATAAAATAATAAATAATCAATGCAGGAAAATTTTCAAAAAATATTATTTTATTATGGTTCTAATGATAGTTTATTTTAAAACTTTTCAATTAAATTACGGTGATGTTTAAATTACATTCTATAGAATTATTAATAATATAAAAATATTTTTGGGTATAAAAAGTTAAAAAACTTTATTTTAGTGTTATTTTGTAAAAAACTTGTGTTATTTAAAATGAGAAAAAGGAATGATTTAATTATTCTTTAAAATTTTCCGAATTTATAACTTTGTTTTAAAGTTTTGTAATTTTTTTCGACAGGTAGTACTACGATGACCTATACCTATATAATAATATACTTGACCATTTTTCACAGTACAAAATAATATTGTAACTTCATATTTCAAAAATGTCTTGTAATAAAAATATAATTTGACAAAACAGTCATGTTTATTAATGATAACACTAAACATATTAACGCTTAAAGACATATTGAATTCTGTCAAATTCTTTTCGTCGGCCTTTATTAAAACTTTGTTCATATCTAACTATAAATTGTAAAAAATCTAAAACTATTACAACATTTTAAAATTTTTAGTTGAAAATTAATTTGATATTTTAGTAAAACCAAGATTTCAATGTATCTAAGAATGATATATTTTTAAAGATTTTTCGTCATTATTATTTTTTGTTTATGAGAAACATACGAAACTAATAACAAATGTATAAATGCAGTATATATCATGTACAAAAATTATGTTTTGAGTTATATCACTTTTATACTGCTCTAAATACTGGAATATTGCTATATGCAATATAGTTATTTTTTAAATTTTGAATTTTTAAGTGTATTTATTAGGTTTGGAGGTACAAGATAGGGGAACAATTAAACATTGCTATTAGTCAAACCGAATTTTGAATAATCAAAGGAAACTTTTTTAACTTTTAAATATTGTGTTCCCTTAACTGCTTACCTTGCAAATATTTTTGAAAAAAATTGCAACAAAATTA
Source organism: Pardosa pseudoannulata (assembly GCA_032207245.1). Classification (NCBI taxonomy): domain Eukaryota; kingdom Metazoa; phylum Arthropoda; class Arachnida; order Araneae; family Lycosidae; genus Pardosa; species Pardosa pseudoannulata. The sequence continues at coordinate 8,165,145 of CM063500.1, read as the reverse complement.
TCACTTTTTATGTTATTATTAAATAAGATAAAGCAAAACAAAATATATAGGTTTTAAGTTGAATTTTTAATTTTTTACAATTGCAAAAGCATTTAGTTATAATATTAGTTTACTATCCCGCGTTATCTCGGGCAAATGGAGAAAAGTTAAATATTAGTCTTTATATGATGATTTTTGAAACAGGGGACAACACAAAGGGATACCTGACATTCTGAACACTGGTATCTAGTGTCTTTTCGTATTGGCTCACCTCTGAAATCTGTTTTATGCGTGCAGAGAGTACACTATCTCGTTGAATTTGGGTTTTGCTTTTCAAGCAGGAATAACATCTGGAAAATGCTTGGAGGTTAACCTGAGTGGTAAAGAACTAATACCGGGTTTTCCTGATATGACAAAAAACTCGTCACGTTGATTTCTTGAAGTTTGCTTTTTAACCAGTGAAAACACGTGACCAGTTTCACCAAAAGAATCCCGAAACCAACAAAATTTAAACAAATGGAGAAAAGTTAAATATTAGTCTTTATATGATGATTTTTGAAACAGGGGACAACACAAAGGGATACCTGACATTCTGAACACTGGTATCTAGTGTCTTTTCTTATTGGCTTACCTCTTAAATCTGTTTTATGGGAGCACAGAGTACACTATCTCTTTGGATTTGGGTTTTGCTTTTCAGGCAGGAATATCATCTGGAAAATGCTTGGAGGTTAACCTGAGTGGTAAAGAACTAATACCGGGTCTTCCTGATATGACAGAAAACTTGTCACGTTGATTTTCTGAAATTATCTTTTTAACCCTTTAACGGAGAGTGGTTTCGTAGCAAAACCACCTATTAAACATCTTTTTTTTTAAACTTTACTCTTTGGACTACTTTACTTTATCTTTTTATACTTATTTATGGCTCCAGTCTCATACATCTGTGATATATGGAAGCCAATGATGTAGAATCAAGAGCTTTTACAATTAAAAAAAAAACACATTTTGGAGACATAGATGAGTTTTCGATTATATATATATATATATATATATATATATATATATATATATAGATAGATATATATATATAATATATATATATATATATATAGATATATATATATATATATACATATATATACATTTATATATATATATACATTATACATTTTATATATACATATTATACACTTTATATATATTATATTTTTGATATTTTAAATATATAACAGATAATAGTTATACGTTTAACTTATTTATTTCTTTTTCTATTGAAATATATGTATTTAAACTTTTTGTACTTGAGAAGTGAGATTCAATTTATCTTACTTATGACCTCAAGTAAAAGTATCTGTACAAACAACACTTTTAAGTTGTTAAGCTATTTATTTATTATACCAGTTTAAGGATTATCATTTATTGTTCTTCCAGTATAGTTAAACTTTTAAGAAGGCATAATGTTCAAGCTGTACAAGGGGAGGGGTTAGTCAGTTAAACCAGTTCTCAAACCCTAATTTCCTCTAAGGCAAACCCTTCTAAGGAATGCAAAAAAAAAAAAAAAAATTATATATTTTACATATACAAGGGTTATAGATAATATTTATAAAACAATTACATTAAATTCCCATGAATTTATTTTGGTGACCATTAAAGGGTTAACCAGTGGAAAACAAGAGACCAGTTTCACCAAAAGAATCCCGAAACTAACAAAACTTAAACAAACTGCCTATCAAAGCTGAATATTTCCTTTCATTTCCTCCAGGACTAGTTAAACCGTGATAAAAGAACTCCCACTGATAAATTTTGCTTCGCCCGAGTTTTCTCGGGATATTGATTAACTGCAATATATACGAACCCGAGATAACTCAGGATAATCAACAAACGGTTAAATAAGTTAAAATATTAAAGTCGTGATTATTAATTCCAGCTATAAGAGAATAATCCAGTACCCCTTACCCTCTCATTGGTTAAAAATATCAAGAAAATATGAAAATTAATTAAAATTTTAGAGCAAATACAATACAAATCGGAAGTGTTAAATTCAAGCCTTCCCTAATCTCGCCTAATCTCATTCACAAATACCGCATGAAGCTAATTGCAATCAGCCAAACGGCCACCGGGGCTCTATTTGCATATATTCAAATGCACTCGCCTCTCTCCGTCCAGCGTTCCGCATTTTACGGGGCTTTAAAGACGTTAGATGCGTCAGAGGCTCTCGGACCCGCAACTCAGGGTGTGATTAAATGCATTAGTTGCGGGCATTACAGCGTCAAAATGCGTTTACGCTGGATTTCCTTGTGTACTTTTAGAGATGCGGCTTGCACAAAGCAGGAAATCCCGTGTTTTAAAACGTGAGTCAATTATTCATATATTAAGAGACCCGCTGGCTGAAATTTCTCCAAAATAAAGTTTCAATTTAACAATCGTAAGCTGTTGGGAAGTGCCTGTGTGCTATTAGGTAGACAGGATAGCTGAAAAACGCAGAAGATATCATTTGTAAAGCAATATGCTGTGCAAAATATCTATTTGTGCTTCTTAGACCAGCAGTTCTCAAACTTAGTGCCGCAGCAATCAAGAAAATAGATTAAAAAAATGTAAAATTATTAAGGCACGAAGACACATAAAATTTGTCGTCCCTAGCCGCTTATGCAGAACTATGGTCTAATGGGTTGGGTACAGCACTTCCATCCCTGAGTTTATAGGATCGAATACCTTTGCTGGGATGGATGTTCGTGACCATTTGGTATCGACTTTAAGCAGTAAATCGCACTCATTACCCCAATCAAAAAGTAGACTGTACCGCATCATAAATACGGAATCTAAAGTGAATTAAAATCGCAATTGAAATATTTTATTGCTATTAAGATGAAATAGGTTACCATCGCCTATGTAATAATAGCATAAGTTATCTGTCCTTCTGTCCTCGAATTTTTGAAGCTGTTGGACCTGGAAGGGATAGAGGCATCCATATTAGATACTTGATGAGTTAGGGTTAACAAAATTGAAAGCGAGTAAAGCTTATCTTCTCCTAAACTGTAGATCCAATTTTAAAATAAATTGGTATAAATATGCTTTATATTTATATATTGGTATAAATATTTTTATACAGAGCAAAATAATGTCGTCAATAAAACGTTCGAAATCCGGCCCTTCCCCTCCCATTTTCGATCATTTAATGCCATTATTTCAAATCCTATTTTCCCCGGTTAAGAGCAGTCGATTAAATTTATCAAATTATCACATAATAAATAGGTAAAAATAACATTTTTTCTAGCATTATGGCGTCATTGATTTAACCATCTCATTTAATCATTTTTTTATTTTAAATTATTAAAATATCGTCTGCATTATTTTCATACGTTTTATTATTGAACTTAGATATTGCGTAAATAATTTTCTTTTGTATTTGGGTTAAATAATAGATTAGGTACATATGTGATTAAATTTAATCATCGATTATTTTTTGTTGAAATGGAAATTTTATCACGAGTATTAACAACAAATTCTATCTACCTCCAGGGTGTAGTGGGAATGATACTTCCATTCCTTTACTTCCATTAATTGCTGTGGAAAACAGATTGGGAAGATCTTAATGATAATTTCTAACGTAGCTAAGGAAACTTTGAATTATCTTTCTAGACGACTTCAACGGGATTCTAAACTGCATTCACAGTATCGGGAGACTTTAGAGGAGTATGAAGATAAATAAATTATTCAGCTTGTACCAGATAATTCTCAGCCAAAAAATAAACCCTTTTTTTACCCGAGTCATAAGGAACTTTAAAATTCAGGAAAATTAAAAATTTTACTGATTCCGTCATATGACGGGCTATATGCCAGTATTGAAATAATTAAGATTGAGACTTTTGTGTTTTGAATTATAAAAACACTACTTTTCAATCGTACTAAGGGAGATGGGTGATCCTGATTGGTTTATTCACATTTATGTTTTGTTCTATATTTAAGAATAATCTTAACATGTTTCCACAAGCTCTAATTTTTATCCGATATGTTCTTTAGTGATGAAGTTCACAACTGAGCTAAATCTATGTTCTACTAAAATCGAATTGGCTGGAAAAAAATAACATCCTCCGTACAAATTATCCATAAGGTAGAATATGAAATCAGGATACGGTTTTGTAACTAGAATTTGAAGTATCATTATTTAAACAATCCCCTATTTGCGTATCTCTTCATTAGTAAATAATTCCATAAGTTGTCCTGTAACGATATGGATTCATCTGTGTTTGTGGATTTATTAGCAAAAGGGTCACAAGTTCAATCAGGAATATGGTAATTTGAATAGTCATTATTTTACAATTCTGGAAAATTAAAAATTTTACTAATCCCGTCATATGAAGGGGTATATGCTAGTATATTCCATAATAACCGTTCAAGGAATTCTGTGATGTCCACATACTATATTTTGTTTCACATATTTTATCCAGTCTTTTGATAGCCTAGTTATATATAGAGATAAAAAAAATCGAATGTGTTTCTCGAATAATTACAAAGTCCTCCATTGAATCGGCAGCGGATAAAGTGTGTTCATTACCCCGATTGCGCCAGCTGCGCTCATAAAACAAAGCCTGTTAAAATTTACTCGCACAGTTAAAAGGCTGGGAGAACAAACTTACTCCCTAAATGCTATTGTAGGAAATACCCCCGAAATGGATCATTTGTACAGACTTTTCTTTCCATTAGTAGTGTTCGGATTGTGTATAGTTAGGAATGTAGCCGATAGGAGAGAAAAACTACTCTGAGAAGGATGGATTTTCTTATGAAGCTAAAATTGGTTTCTAAACTGCAATTATTGGACAAGTGATATAAGAAATGAAAAAAATATATTATTGACCTATAAAATGTATTTTTGCTTATTTGATTTTGCATTAATACTATAAAAATATCTATCCCTAGAATTACATAGGTTTATATTTTCTATATAAAGAGTTTATCGGATACAGGAGATTTGTGATTTTCATTTCAGTACATCTTTAAGAAAGTTATAAAATAGAATAAATTCTTGCAATCTAGGCAGAAATGAGACGTTTCTTCCCAGGCAAACTAGATCGGTGTGGCAATTTGGCCACAATAATTCATAAAGGGAAATTTCCATCGCGTTTTTTCCCTAACTGTTGAAGCCGAACGATGGCCGAATGGTTAGGGTACTGACCTCCGGAACCAGAGTTCATGGGTTCGAATCCCATGTTCGTAGCCGTCCGGAATCGGTTTTAAGCAGTAGGTCCCGGTCTCATTAGCCCTCGTGTTGCAAAAAGTAGACCGTAGTGCCTCAAAACCAAACCAAAACCCTAAGTGATGAAAAAATCGACATAGGTTTATTTTTCGATCTGCATGTGACATTGTGGATTCGGCTTTCAGATGCTGAATCTGGACCATGGAATCAATTTTATTGTTAGAATTATCATTATTACTTCATATTGTGAACAATTGATTAATATTAATTTACTGGTTGAGACTTTGACACGTATTTTGAATACGCACCTGGAACAAAAATCAAATGCGACATCGGTTTGAAAGAAACTTGGTTGAAGATTCCTATCAGTTGAAATACAGTAAGAACTCTTTTTCTGAAGTTCCGTACCAGACGATGTCGATTATTTTTTGTTGCAATGAAAAGAGATATAATAATAATATAATAATAATAATAGACAGAATATTATAATAATAAATTAGGTACATATGTAATAATTTTTAATTTATCCATCGATTATTTTTTTGTTGCAATAAAAATTTTATTAGTTTCATTCCTTTACTTCCATTACTGTGCCCCCCCCCAAAAAAAAGGAAGAATTTAACGATAATTTCAACGTAGCTAAGAAAACTTTGAATTATCTTTCTAAATAATTTCAACGTGATTCTAAACTGGATTCACAGTATTGGGAGACTTTAGAGAAGTATGAAAATAAATTATTGAAAGTGTACCAGATAATTCCCAGCCAAAAAAAATCATCTTTTACTCGCCTTATAAAGCACTTTACAGTTCTGGAAAATTAAAAATTTTACTGATCCCGTCATATGATGGAATATATGGTAGTACATGACATAAAAGGCGTTCAAAGAATTTTGTCGTGTCTACATCTTATATTTTGTTTCAAATATTTTATCCACTCTCTTTATAGCGTAGTTATATAGAGGGATAAAAAAATCCAATGTGTTTCTCGAATAATTACAAAGTCCTCCATCGAATCGGCAGCGGATAAAGTGTGTTCATTACCCCGATTGCGCCAGCTGCGCTCATAAAACAAAGCCTGTTAAAATTTACTCGCACAGTTAAAAGCCTGGGAAAACAGACTTACTCCCTAAATGCTATTGTAGGAAATAGCCCCGGAATGGATCATTTGTACCGACTTTTCTTTCCATTAGTAGTGTTAGGATTGTGTATAGTTAGGGATGAAGCCGATAGGAGAGAAAAACTACACTGAGAAGGATGGATTTTGTTATGGAGCTAAAAAGGGTTTCTAAACTGCAATTATTGGACAAGTGATATAAGAATAGAAATGAAAAAATATATTATGGACCTGTAAAATGTATTTTTGCTTATTTGATTTAGCAGGAATACTATAAAAATATCTATGCTTAAAATTACTAAGGTTTATTTCCCTTAGCGAAAGAGTTTATCGGATACAAGAAGTTTATGATTTTCATTTCAGTACATCTTTAAGAAAGTTATAAAATAATAATCAGATTAGAAAGATAAAATTTTAAAGCGGTTTTAAAATTATTTAATTGTTAGAGATGAATCCGATAGGAGAAGAAGAAAATGGAGAGACAAATGGGGTTTTCTTACAAAGCGAAAGATAGACACTAAATCCCAATTGTTGGACAAATGATATAATAAAATGAAATGAAAAATAGGTTACTGACTTGTGAAATGTATTTATTTTTGTAGCAAAACATATTTGAGCCGCTCAGTGTACACGTTGAATAACTCCATTTTTTAAAAATTTACAAATATATTATAAAAGCTCTTAAAAGGTGTTAAGAGTAGCCACCGACGCGTTCAATGAGAACTGCGTGGAATATTTTGTGCATTGACGTTCCATTTTATCAATATCCAAAAAATGGAGTTAATCAATATGTGCACTGAATTCCTCATTTATCTTTAGAATTATAGAGATTTTCTCATTGTAGTGTTTAAAGAGTAGTTTTTTAAGGGGTGGGGGATTTATAATCTTTAATTAAGTACTACACCAAGAGAGATTGTATTATTTTACAATAAAAAGTTAAATAAGGATATAATATTTTACAGCGGTATCGAAAATATTGCCGCAGTTGCCCTGGTTGCGGCCTCATTTTACTCTCAATATGTCATACCTAGCATAGCTAAATGCTTGCTTCTTTCGATCTGAAAGTTACAAAATTTCTGTAGTAGCAGATCAGTGGTTTAAAAACATACCGTGGAAATGGTCAAAAATTTGAAAATGACGAAATAAAATGATTTTAGCGGATTTTCCTTACAACTATTTCAGTTGAGTTTTGGCGTGAAGCTAATGAAATTCTAATACTGCAGTTAATATTGCCGTTTCTAGCAAACGAAATAAAGCAGTTTTTTTTTTCAGAATTGCATGTCTAAAAAATCAGCATTTCAAAAGAGCTGATACGGTAAAATGTTTTTTAAATCATCGCAACTCGCATATATACATATATAATTCATTTTAATGAAAAACTATAAAAAATTATATTCCAATCCAAAAAACATTTTTTTTTTAATTTTAGTCGAATTCTATTATTTTCAAGATCTCTTATCCTCTTAATAAGAATAAATAGCTATAAAGCGTCTTTACTGCATTCCAATTTCATCACTTGAAATACATCTATGTGGATCAGGAACAAACATTTTTTACTTCGACATGGCTGCGCTAAAAACCTGAAAAAAATTTCATTTGCCTTTATTTACTGAACAGAATTATTTTTCTCCTATTCAGATAATGGAATGCATCACTTGATCGTATCCATAGTTATTTTTTATAACATTCATTCTTTCAATAAAAAAAGGATAAAAAACTGCCGCTGTTTTTTACATAACAAATAATACTTAAAGTTAATATAGTAGCTTCAATCATAATTTTTTTTTTTTTTGACAATGAATACTTTTTAGGGTTTTGCAATCTTTTTTATCGGAGTTTTATCTTTATAAACATTCCGAGAATAAAACCAGGACATTGAATGAAATCAATAAGTTTTTTGGTTAATATATAAATACATTTGACTCCGATGATTTTTTAATACAAAAAATTGGCAAAGCTTTTAAGCAGATATAGAACCTTTTTTAAATGAAAGATTTTATTATAAAAGCCTATTTTTGATTCAATATAAAATAAAAATTTTGATCTGCTTAGAATAAAATATTTCCTTGATCATTAAAAATAGTCTAATTTTTTTAGAATTACATCGGACTCTGCTTAATGTCATCAGTTTGGGACACCGGGATTTTGTTAACAATAACCGATTGATAGCAATAAACGATATTCAAAATTATATAAATTTATCCCTCCCTTTAATTCACACCTTATATTTATGTACCGTATATTATCGTTGAACACATAAGAATTGTCTACATAATTAAAAAAAAATGATCAATTGTTGACTGTCTACAATTTTTTCTAAGAAGCTCATTGATAAATTGTTCGTAATCATAATGTTTTTTAAAGTCATCGGATTGGTGTTGTACTCCATGTTTCAACACTTTAAACGCATTCCTCATTTCAGCACTTATAGGAGGTGTCTTGATATCAAGAGATTATTCATCTGACTTATCAGTTTCATCATTCGTCTATTTTCCTTTGACAAACTGACAGACTTCACATTCTGTTAATATAGAAGCTACTGGAATGTGTCTCCGTATTTTCATTTTGTTTATTTCTTCTAGTAAGACCATCACCAGTTTTCAAAATTTTGTACAATAGAGGTTGAGAAATATAGCGCTGATTCATTTTTGGTACCCTGTCATAATGACATTAAAATTTTGATATTTAGTTTTAATTTTTTAATTTCGCTTTTTTTTTTTTTTCCGTTTTTAGTTTATTTTTTTTTTTAGCTGGTTGAATGAGTTTTTTTTTTTTTCCTTTTTAGTTTTTTTTTTTTTTGCTATATTTTTTTTTTAGTGATTTTTTTTTTTTTTTTTTCGTGTATGTTTTTTTTTTTTTTTTTTTTTTTTTTTTTTTTTTTTTTTTTTTTTTTATTTTTTTTTTTTTTTTTTTTTTTTTTTTTGGTTTTAATGTTTTTTTTTTTTTTTTTATTTTTATTTTTATTTTTTATTTTATTTTTATTTTTTTTCTAGATGTTTTTTTTTGTTGTTTTTTTTTTTTTTTATTTTATTTTTTTTTATATGACGTTATAAGTATAAGAAATATCGCTTTCTGGCTTCATATCGAAAGAATGTAAAAGAAATACTAATTCCTATTTTGATAATTTTTAAATGAGAATTCTCGGAAATAAAAACAGCGATATAAAGAATATCCTTCTGAATACATTGAATATTCCTATTATAGAAAAATCATTAACCGATGTAATTAAAAAGCTATAATTTTAACATACAAATAAATAGAGAAAACCGGGACCAAGTGATTTCTATAACAATAAGCGATTGATAACATTATCTTAAGAAGTATGTATTTATTTTTCTAAATGAAATCAAAAAATTTTTGACTACATGCTATATTTAACTCAACATTAAAATTTCAACATTAAAAATTTTTAAAAACTTCATTCTTAAGAAGCAATATAAAAATATATACATGAAAGAAGTAGTTATTTTATGATAATTCGACTAAAATGCTGTTATAATGAAGATTTTACGTTTTAAAAGATACTAAGTTCTCTAATCATTTGATAGCATGAAAAAAAGACTAGTAAAAGAAATTTTTCTACAAATAGTTTATATTAATCGTTTGAAATGTATTTTATACGATATAAAACATCGTATAAAATACCGTTATATAAAAATATTCATAAAAGAAGTAGTTATTTTATGATGATTCGACTAAAATGCTGTTATAATGAAAGTTTTACGTCTTAAAAGATACTAAGTTCCCTACGATGAAAGAATGAAAAAAAAAGATTAATAGATGAAATTTTTCTACAAAGAGTTTATATTAATCGTTTGAAATGTATTTTATACGATATAAAACATCGTATAAAATACCGTTATATAAAAATATTCATAAAAGAAGTAGTTATTTTATGATGATTCGACTAAAATGCTGTTATAATGAAGGTTTTACGTCTTAAAAGATACTAAGTTCCCTACTCATTTGAAAGAATGAAAAAAAAAAGACTAATAGATGAAATTTTTCTACAAAGAGTTTATATTAATCGTTTGAAATGTATTTTATACGATATAAAACATCGTATAAAATACCGTTATATAAAAATATTCATAAAAGAAGTAGTTATTTTACGATGATTCGACTAAAATGCTGTTATAATGAAGATTTTACGTTTTAAAAGATACTAAGTTCTCTACTCATTTAATGAAAAAAGACTTGAAATTTTTCTAAAATTTTATATTAATCTTTGAAATGTATTTCATATAAAACATCGTATAAAATATTATTAAAAAATTTAAAAGAATGTTATTTTATGATGATTATAAAATGCTGTATAATAAGGTATCTTAAAAAAGATACTAAGTTTATATTTGATAAATAAAAAAAATATAAGAAATTTTTAGAAATAAATTAATCTTTAAAAGATATTTATATAATTTTATAAGTATTTTGTAAATATATGAAGAAAATGTAAAATTAAAAAAGGTTTTTTTTTTTTAAAATAGAGAAATCATTAAAATGATTATGATTTATTTAAACATCAAAATAATGTTTTAGTAAATTTAATATATAAAAAACTAAAAAATATGAATTTTTTAGAAGAATGTTATCTATTCAATAACAATTTATAAATATATATAAGAAACTTTGTGTTCTTTTTTATAGACAAAAAACTACTTGTTTCAAATTTTTTTGTTTGATTATATAAATGTCCTTTTTAGCGAATGTTTTATTTATAAAATACTATTTGAATTATTCTAGTTGATTTCTCTGAATTAACAAAAATGTTGTATTTTGAAGTGTATATGAATTTTCATTAAACATTTTAAACATTCCAGTTTTACTAATATTAACATTAAAATATGTTTCTAATCTAAATAACGTATCTTAATAATAAAGTAAACATATTTTAGTGAAACTATTTATTTCCAATTTTTTTAAACTTATCTATTAGAGTCGCTCTCAACATGAACTCCCAGATAAAATCTAAAGAGGAATTTTTTTTTGGAAACCGTTTATATTATCCTTTTAAAAGTTGTTAAGCTTAGTTTTTTTTATAGAAAATATCATTTTTAGGTAAGAAATTGTGTTCATTTAAAATTCACTAAAATCCTGGTGAAGATATTAATAAACTATTAATTATTTAATAATAGTAAACATATTTTAGTGAAACAATTATTTAATTTTTTTAAACTTATCTATAGAGTATTTTAAAGAATAGATATCTAATGTGTAATTTTCTTTTTAGAAACCGTTTATATTATCCTTTCAAAAATTGTTAATCTTAGATTTTTTTATACAAAATATCATTTTTAAGTAAGAAATTGTGTTCATTTAAAAACCTCTTTTAAATATCCTGGATGAACACATATGAATACAAAATAATTAATGTAGTATTTTAACAATGAAGTAAAACTATTTCTGTGAGATTGAAATCTTCCTTACAATTATTAATTTCATTATATCATCCACAAATTAATGAAATGAAAAGTTGTACTTTTTTCACTATGTCATATTTGTTTGCGCTCTTAACAAGAAATGCACAATATTCGAGGTTAATATGTAAAATATTGGTATTTTCAGAGTGTATTTAATTATTAGTCTTGTAAAGTTAAAATTTTTAATTAAATGAAAAGTAATTACGTCTTTAACATCTTTTATTTGTAAATAACTGTACGAGACGGAGTCCAAGAACTCCTGTACTGAAGCCAATGTAAATGATATTTGGTTTTTGATGAAAATAATTAAACGTAAATGTACTATTAATTGAAAATTTATACACAATTTTATGTTATGTTTTATATTGAATATAGTTGAGAAAAACGTGCCAAAAATGGAAATTTTTTGTTCTCTTTTATTTTATCCGTTATTATCATCAAAATGTCAGAAATAGATTATTAAATTTTTTTTTAAACGAAATAACTACTATTTTCAATATTTTCACATAAAATGTTTATTATCATATTATTTTCCTAAATTACAGCAGATAAATCAAACGACATAATTTCGATAAATATAATAAATATCAAAAATATTATAACTATAAAGTCATGAATTCATGTCCTAGATACTTTGAACACAAATTTTACAGTATAGAAATAGCAAATGACCAAAAAGATTTTAAAATTATTTATTGAGAAAAGCAAATTAAATATATAATTAGACGAAACGATTTTTTCACGGAATTGAAAGATTTTTCTCTTCGAACTATGATTAAAATTTTATTTTGCCCAACTGAGTTCGTCACAAATTAATATATTAAAATGTGTAAAGTTCTTATAAATAGTCTATAACGTAAAAATGGCTTTACTGTTTCGATTATTTAAATTTTTAATATACATTTTGTTGTAGAAAATGTTTTTTTTTCATACCTAGTTAAATTTAATAAAATGAATTTGTTTTGTTGCATATACTTGGCCTAAAAACGATTAAAGGCTACTCGTATTAAGCAATCGCCTTTCGTTTTGAACACCTCAATGAAATACGATTACTCAATAGGTTCTCGTAATTTTGAACAGAAATCAGAAAAATATTACAAAATATTGATTGAGCTTATATTGTGACACTAACATATTTTACGTTTAGTCATTTAAAGAACACTAAGGATGAGGATTGCTTAGAAAATATTATAAGATTGCCTTTACAAAGCTCAGTAACAAACTTAATCCTTTAATGTGTCAAAACTTTGACGCTAAAGGACATTTGGTAAAATATTTATGTTGCATTATGTTTATATTATTTCCTTAAATGCTTTTTTGCCTCAGTAATGTTAAAGATAAAAATCATAACATGCTATTTTTTTCTAAATTTGAGATACAAATGAATTAATTTTGTTAGAAATCCTAAAAATCTCAGATCAGTTATGATTTTTCTCAGACATTTTCCCCTTCATTACGTTTGATATTATTCATTATCTCAATAACTTTTCGCCCTCGCGGATCATTTGACACGCACAAAAATCCCTCCCGATCTTGCCATCGACACTATAGTCTAAAGCAATCTACATTGCTAATTATCAACCGGTATGTATCCCCAACTCTTTAGGAGACTAACATAAAGACAGGAATGGCTTCCGTTCTAATTGCACCTAATCTGTCTATGACGGCCCGGTTGCTTTGCGCGTCAAGCCCTTTTAATGGCTTACGGCCCTTAAAGTGCAACTACGGCGCATTAAAATGCATGAAACTGCTATGTCCTCCAGGGATGAATATAATTAGGAGAAATTCACGAGATAAGGTGAACGGAATGCATTTTACGGTCTGTGATGCAGCCGTTTCAATCACGTGAGGAGGACGTGGCTTTTTTTTCCAAATGCAGACATTTTTCTTTGGCTAGGTAGATTCAGAACAAAATATTTTCACTGGATTTAAAAATAACCGATTAGGTAGAAAGGATAGGATGTCCTCTCAACTTTTTAATATTAATTATTATAGAAAACATCGTAGCTGTTGAATTTTTCTATGTTAGTTATTTTAATATTATTATCTATATTTTATTATTCCTCTCAATTTTTTAATATTAATTATTATAATAAACATTGTAGGTGTTGAATTTTTTTTAATCAGTTATTTTAATATTATTATCTATATTTTATTATTCCTCTCAATTTTTTAATATTAATTATTATAGTAAGTATTGTAGGTGTTGAATTTTTCTACAATCTATTTTTTTTATCAGTTTTCTATATCAGTTATTTAAATATTATTATCTATATTTAATCATTCCTTTCAAATTTTTAATATTATTATCTATATTTTATTATTACTATCAAATTTTTAATATTAATTATTATAGAAAACATTGTAGCTGTTGAATTTTTCTATATTAGTTATTTTAATATTATTATCTATATTTTATTATTCCTCTCAAATTTTTAATATTAATGAGGAATTTGCACATGTGGGGGATTCGAACAACTTAGTGTTTTTCTGGTAATTTCAGACTCGTAGATTCCAAAAATGTTCTCAAAAATGTAAAAAACTGGGTCCATCATTTAAAAAATTAATTTTAAAGTTAAGCGAAAATCACGTGACATCAAAAAGCTCCGTGATTGGTTGTGATGTCATCGTTCATGCAGACCAATATTTTTGTATTGCTTTTAAGCGCGCACTATTTTCCGATTTTGTTTTTGCAAGTTCCTGAAATTTTCTAGCTATCAAAATTTATTTTTATTTAAACCTGAAGGTTTATTTTATCGATCTAGATAGCTTAGTTATCTCAATTTGTCATAAATGTCTCTTCTACCTGGATTTACCAATCAGACAACCTCCCGAAAATTGACAGCATGTCAATGTTTTCTTTCTTGGCAAAAAACCCGGATTTTATGGGAGCAGAAATACGAGGAATTAAAACCCAAAGGTGTGTAAAATCATTTATATTTTTTTTCCAATTTTACTTAACATGTATTAATACTTTATTCATGCTAAACACAGCTCTTTTGTTTGTAAACACAAACAAGTCAAATAAATATACATATATCATATACATACACATTTGTAGTTGCATCGTTTTTTATAAATAGAGACGGATGTAATATTAAAATAAAAATTAGAGGAGGTATTTTTTGTGAGACCGGTCTCATTAGCCTTCGTGTTGCAAAAAGTAGACCGTAGCATTCCAAAACCAAACCAAAACAAAATCAATTCTTAGATATTTTAAATATGATGAAAAGAAATTTAAAATCTTTAAATGGCTTTACTTAATTATTTATACATTTTTAAATAGCAATACAATTTTATTGCCTTTAATATTAATGTCAAATTAAAAAATGTATAAAATTTCTCAAATTAAATTTAATTTTTAAAGTAATATAATTATTAAGTATTTTAAAAATATTATACTTTTTTTTTCAAATTAGTCACCAATTTAATCGAAAAATATCACTGTTACATTTGATACATAAGAAAGTATGCATCTCTGAAGAAAATATTTATAATACCTTGAAAATACATAACTTTTCCCCTCCCCCGAGTTATTTATTAGATAATTATATGCTTTAGATATTTATATGTTTTTCGATATTTATATGCTTTATAAAATATTTATTGTACTTGAACTCTGTGATAATACTCGAAAATTAGCAGTTTTAAAAGTTAAATAGCAGTGGTTAATCAACAATCCTTTTAAAGGTATAGATGTATTTTATATACTTTAATTGTTCTAAAATAGTAATATTTAAACAAATGCAAGCATTTATTTACCGAAAAATGGTCTTCACAAACCCATAGAGATGATTTATATGATAATTTGAGGTTTAATTTCTCATCCCTTTTCATCTCAGTTGTCCAGATTTTACGTGTATGTGGGTCTTTTGGGACGCTGAAAAATATCTTCTCATTGCAATTAGTTGTTGTATTTTTACAGAGTGGCACAATACAATATTTAGAGTATGATTTTTTAATGCCAGACATAACAAAAAAATGCTATTATATGCGATACTTTACACAAAAAACAAATTTAAAAGTCGCCTTTTAACATGTAAACAGCATAGGAGCTCGGTGTTTACATGAACGATGACGTCACAAACTCGGCGGAGATAAAGTAGCGTTTTTGAGAGACGTTAAAGAGTCCGCTATAAAACCCATTAGAAATCACTCATTAGGCCCCCAAATGAAAGAAAAATAGCTACTGTCCTGCTTACTTTTTTGTCTTCTATCGTTTAAAATCAAAATTAGAAAACGTGAAAATTCCTCATTATTATAGTAAACATTGTAGCCGTTGAATTTTTCTATATTAGTTATTTTAATATTATTATCTATATTTTATTATTCCTCTCAATTTTTTAATATTAATTATTATAGCAAACATTGTAGCAGATGAATTTTTCTATATTAGTTTTTTTAATATTATTATCTATATTTTATTATTCTTCTCAAATTTTTAATATTAATTATTATAGTAAATATTGTAGCTGTTGAATTTTTCTCTATAAGTTACTTTAATATTATTATTTACATTTTATTATTCCTCAAAAAATGTTTATATTAATTATTATAGTAAACATTGTATCTGTTGAATTTTTCTAAATTAGTTATTTTTAATGTCATCCTCTATATTTCATTATTTTTTAATAATATTAAGTATGACAATAAAATTTGTACTTATTTATTTACTTTAAATTCATTACTTTAAATTTTCAGAGACTAATTCAGAGTATATTAAGGAAAGTAAAGGCTGTTTGCTCTCCTAAGAATTCCCTTTCAATTTTTATTTATTAATTATTGCAGTTAATGTTTTAACTGCTTAGTGTTTCAGAATCCGATTTACAGCATATTGAAGAAATTAATGGCAGTTTCCTTTTCGAGAATTCAGTCTCAATTCTAATTTAGTACTGCAATAAATATTGTAACTGTTTATTTTTTCCGAATCCTATTTAGAGCATATTACGAAAACTAAAGTTTTCAGAATCCAAATGATTTGACTAGATATATTTGAAACAAAGGATTTTTTCTAGATTTAAAATAACAGGGTACGTTCATGTTACTATTTAGTCGATAGGATGACTTCTCAATATTTTTAATATTGAGTATTATATTAAACATTGTAAATATTCAGTTTTTCTAATTTAGATATTTTTAATTTTAAGTATTACAGTAAACATTGTAACTGTTTAGTTTCCCTAAATTAGGCTCTGTAAATTCTAATTTAGAGCATATTAAGGAAAGCAAAAGCTATTTGTTTTCAAAAGAATTCCTTTTCAATTTTTATATATTAAGTATTACATTTAAAATTGTAACTGGTTAGGTTTTAAGAATGCAATTTGGAGTATATTAAACAAAATAAAGACGCAGTCTCATTTTTTTTATAAAAAGGATTACGATAAACAGTTATTGTTTACTTTTTTTAAATCCAGTTTGGAGTATATTAAGAAAAGTAAAAGTTATTTGTTTCAATGCAGACATTCTGCTTTGACTAGATCATTTGAAGCAAATGCTTTTTACTGAATTTAAAATAGCCAGTAGTTATTAATATTTACAGAATGCTACTGGCTATTAATTAGCGAAGATGATACCCTTTCAAAATTTATATATGAAGCAGTACTGCTAATATAGTAGAGGCTTAGATTTTTTAGTACAATTTATAGTATATTAATGAAAATAAGAGCTGTTTGAAAATTTCATTTGATTTAAATTAAGATTTTTTATGCTTTCTAAAATGTTGTAATATCCTCATATTACTGCATGGATTTTTAATTTCCTTTTTCCATGTATCCTTAAAATCTAATTGTTTATTGACAAATGCCTAACCTTAAATACATTTAATGGAGAACAAAAGAAACGTACCTAAATTGGATATGAGTTTCTCAAAAGAGCTCATAATTAAAAGTACATACAATATTTATTCTTGTAAGATGAAAATTTGGATTTCATTTGATTTAAATTAAGATTTTTTATGCTTTCTAAAATATTGTAATATCCTCATATTACTGCATGGATTCTTAATTTCCTTTTTCCATGTATCCTTAAAATCTAATTGTTTATTGACAAATTCCTAACCTTAAATACATTTAATTGAGAACAAAAGAAACGTACCGAAATTGGATATGAGTTTCTCAAAAGAGCTCATAATTAAAAGTACATACGATATTTATTCTTGTAAGATGAAAATTTGGATTTATAATTTAAGCTCAAAATGAATTTTGTTTTAATAACCATTAAGTAATATGGATTGAGAAAACAATATATTTGAATTTGTAAATTTCACCATGCGTATCATAATTTTCTTTTAAAGAGGAAAAGCTATATAATCAATATTGAACTGAGAAAGAAAACGTGGTTTTATAACTTAAGCTTTAAAAATATCTATTTTAACCCTCTGAACGGTTCTCACGTACAATTCCGCCAAACCGATGAAACCTTCAAAACTGTTGTCACGTACGATTTTCGACCTCTGTAAATGGATGTAATGTTTCTGCCAGTCTTTTCTCCCATGGTGTTTTTCGGTAGGACGGTCAGGTCGATTGTTTAGGAACTGCACCCCTCTTTCACTGGCATTTATTGAGGGATGTACCCCTACCCCCTGAAGCACAAAGACGCTGATAGCTTTTCATGGCTTTGTAAATCTCTATTTCGAAGTATTTCCTTAACTGCTGTATCTCTAACTGGGCCACTTAAATATCTTGGATGACTTTCCTAAAAAAATATAAATAAGTCTCTTAAAGACTATTTTTATTTGTACTTTTAGAATAAATTATTTCTTGTGGGATGATCTTCGAGACTTGACGAGCTTTATGTGTATTAAAAATTAACAATTTATAATATCTATTTATATATCTATTTATAACCGGAAGTAAAGGAACAATAACGAGGGTGGGTTTTCCGTACTCCATTTTAGTCGACAAAGGGTGAAGTACAAAATCATAGAACGCTTTGGCCACTGGCACAATAAACCTTTAGCGTATTTTTGGAGACTTTTTCTTCCTCGGTGTGTTCCACTTGGAGGGTTAATACACTTTTAGGAAAGTATAAATTGGTAAAACAGGATATTTTATTTATTTAAGATTTCTGGCTATCAGCGTTCTCCTTTAATGATAAACTTACTATTTCTTTTAAAGTAGTAATAAAAAATTTAAAGTCATATATGTGTAACAGAATTATTTATGCTTGTTTTAATAAGAGTTTAAAGATAAACATTAAAAAACTGATATTTAAGATTCCTTTTACTTTAAATTTATGTAGCATCAAATAAAAGAGATGCATGAAAACTGGGGATGAATTTCTTAAAAGAACTCATAAGCATTAATCTATATGAAACTTATCTCTGTAATAAGTATGAAAATATGTATTTATAATTTAAGCTTACAATGATCTCTATTTTAATATCCCCTTTAACTAATATGGATTAAGAAAATAATATGTTTGGTTCTATAGAGTTTATCATTTGTGACATACTGAATTTATTCTTTTGAAATAGAAAATAAATATTTATCAATATCGTAATAGAAAGATGAAAATATAGGTTTATATTTAATGCTTAAATTGAGCTCTGTTTTAATATTCATTTTAAATAGTATAAATTGTAATAAAATAATTAGCAATAATAAATAGCAATTATAAATTAAATAAAAAAAACCTAAAAAAAAAAAGAAATTTATTTTTATCTTTCTGGATCTTAGCGTTCGCTTTTAGTAAATTTATTTTCTCTTTTGAAATAGTACTAGAAATTCTAAAATATCATAGAAATAAGAAAAATGAAAATCTGTGTGTATATTTTAAGCTTAAAATGAACTCTATTTTAATATCCTTTTTAAATAGTATAGCTTGAAAAATCAGAGATTTAATTTTTTGGATTTTAATTTTCTGGATTTCAGAGTCAACTTATTTTCTCATTTAAAATAGTACTAGAAATATTAAATCATCATTGAAATGAGAAAAATTAATATTTTCAGATTTAAATGAATTCAGTTTCAATATATTTTCTTAAGTAATATGACTTGAGAAAAGATTGAGTCTTTGGCTTAATAGTTTTTAGCATTTATGCCTCAAATGAACTTCTTGTAAAATCGTACATTTTTTTAAAATACGTTCTTTTAATATTTAATATATATATCTTCATAACATATTCTTTTAAAATCGGAAGAAAAATAATGTGTAATTATCAAAATGATTATATTAGAGTATATATTTTTTTATTTCATCAAATCTTTTAAAAATATTTTTATTTAAGATCTTCATAAAGTAATAATCAACTTTTTGTTCCTTTTCTTGTTACAAAGCATATGTTTTTCAAACTTAATAATACTAGATGAAAATAAAATTAAGAAATAAATAAATTTGTTAGTACATAAAAACTTATATACCAAAGTTCGTTATGCACAAAGTAATAGGAAAAACGGAATCGATTTTTTTTAGCTAATTTCTCAAAATTAGTATCTCATTTAAAATCTTTCCGAAATGAGGAATTCGAAAAAAGAATGAGAAACAATAAAAATAGAAGTTTTAAAAATTCCCTGGAATCTGAAAAGCTAAAGCGAAATCTTAACCCTGATTAAACTTTGATTTATCGTAAAATAATTGATGCTCGCGTATTCGGAGAAACAAAAATAAAAGAAAATTTATTCACGAGGGGAAAAGATGGGACAAAGAAAAGAATTAAAAAGAAATTCTGTGGATGTAGATTTTTTGTTTTTTTTTCTTTCATCTTGTTCCTTTGAAAATCGTGTCTCTTGAGACTAGTGGTTCGAAAACAAAATCATCGAAAGATTTCAAAACACGTTTGTTGACAGTTCCGAACAAAGGTGGGGCGGTAAGAAAAGAAGGGAAAAAAATGTTCGATAAGAAAAAAACTAGAAGAAAACTTCGAAATGATTTCGTTTCGGAAGGTAACGAAATTAGTGTCAAAGTAATAAATAAAAATCTTTTCGAAGTTGTTTGGGTTTTTTTTATTTGCAATTTAGAATGCTGTATTTAATTTGCTTTATATCAAATATGTTGTACACATCTGGTAATATTATTTTGGGTAAATAGTACCATAATCTAAGGTAGATAAACCATCTTAGAGTATACGCCGTACAAGTGATAATTGATCTTAAAGTATTGAAAGTTTATCGGATAATCGGATAACCCACCATGACTACGTATATACCGTACTAGTGATAATTGACATTACAATAACGAAATTTTATCGGATAATCCATAACGATATAAACACTGTACTCCTGATAATTGACTTTAAAGTAAAGAAAGTTAATCGGATAATCGAATAACCCACCATGGCGTAAGTATACACCTGTACTCGTGATAATTGAAATTAAAATAACGAAATTTTATCGGATAACCCACCACAGCATAAACACCGTACTCATGATAATTGATCTTAAAATATTGAAAGTTTATCGGATAATTGGATAACTCACCGTGGTGTACGTATACACCATACTCATGATAACTGACATTACAGTAACGAAATTTTATCGTATAACCCACCACGGCATAAACACCGTACTCCAGATAATTGACCTTAAAATATTGAAAGTTTATCGGATAATCGGATAATCGGATAACCCACCATGACGTACGTATACACCATACTCATGATAATTGACATTACAGTAACGAAATTTTATCGGATAACCCACCACGATACAAAAACCGTACTCATGATAATTGACCTTAAAATAACGAAAGTACACTGAAAGTAACGAAAGATCGTATACACCGTACTCATACATTATAATTAAATAAAAGAAATTGGAAAGTTCTTTTATGCAATATGGAAAGTCATTAGCACTTCAGCAAGTTTTTAACTATTATTTTTAAACAATTATATTTTACTTGAAATCGAATTCTAACTCTTGGTACTAATAATCACTTTTCTCTCTCATCTATTGAACAGTTCATTCTCACTACCATCATGAATGTTCATAGCCGTTCAGAATCGGTTTTACACTATACGCAGCCAAGTTTTATTTAATTCAAATATTTTGTTAACTTTGAGAACCCTTTATAATAAACTAGCATATAGCCCGTCATATGATGGGATTAATAAAAATTTTTATTTTCCAGAATTGT
>CM063500.1:8135870-8138370 GCA_032207245.1 Pardosa pseudoannulata | reverse complement strand
GCCTCTGAGTAACGCATTGTTGCCGGATAGTCAGACCGAACCAGCAATTCAACACCCTACACCCGACTTCAGGTGGGTAGCTAGTTACAGGTAGTACACGGCTTTAAGCAGTAAATCCCCATCTCATTAGCCCTGGTGTTTCAAAACAGTAGACTGTAGCGCTCCAAACCAAATAAAACCAAACTTATTCAGTAGTAAAAGAAAGATCAGTAAATACATATTTTATATTAATCCATTTTTGAGTGAAGATGATATACCATTTTTAAAACTTTAAATTTAACAGAAACGTAATTTTTAAATATTCGTTTGTACTGGGGTAAAAATAGAATATTTTTTTTCGGTATTCCTTTTTCTGCTTTATAACAAAAAAAAATCCATCCCTTCGAGAATAACAAGAAAATACAGCTCCTTTAGCCTTAAGCAGCCTTTTTTTTTCCTGGAAATGTATTCGTATAACTTATTTCTGCTACTTTGGCGTTCGTCACCTAATGAATAATACATTTGCAGTGGAAAAAGGATGGTCTCTCATAGATATCAAGTGTTTCGTTATGGTTAGAAATTCCTCAGAATTCGCTCCAGATTTTATGCTTATTTTCAACTATATTTCATTTCTCTGAATTCTTGTCTTTTCTAAAGAAGAAAGGCAAGTAACTGAAATATGATGACGTTTTCTTTTTATAAAATACATGTACGTTATGCGGAGTGTTTAGACAATTTTAATATACCAGACACGTATAGATGATTGCATGTTCATACATGTAATATCACACATACACAGCTGAGTGCATGTATGCATTAAACTAAGCTCATATTAGATAAGTGTGTTTAACACACTTATGTAAATATGAACTTAGTATAGATGGCAAGTATATGAGCACTATGAAGCCTCGTATCTTGCTACATGCTACTGTAGTATGTATATATATTTGCACACATGTACACAACACATAAACACACACACACACACACACACACATATATATATATATATATATATATATATATATATATATATATATATATATATATTATAAATGTATATTCTATGTATATATACATTTGTATTATATATATATATATATATATATACATACACATATATATGTGTGTGTGTGAAGAGAGAGAGAGAGAGAGAGAGAGAGAGAAAGAGACTGTTCTAATATACTTGCTACAGATTTAGAATCACTCTAACAGGCGTTCTAGTGTTACTTTTATATGTAAATTCATACAAATTACAGATTACACCCAGATCCAGTGTCAACATATAATTACGAGTGTAAAACTATTAAAAATTTGAATGGGCTGGGAGATACGTCATTTATCATCAAATTAATATTGTTATTATTATTATTTATGCAGTAGTAAATAACGTAAAAGAGCTTTGTTGTTATCTTTAATGATTCAATTTGCAGACTTAAAATTATTTAAGTCATGCAATTGTATACCATTTCTATCAATTCTTCTTTCATGTATGTACTGTAAATCTTAATTTCTTTCTCTCTGCTTTCTTAGAAGATGCCTGTTATAAACTTTTCTTTTATATTATTAAGCTAGTTGTGAAACTTTATACACATACATATTTAGGCCAACTAAATTAACCACTTCAAAATTACCTATATTAATTTTTTAAAAAGTTTTACCAGTTACATATGAGAAAAAGCTTTTTATTTGGTATTAAAAATTTTTAAAATCTAAAACTTTTTATTAATTTATAAAATACTCCCTGCAATTTAATTTTTTTTAACCCACACATACATCGTTCATCTTAATCTATATACGTGCACGATATACTTAACAGAACTGAGATTAGAGTCATTGACACAATAAAAACCCCGAGGGTATACTCCGAAAGTATAAAACTCCAACGGGCTAATGTACGAGAAATGTAATTTTATAAAACTAGAATATTTTTTCATAAAATCTAGTAAATTATATATATATATATATATATATATATATATATATATATATATATATATATATAGATAGATAGATAGATAGATAGATAGATAGATAGATAGATAGATAGATAGATAATACAATAACCATACATTCTAATAAATGATACTTTCATAGTTTTTAATCATCTGGATATCTAAAATATAAAAGTGAAATGAATAATATTCATAAATATCTATGCGTGTGTACATACATATATATGTATATATGTATGCGTATAATGTATATATATATATATATATATATATATATATATATATATATATATATATGTGTGTGTGTGTATACATATATGTATTATATATATATGTATATATATATATGAATATACATATATATATATATTCATATGTATGCATGTATATGATGTATATATATAATACAGATATATAATGTGTATATAGAAATAGGTAAGTGTAGATCGATATTCTTGGCAGTTGTTGCAGCAACGGTTATTCTAGTATTAACACGGTTGCATAATTTGTAAACAGCAATAAGTCTTTTAATTAGGGAATTATCACCAACTATTTTTTATGTTCAT
>CM063500.1:8118370-8130870 GCA_032207245.1 Pardosa pseudoannulata | reverse complement strand
ACACCTCAACACATACGCTTTGAAAAAGCAACAGAGTCAGTTTAGAAGTTCTTTTCTCATGGAACAACGCGTTTCTTGTGTACTCAAATTTCTTGTGTTACAGAGAAAAGTTTGCAAGCGATTAAAGATCCTATAATACCTCAATCTCTACAAAATAATATAGTCTGAAATTTTTTCGATGTAACACAATAAATCGTCCCTTTTTTCACTCAGAATATAAATTGTAAACGGAATTCGTAGCTTCTTCAACAAGTACATGTTAATGTATGTGTAAGGCCTTTAGAAACGAGCAAAATTCAAACATTACACCATAAAGGTTAAAAATATTATATTTAGATATTAAATTATATACACAATTTTTCACACATAGTCATATGTATATAATCTTTAACTGGTCGAATTTATTCTTCGCTGATCCCACTCGAAAATAGTACACTTTTTTTGTTAGCAAGGCTCGTTTAATAGAAATTAATATGTAACTTTTAAATTAATACTGTACCATATCAGAATCTGTATTAATCCTTTTTTCTTATTATGTGGTACAATCTCTCCAGTTTAAAAGCTTCTTTGTAGGTGTAACTAAAATTACAAAGGTATCATCTTATGTTAGAATTTGAAGAACATACAAGGTGATCAAATACTATGAGTTGCATACTCAAGTCATTATCACAAGCAAACATATACATGTTTTCATCATCCAATTAAAAGCCTTATCATGCGTCAATCTGATGAAAAAAAGTTGATAATTTTTTGCTGTAAGAAAAGAAATTTTCACATTATTTACACACAAGTTGTAAAATGAATACGCTGCTTTTTCAACGCGTACATGTGGACTTATGTGTAAGATCTTTAGCAGCATACACTATTCAAACATTACACCGTGAATGTTAAAAATATTAGATTTAAATATTAAATTAAGTACACAATTTTTCACACATACTTATATGTATATATTCTGTAACCGGTAAAATTTACTCTTCGCTGATCGCAATTGAAAATATCGCATATTTTTTTTGTTATCAGGGCTTGCTTTAAAACTAATATGTCACTTTTCAATTAATGCTGAATCATAGCAGAATCTGTATTCCTTTTTTATATTATTATGTAATACAATCTCTCCAGATTAAAAGTATCTTTGAAGGTGAAATAAAATTACAAAGACATCCTCTTATTTTGGGGTTTGTAGAAAATGCAATGTGATCAAATACTTTGAGTTGCACATTGAAGTCATTATCCAATGCCAACATATATATGTTTTCATCCTTCAATTAAAAGCCTTATCATGCGTCAATATGAAAAAAGGATTGATATTTTTTTGCTGTAACGAAAGAAATCTTCACATTATTTACAAATAAATTCTAAACTGAAGCCGCTGCTTTTTCAACACGTACATGTTGACGTGTGTGTAAGATCTTTAGTAGCATGCAATATTCAAACATTACACCATGAACGTCATCATAGATTTAGATATTAATTTAAATACACAATTTTTCACACATACTCATATGTATATAGTCTGTAACCGGTAAAATTACTCTCCGCTGATCACACTCGATAATAGCAAATATTTTTTTGTTAGCAGGGCTTGCTGTAAAATTAATGTCACTTTTATATTAATACTGAACCATAGCATAATTTGTGTAAATCCTTCTCCTTATGTGATACAATATCTCCAGTTTTAAAGCATCTTTGTAGGTGATATAAAATTCCAAAGGTATGATCTTAGTTGCATCCCTGTTGCATAGAAAACAGTCTTTAGACCGCAAAAAAGAAACAAAATTCGAAAGTAAAAATGTACAATTTATTATGAGAATCCGTCTTTTGCTCAAGTTTTAGCTTTTTCTCGCAAACTCTATACGTCGGCTTATAGTAA
Source organism: Pardosa pseudoannulata (assembly GCA_032207245.1). NCBI lineage: Eukaryota > Metazoa > Arthropoda > Arachnida > Araneae > Lycosidae > Pardosa > Pardosa pseudoannulata. The sequence continues at coordinate 8,128,997 of CM063500.1, read as the reverse complement.
GGGTACAAAAGAGCCAATAAACAGAAGTATTAAGAGTATCTTACATGGGGAACGCTAACAACCGAAAAGGAGATACGCGCAGCAGTTACATAAGATTATTTTATCTCAGCAGTAATTAACTTGGTGTTTTCAAGGTTGCCAAAAAGGTTACCAAATTCAAACAGAAACAAAACCTTTCGAATTTATTTTAGGATATATTTGTAATAAGGTTAGGTAGTGTATTAAAATATCATAAAAACATTTATATATATATATATATATATATATATATATTATATATATATATATATATATATATATATATATATATATGTGTGTGTAAGAAAAATTCTCAGGGGTTTTGAAAACTTATATCGAGGTCTAAAATTCCCGATTCCCTCTGCTTTCTCCTTTTTAACCCCTAACCTAAATTGACCACTGGGGCTACAGTTTACGCCCTCACAGAAGTGGCCTGACCAATTATAATTCTACATGGCCCTAGCGGACAATTTAATAAATTTCCAAATAAAAAGGAGATACACGCTGTCGGAGGCAGATTTTCTAGAGATATTTTCCCACAGATATTGACCCAGGTGTTAAGGGTCTTGTACATGCTAGCTGACCCTTCAGTTTGTCTATCCCTGTGATGAAGTGGGAACCCGTCTTCCAACGTAATCCTAATAAAGGTCTTTAGTTAAAACTGTATCAGTTTTATGGCCATGACTGCAACCACCCATCGAAATGTCCGTCTCATTACACATACATATATATATATATATATATATATATATATATATATATATATATATATATATATATATATATATATATATATATATATATATATATATATATATATATATATATATATATATATATATATATATATGTATATATATATATATATATATATATATATATATGTATATATATATATATATATATATATATATGTATATATATATATATATATATATATATATATATATATATATATATATATGTATATATATATATATATATATATATATATATATATGTATATATATATATATATGTATATATATATATATATATATATATATATATGTATATATATATATATATATATATATATATATGTATATATATATATATTATATGTATATATATATATATATATATGTATATATATATATATATATATATATATATATGTATTGTATATGTATGTATATGTAATATATATGTATATATATATATATATATAGTATAGTATATATATATATATATATATATATATATGTATATTATATATATATATATATATGTATATATATATATTTGTATATATATATATATATATATATAATATATGTATATATATATGATATATATATATATATGTATTATATATGTATATTTATGTATATATATGTATATATATAATGTATATATATGTATATATATGTATATATATGTATATATATATATGTATGTGTATATATGTATGTATATATATATATATATATATATATATATATATATATATATATATATATATATATATATATATATATGTATGTATGTATATGTGTGTGTGTGTGTTTACCCATTTCTGTCAGTCCGAATATAACGATTGTTAAATATGAAATAACAAGTCGTGTCTTATTTACTCATTTTCCTTCAGTATAAGCAGATTGGATTTTGAAAATTATTCGTTCTCCCTGGAAGACAAAATTCTTAAATAACTAGGGTGTTCTAGCTATAAAGTTCTTTTTATTTCTTTCCTGTGAACAAGAATGCAAAAGGAGAAAATTTTGTTTCAGAAAAAAAAATAAAGATAAACAAAAAATAAAATCAGCAAATGGGAATTTCTGAAAAAGTAACAGATGTGATGTGATTTCGCGAAAATGTTGCCACTCAGAAAACTGAAAAAGCAAATAAAAAATGGATAAATCCCCGTCGTAAGTACCACGGATTGGAAAAGTCACGAGATTTCATTCCTTAGAATGTAGATTGAGTTGTCAGTTAGAATTTCCAATTCTCCCCCAAATTCGAACCTACTTGGATCTGCCCTTGGGCACGTGAGAACTCTCTCAAAATATTGTTTTAACAGTGTTATTTTTCTATTCTCTTATTATTTTCTGTTTGCTTCGTGTAAGTGAAAATGCATCTAATGGCCTCGCTTGCGTTTATCTGGTTTTATGGGATTTGTTCGAATTTGTTCCATCTGATGAACTATGTTTTCATTCATGAAAGAGAATAGTTAGGTGGAGGAACTTTTTTTTATGGGGTTGGGGATTTTTGAACAGTGCTTTAAAAAACGTTTTTTTTTTCTATTTTGCGATATTCGCTATTTGTTTCGTAATGTAAAATAATGGTACAGAATCTTACGTAGATGTTTACTAAAGGAAAACAGGTTATCAATTCAAATTTTGTTCATTTTTCCAATCTGTTTATTCATACACAAGCTATAATTAATATCTAATATGCATATATATATATATATATATATATATATATATGTGTGTGTGTGTGTGTGTGTGTGTGTGTGTGTGTGTGAGGTCTAAAAAAAGGGGTAGTTGGAAATTACGTGACCTAAAAGCGATTTTAACAAGGGAACTCTTTTATAATAATAAAATAAATGAAAAAGATCCACGCTCGCGTAAGCTTTTAGGATAACACAGTCAGGCGGAAGCATTTTTGAACTATTTGATGAGCTTGCAAACAGATAAGTTTCAGTTAACGCGTGGACATGGAGCGGTCAACACCTTTTCCACGCATAGCTCCGCTACGAACAATGAAAATGGCTCAGGTTTTACTTTTAGAAGAAACGATGATTTAATAAAATTATTATTATCATCAAGAAGACTGTTTTCCATTTGCCTTAACTCTGGACCACGACTTTGCATATATATATATATATATATATATATATATATATATATATATATATATATATATATATATATATATATATAATTTTGTACATGTTTATATGCATATATGTATTACATATATACATATCCATATGTACAAAACTATATTCCTTAGTATATTTATATGTCTATGTTTATATATGTATAGATATATATGTATGTAACAAGACGGACTTCACGATGAGTGGTTGCAGTCATGGTCCATAAAAATGACACCGTTTCAGTTAATGAGCTTTATTAACAGATCGTTTAAGTTCGAGTTCCCGCTTCATTATAAGAACAGGACATAGTGAGGGGTCAGCTAGCATGAAGTTATAAGTAAGAAGCCCTTAACACCTGGGTCGTCATCTCAGTGAAAAGCTGTTGGAAAATCTGTAAGAAAATCTGCCTCTGATAGCGTGCATCTCCTTTTTGTTTGGAAATTTCCAAAAGTGACTGCTAGTGCAATGTAGAATTATAACTGGTTAGACCCCTTCTCTGAGGGCGTAAACTGTAGCCCCAGTGGTCAATCTAAGTTAGGGGTTAAAAAGGGGAAAGCAGAGGAACACGGGATATTAAAACCCCTGAGAATTTTCTGGGGCTGTCTTAGGGGTTTTATACAAAATGCCCACATTAGCTTCCCAATTAAAATAATTTTCCTTACATGTACATATATACCTCTCTCTCTCTCTCTCTCTCTATATATATATATATATATATATATATATATATATATATAAATATGTATATATATATGTATATAGATGTATATTATATATATATTATATATATATATATATATATATATATATATATATATATGTGTGTGTGTGTGTGTCTGCGTGTAATAAGTGTGTTTTAAATGTATTTTTGAAAAGATTTGGTATACTCTAGCTCAAAAGCAAATAAGAGCAATTCATTCCATCTGATGAACTATGTTTTAATCCATGAACGTTCTTTTTCTTCTTTTTTGCGATATTCGACTTTTGTTTCGTAATGTAAAATAACGGAACAGAATATTTCGTACATGTTTATTAAAAGAAATCATAAAAGAAATCAGTTCAAATTTAGTTCAATTTTCCTGTCTGTGCACTTATGTACGAATAATAATTGTTACCATATATATATATATATATATATATATATATATATATATATATATATATATATATATATATATATATATATATATATATATATATATATTTAGCAAGGGAAAACCTGACACTTGAGGTATTTGTGGTTTTTTTTCCTTATTACTTTTTGTTTTTTGGTTGGGGTTGGGGCATAATCCTAGATTTATTATTCCTATATTATCATAATCCCATACTACTCATAATATTCGTGTGTATGTATATGTATATACATGTATATATGTGTATGTGTTTATATATAAGTTAGTTTTAATCTTAAATATGTAATCTTTGTGAGAAATATTGGAATACTTTAATTCAAAAGCAAATAAGAATATTTGACAGATATAAATTTACAATAAAGAAAAAGTAGCGTTGTGGGAAATTTGCAGTTCTATCTCGCGGTATAAATTTTTAATTGATTCATCAAATGTGAGCCATTTAGACAGAATTTCATTTATTCCGTAAAATAGTATCAAGCAAAAGGAATCCTATATGGCATGTAAAGACCCATCCTAATAAATATTATATTAATTCTAACTCTATGACATACTTTTATACAGATATAACGTTCATATATTTCTTAGGCAATTTCCACCTTTTCTTTTTCCATCTGTAGGAAATTATCAGATTTATAAGCTATGTCCTACTAAATCTAAGCCAGTGAAACTGGTGTTGAAGCGAAAGACTAACATAAAATTTTCCATACCATTTTTGTTGCTTTTAGACTTATATAAGTGTTTCTTCTTGCGATATTTTCTTGGGCATAAGAAGATCAGATAAAATGAAAAATATTTTCGATGTATCTTTTCTATTCAAGGCTTGATATTTTTCTCTATCGATTTATCTGTCTGTAAAGACGAATTATTGTAAGGAATGGTTACTCTGTTCCATATGTATTCGTGTATATTTATGCAGTCATTTGTATAGATTTCTATTTATCGGAAGAGTTATTTTTGAATTTTATAGATTTAGAGCCATTTATTCAAATATGTTTATTTTTGGTGCGGTTTTACTCCTTTTGTGGTAATGTGTTTATATATAAAATAAAATGTAAGATAGTTAAGCTTATGACTTCAAACAAGGTTTTAAATTTATGATGTTTCTGATGTCACTTGGTCAAACCCAGCAAGATTAAGCCATACGCTACTCGTATTAACACATTGTATGCGAGACATGTACTAATACGTTTTCTGACGATTGATACTTGAGCGCGAGTCACGTACAAGTACGGGTTAATTGAACAACATGGTTTGTTTGTGGGTACAAAAATAACGGTAATATATACAGAAATGAGATTATTTTAGAGAAAATTGTTACTACTGGAAAGAAGAAAGAGCTTCAAAGACAATGCCGTGAAAAAAGTGCGGAGTGAAAACATCTTACATATGCAAGTTTTGCCCTGTACCTCTTCATAGAGGGAAATGCTTTGAACGTTAATACACTGTAAAACATTAGCTTTATGATTGATCTTTTCCTTTTTTCATAATGTAAAAATGTTTATATATAACATAATTCGAAAGAATCAAAACTATACACTACTATTTCTATTTGATTTTTCATATTTACCATACTATTATAAATTTATCTACTAAAAAATATATTTTTTGTTTACACAAATCTTATGGTCGTTATTTATATATTTCTAGTTATATATTTGTTTATATATTTCAATAGAAAGTACGAAAAGTTGGTTAAAAAATTAAATAATTTTCGATCTATTAAGATTTAACTGAGTAACTAAATTTACGCGCTAAACGGACGCTGCCGATATAATCCGCTACGTAATGTACCCGCATACAATGTGTTAATTAGGGAATTACCATTAATTATTTTTTATATTTATTAAAATTTGTACAATATATATTTGTTTTTCTTAGCTTACGTTAAAGAAATATATTGATACTAACTGTGTTTCATTAAATACACTTTTATAATTCAAATATATCAAAACTATTTAAAATTACTTTTCGCAGATTTGTCTATGACATCAATAATCGAAATTGTTTCATGTGTTAAGGCAAAGGGGGTCACTGCCTTTCATTTTAAGGAGCAACGCTAGAGTGAAAGTACGACTTATGCCCAAGTGGATCACCGTAATCTAGAAGCAGTGACAAAGCAGAAGACCCATAGGCTTAAACTGCCACCCCAAATTTATTCATTGAGAACTTGGAGAACTTTGTGACAATGAACCTATTTCACGTGTCCCGGTCACCTTTAACGAACACGGCGGATATTAGGCCGGACCGGGCTCCGAACCCGCAACCCTCCAGTTACGAGAACGTATTTTTTCTACCGATTGAGCTACGGCGGACCTTTAAATTGTTTTCATATAAGAAAAATTTGTGTTAATTCCTAAAGCATAATTAAACCCTTCCTTTTGCTCCCGTCAAAATGACAGGCTGAAGTTATGTCCTTTATTTCTCGCGCCGGTGATATTTCTGGGCTAGAGTGTTCAAAAGTAACGAGCCGAAGGATAATCCTGAATGTTGACTTTTCCTATACAATTAATTTCATTTATTTTAAACTCAAAATTAACCCAAAAGTTAAAAATGAATGCATATATTATTATACATTCACATAGTTTTAATATAATTTTCATGAATAAAAAATAGGCATTTTTCTGACCATTTTCTTTAAAGTTTATGAGATCGTTAAGGGGTTAGCGGAATTTTTAAAGCTTGTACTTAACATGTAGGATAAATAACAATAAAATTATTGCGTCATATCTGAAGCATATGTAATGACAGAAAATAATGCTGGCCTGAATATTAACCATTTGACTGCTACGAAGCGCTATCGCGCATGTCTTGTGCTGTGTCAAAAATGTATAGAAGTGTGATTGTATTGCTCTATTTTACTATAATTTTTACACTAGAGAATAAGTCTTATTTTCCTCTCAGTTAATGGGAAAATTATAGTAACATACAACAGTATTTTGACAGAATATTAAAGAAGAGAAATAGCGCTTCGCAACACTCAAACGGTTAAATTCAAATTTTTTTTTCTCTGAGTGGGAGATTAAATTTATTCATAAGCTAAAGATACTTTTTGACAGATGTTTGAGTCAACGATTTTGACTGTGGAATCCACACGTGAAAAAACTGGGGCGCATATCTAAGGACAACAAGTGGCACCCATCTGTTAAGGACAACTCAGGCGCTAGTTGACGGCACCATTACCCGGAGATTTTTAAAGGGCAGCCTGTCACGTTCCGAATACCCGGAATCAGAAACGGCAGCTAGGTCGTCACTAGGCATCTCTTAGTCTCTAATTCTTCATCATCAGACCCCAATTTCTCTTATTACGGAGATTCTATCATTTTCTCCTTTTCTTGTCACCCAATTGTTATCAATATCCAGTACCACTCAAAATTTTTTGACTTGGAATAACTTTTAGATATCACTTATGGAAACACCACATCCTATGACATCATGGTAAAACAGAAAATTTTTAATACTTGGTACTTTCATATCAACGTTATGGAACAAGGCGGATTAAACCTGGGATGTTGGGACCACGTTAAAAAGTACAGTACACTTGCTTAGTAAATCCATGATTGGTTCATGAATCAATTTCTTCTTTTTCATGACTGCACTAAATAACAGTTAGTTTGGTACCACATGCTATAGAGATCTTTACTTGTGGGCAGGGTTAATCTGCCTAGATAACATACTGCAGGGGGAATTTATCCCTTTTTGTAATGAAACAGTCAAAGTCTTATAACCAATAAAATTGCTTCTGACTTACTGGCTCTAGATATCACTCTAGTTTCTCTGAAATTTATTTCAAATCGGGAAAAATTTTTAAACTCGTAGACAAGTATTTTTATGTCGATAATACAAACATGTGTCAATTTAGATAGCTACATTGCTGCTGCATATATACATTACTCATTTTCTAGCAAAATGAGTAATATAAAAAGCACATACATATGTTCAAATTAATTCTTCTTTACTTTTGAGAAAAATCTATATTTACGACAAGAATAAAAAATTACCTACAATCTTATTACAATAACGTACTCTCTTTGAATTCTTGTTTTTGAGACAAAATTCTCCAGAAAAACCATTCTCTCTTTTGTGTCAAGCTTACAGTTACAATCAAAGTGCGACGTGCACAAAAATAGTTCCCGAAACATACTGGATATGAGTCGAATAATGACACTTTAGACACGCCTATTCCTTGCCACTGCATACAAAGTGATTACGGGACATATGGATTTGGCAGCACTTTGTTTTTCAGAAGCAGGGTTGGCGAGTATTCAATAACTAATACTGACTTCCAGGTGCGTTATATTTATTCATAAAAATAAAAGTGATGAGGAGAAAGCGAATAGAAAAATAGAGCGAACGACCCTTGTAAATTATTTTTTTCCTTCCTTTAATGAAAGCAATAGAGATAATTACTTTATACACATCATTAGCGTTACTGAATTATTAAATTTGAAACATCTCGTATTCGCGATGATCAAATTTAAATTATCTTTTACATGAATTAGTAATTTATAGATTGTAACACCTTTCTATAATTCTATGAATCATTCATTAAGAAGGAAACTACTGCTGTGTAGGAATAAAGAAAAATCCTTAATTGCTTTTCCTTCAACACACTGTAAGCATTTTCCTCAATTGTTTCATTGATGTGGAAAATAAGTTCAAATGATGAGATAAATTAAAAGCAGTTTGAAAGCACAAATACCATTGTTGAATACCATGTTTGAAACTTTTCTTACTCGTGATGGTAAAATTTAAGTTATCTATTACATGAATTAGTAACTTATAGATTGTAACATATTTCTATAATTCTATTCATTCATCAATAAGACGACAACTGTTGAATAGAATTAAAGAAAATTGCAAAATTGCATTTTCTTCAGCACTCAGAAAACTTACTCTTGTAAACTATTTTCAAAAGGAGATTTAATAAACAATAAGACTAATTTAGTGTAAGTGGAAAATACCAATACCGATGTCGAATGTCGTCTTTGACATCTTACTTGCAATGGTCAAATTTAAATTCATTATTAAATGGGTTAATAATACACATTGTAACACCTGTCTATAATTATATATATATATATATGTGTGTGTGTGTGTGTGTGTGTGTGTGTGTGTGTGTGTGTGTGTAATATCTTGAGTTCGTCGCCAAACACAATAATAAAATCATAATCACAATCACATAAGGTAGTCGTAGTTAATAACATTTATTTGCATATCGTATATCCTTCTTAGCCCTTACGCAGCACACAACATTCTGTCATTTAATGGAATACATCTCTCGCCCTGTCACGTGACCATGAAAACCGGAAACACAACGCCGCCACTTTCATAATTTTGAACCTTGACCAACTTCAATTTCTACTGTTATATATATATATATATATATATATATATATATATATATATATATATATATATATATATGATGTGATATTTCTTTCATCGCCAAGGAAAGCGCGTAGCCCTGGACTCAGCATGCAGTCATGGCAAATCTTAAACAAATGAAAAACATCGTTAAACAAAAGAATTTGAGGTAACTAAAAACATAGTTTATTGAGACAACTTCTCACGGATGACTGTCCGCAAAACCTGTACATCTCAGTTAAATAGTTGTATGTGCCAACCAGAGTTTAATTACAAGCCGATGATATAGTTTAAGCTTCAGGATTTATTTTAATTTACGTATGAAACAGGAAGTTTGTGAGAGCAAAGTCACCAAATCAACAAAGAAATCAAAAGCATTGACCTAGGTTTGCTAGAAAAGAATACCCTGAAAAAGGTAGAATTATTCCAAGATGAACATAATTACGTTGGTTGATTTTTAGGATAAAATACCGTTACGTATATATATATATATATATATATATATATATATATATATATATATATATATATATATATATATTTATAATTGACGTTCTTCCCTTTTTTTTACTCATTTATATTTGGTATGCTTGTTTGTGGTTGCTATGTTTTTGAGTTTGTTTAATGTTTCACGTCTGGGAGAGTTGATGCATAAAAATAGTTTTAACCAGTGTGGGGTGGTCTCAACTCCCCAGTCATTTTGAAGCATCATATCTCTGGTTATTTTTGTCCATATTGAGGTTCTATTTAATTAAATTTTTATAGTCTTTTATACCTTTGGATGTTTTTAATTTTGCATACACATTTAAGACATTCAATATTTGTATAATTTTATATTTTTATATATATATATATATATTTATATATATATATATATATATATATATATATATATATATTATATATATATATATATTTATGCGTGTGATAATATTGGAAGGGAATATTATGTGTAATATGGGATTATGGTATAATAAATAATATACCTAGGATTTGCCACTCAAAAAAAATATAAAAAAACCACAAATACCTCAGTGTCAGGTTTTTTTTACTACATATATATACATATATATGTATTTGGCATTATTTCTCGGTTAGCACAGCTCTTCTTACACTGTCTCTGCTCTGATCACTATGTGCCGTATTTATGTGGCTATCTCCTCACGGTACGCCACTCTATGTAAAGAATCCCTAATTAAAATCTTTTTAAAATTAGTCTACAATTTAAATCTTGATAACAATATATGTA
>CM063500.1:8088370-8113370 GCA_032207245.1 Pardosa pseudoannulata | reverse complement strand
CCAAATTTAAAACAAATCATTATTTTTACACACTTCTTCTTTGTCAGCACTAAAGCTTGTTACAGGCCAAGGCTGTCTCCATGAACTTCGTCCACCTGACTCTATCAAAGACAATAGATCGCCAATGATAGACTACCAGTTCTCTTAAACCCCTTTCTACAGAATCTATCCACCTGGTGAGAGGTCTTCCTCTTTTTCGCTTGCCTTCAATTTTTGAGAAGGTCACTAGTTTAGTTGGGTTAGAATCTTCATATCTAAAAATGTGTCCCAACCATCTAATGCGACTGGCCTTAATAACATTGACAATATCTGGTTCTTTAAATCTATTGATATTTCATAATTATATTGAATTCTATAGACACCATTTTAACTGCTCCAAAGCTTTTTCTAAGTATTTTTCTTTCAAAAATATGCATGATTAAAAAAATATAATTCAGTTTAAGAAAAATATTGTTTTAAAACATGTTACATTACCTCAATATAACTTTGAACCTAAATCTGTACATTTTTAAAATACATATATACTTTTAAAAATATTTTAAAAAGTTTAATTTTAAAATTTAAAATATTTTTAAAACACATCCAAAAATTTATCATTTTTATCAAGTAATATTAAGAATCAAGTGTTTTGTAAGCTTAAATTTGTTTACAGCAAACAGCTGACACGTATTATTCATAACTCCTCAATATTGGAATTCTTTTAAGCGAATTGTTTTAAAATGTTCAGAACTTAATTCCTTTTCACACATATTTTTCTGAAAAATTGAATTTTTTGTGAATTTAACAGTCGTATGACCCCTTACTACCAATCTCACATGTACGATATATTCAGTTATACGAAGTACAGTAGGGTAATATAGACTACCAGCTTTTATTTCAGTCATATTTGATATAATAGTATTATAATTTAGCTATGTTTTTAATTGCTTTTGTTTAACTTCACTCGTCAGTTGAAATTTTGTAATAAATGTTTAATTATCTTATTAACTAGTTGGAGTTCTGACATTTTGGAGATATTTTTATTTCTGGTGATAATACTATATTCATTCATAAAAAATTAAATTGGATAAGAAAAAGTCAATTTAATATATGCAAATCGCTGTTCAAAGTACTTGCAGATTTCTAAAGCCATCTATCTGCAGTTGACATAACTAAAATCCCATACTAATATAAAAGTGTTTTGTGCGAAATTAAGATAATGACTCCTGGTTCAGAAAAGAACACACATATATATTTTTTTCTGCTCTTGTAAAATTTTTTGTTATATTTTTAAAAGCATTTTAATATTTTTTTTTGTTATATTGCAATTTTTCGTACATATTTTAATTCAGTAACACTTCAGTAAAATTTTGTCTTGTTTTATCACGCGATAATGAATAATTTTGTATAGTAGAGCTTCACTTGATTCGAAAATTTCACAGTCTATCTTTTTGATTATGTAAAGTCTTAAAGAAACTTAATGTGCAAAATCTCAAATATCTGGTAATCGATTTAAAAATAAGTTGAAAAAATTACGGATAAAAATTTATAAGAAAATTGTATATTAAAAAAGTCAAAAATATAATAAATATGATAAGTATAAAAAAATAGCTTTTATTTAATAAAAGTTGATAAAAATTACATTTATCAGTAAAAAAATAATTTTAAACATTGCATGAATAAGAAATGAGTGAAAAGCTCCTACTGTGAACTCCGCTTAATGTGATCACGGTTAATGTTATCAATTGCTTATTGTTATCGAAATCCCTTGGTCCCGATTTTCTCTATTCATTTGTATGTTAAAATTATCGCTTTATGTGTTCGTTACACCGGTGAATGTTATCCGTTTTTGAACCTCATTTTAACTAGCAAAGGAATATTCACAGTGTATTCAGAAGGAACCCATTCTTTTCTTTCCTTCGTTCTGGGTTTAAATTCCTAGAATTCTCCCTCTTCCACCTATGGAAAATGAGAAAAAACAAAGAAGTGGGAAATTACACGTCCCTGGAATTTTTCAGAAAATTTGCCGGTGGTCAATAGTTGTCGGATAATCAGAAGGCAACAAATTATTTTCGGAACTGAGAAGGAGAGAATTCACATTTTATGCCTTGCTCGCTTACATGCAGTTTGTCGATATGGAAACCGAAAAGTGAAATGATTTAACATTAAAACTAAGTATCGAAATTTGAAATCGTTATGACAGGTTACCAAATATGAGTCAGCGCAATGCTGCAGCGCAGTTAAACATTTCTCAGCTTCTGAATTGCACTGAAAGTGTTGAAACGTGGAGTACAACACCGCTCCGATGACTTTAAAAAACATTATGATTTTGAACGATCTATCAATGAGCTTCATAGAAAGAATTGTAGACAGTCAACAACTGATGAATTATTTTTATTATTTCTTATGTCTTAAAGGATAATATACAGTACATAAATATAAGGTGAGCTTTTCATTTTATTTTAAAATATAGTACGTGTGAATTAAAGGAGGGGAGGTAAATTTATCTAATTTTGTATATTGTTTATTGTTAATAATTGGTTATTGTTATCAAAATCACGGTGACCCAAACTGATCACATTAAGCGGAGCCTACTGTGTATGAATATTGTAATGTTCTCATATACAGAAATTGCTTGAAGAGCTTCTATACGATAAATGACAGTGGTTATGATGGGTTATGCTACTAAAAATAAAATTTTGGGCGCTGTTGGAGCAATGTTAAAATAGCATAGTTTCAGTATATATATAAGCATATATGCGAATATTTATAATAGAATACTAATTTAATATTTAATTTTTATACGTTGAGTATCCCAAGTTTTTATTTTTAGTCGCATAACCCATCATAACAACTGACCCTTATCGTATAGAATTTTCTCACGCAATTTCTTTATATCAGTGCATTACAATTTTCATACTGGAGCTTTACATACAATTTCTCTTTCATACTCTGTTTTAACACATTGAGTGCGGGTACATTTCGCAGCGGAATTGTACCGTTAGCAAGTGTTTTGCTCGTAAATTTAGTTATTCAGCTAAATCTTAATAGATCGAAAATTATTTAATTTTACATCTATCGCATCGACTTATGTAAAAACAAGAACATTCGGCTTCGTTTTCCTGTATATACCGTTATTTTTGTACCCACGAACAAACCATATTGTTATACTAACTCGTACTAGTACGTGACCCGCACTCAAGTATCAATCATCAGAAAACTTACTAGTACGTGTCCTGTGCTCAAGTATACTAATACAATATATATAATAATACTTTAATTATTTTTAAAATATTTTCAGTATGATTTCTAATTATATTAAAATTTATATATACCAGTGCTTCTAAAGTAGTGCTCCAATGTTATATAATGTAATTTTGCCAAATCTATTTCAAGTGAGATTTATGTGTACTCTTTGTAATTTGGTTATACATGCAAGAAAATTCACTTTCACCTGTCTAAGACAGATGATCTAAAACCCATTTCAAAAATTCTATTCGCCTTTTTCGTTCTCGAGTTCACGCCTCTCTGAAAAACAATCGAACGGGCTTGTCTACGGAAAATCCTGGAAAAGAAATCAAACTCTCCGTATTAGAGCTCCATTTTGCGTTGTCATTCAGATAAAATTTAAAGCGATCTTCCTTTGACTTGCATCAATACGATAACAAAAGGAAAAAAGATATGGAAGATTTCAAGACGCGATAAAAGTTTTCAAAAAGGATGCGTGCTCGCTGGTCTGTCGCGTGTTTCAGCGTGTTCAATAACCCGGTGGGTCGGTGCACTTAGCAATTCATGAGACCCTCTCCATCAATCAGTCTGATTTCGAACGGACAGCGTGAGAAGATAGAACTTTTTTTTTCCTACTTTTTCTGAAATTTTCTTCTTTACGAAGTATATTCAGAGAGAAATATACATGGTCACCTGGAAAGTCAGGGAAAGTCATGGAAAATCATGGATTTAGACAATGGATTAATTTTGTCATGGAACGTCTTGATTTTTCAAGTAAAACGGGTAAAAGTCATGGAAAGTCATGGATCCGCTAATATACCGATTAAAAAAAATGCATTGAATTGTTTAATTCTATTTTTACTTTTCATTTGGCTGAAGTTACTGAGTTTGGTATTTATGTATTATCCTATTGACCCTATTGCCAAGTAAAATTTGTAAACTCAAAACAAGATAGCTTAATGGGTGGGTAAATGTATATTATTCTGGTTTTTTCTTAAATTGTAGATTAAATTTTATTAATCTAATAATTATTTTTTAATAAAAATTAGTCAGGATTTTTGCACAAAATATAAGTTTATATCTAGGGGTATTGTATATAAACATTATAGGGTTATATTTGGCTATTATTCATGGTCACCTAGATAATACCAATGTACCCTGAATTCAACTTGGAAACATTTTGATTGAAAAATTGCTATATGATTAAACTTAGGTATGTAGATACAATTTATTTTTATGTATGAGTCTATTAATACTTATAAAGTAAATTTATAGTTTTTTATGATAATATTCCTGTAATTTCTCTAAAAGCATATATTTTATTTGTATGTACATCAGAAGTTTTATTCATATATACTTTAACAAAAGCTTTTTAAAGTCATGGAAAATGATCTGCTAAATCAAGGAAAGTTATGAAAAGTCATGGATTTGAAAAATTTTGTTTTGACAGATACCCTGAATATACAGATTTCTAACACCAGAACGGAGGTGAGATTATTTTAGCCCCAGAGCAGTTTTGCCAATTGATAACTCTTTTTTAGTTGGAAGAAACTCTTTGAAATTTTTTTACTTTTCCTAAATAAATAGCTCATTTATAAAAAAATAGCATTCTATATGCACAGAGCCTGATTTCCGACGGGGCAAACTGGGCCAGCGTCCGGGCACCCATTCAAAAGGAAACCCACAAATTGATTGCCATGTTTTTACACAGCTCTCTACATAAAACTCCACCGTATCCTAGTATTGCTGTGACTATTTACAAGCAATGGTAATGATAGGAGTTACAAATTTGGAAGTCCAGTAAAAAAAATTTTGTCTCTGAAACTATCTTATTTTTTAAAATTATATTTGCCATACTGTAATACGTTCATGAACAATAAAACACCCTTAACGCGTTGAATAGTAGATGTATTTTCGATGGTTTTTCCAAAACGCCGACATGAACTTTTCATTATGCGAGGTATATGCTGAAATATTATATTCAGCAGTTAAAATTACTTATAAAATCATTCTTGAAGCAATTTTCGTGGTGGGAGTCACCACTGACTCCCACGGCACGGAAAGCAATTGTTACGATTGTTCTTTTTTTTTCAAACATCGTGTTTCAATTGCTAAGTGATGACTCTCATTCTTTAGCATTCAAAGCAACTAGGAAGAAATAGAGCAAAGGATTTGACTAAAAAATGTGGTGACATATCATTCTGATTGCGTTGATTCACCTTTTCTTTGCCTTGAATGTTTCAATTTGACTCATCGCAGTATGCACTGATAAGATGTATATTTTTCATGTACTAATAAAATTATTTTTGTTTGGGTTGAAATATGCCATCGCACTCATACTTGGCGTCTTGGCGTTTTGGCTGTTTATTATTATTTAAGTAATAGCTTTCTCGGACCTACGAGGTTTTCTTAAGTTGATCCTTTTGTGTCTTCATTGGTTGTGTCTGATTAGTTTTGTCTTGTGCCTGTAATTTGATTGGCTGGGCTCAGGATTTTTTTAAAACTTTAAAAGCCCAATGTACCTCGTATTTTTATCATTATCATTATTATTATTTTGGTGTCTTTATCAAAAGGTGTTTTGCGATCTGCGGCTCTTCATTATGCTTCAACAGTTTTTATACATTGCATTAATTTCTTCAAACCTTTATAATAACAATGGTATTATTGAAAAATTTATCACTATCCATATTTTCTATAATTATGTACTTTTATTATTTGCTGCGTCGCCGGTCACGGGTGGCCCCCAAGGCGTTGTGGTCAAGTCGAATGCCGTTCACAGGTGACCCCCTTGGTAGTCAAAGTGTTAATTTTTAATGAAGGATTCCCAACAGGAATCTTTAACCAATCTAGATATCTAAAATGGTACTGTTACAGGAGTTTTGTTAATGTAAAGAGGGTCACCACTATGTGTACTGATCTGTAACATTTCGATTCTGACTCTATGTGACATTTACATGAGATTATTCACATCGAGGGTAAGATTGCACACCAAAGATAAGATTACACATAAGACTGTACATCGAAACACAATTCAAAGATTAATTTACAGTGATTAACACTGAGAAACTATTAAGAGTTGATGGCATATTCCAGTTATTTATTTATTCCCGTTAAATGGTAAACTGCAACAGGATACTACTCTTCAAAGATTATTTCACGAGGTTTCGTTGTTTTCCTTCCAACAAGAGATCAAGTGATATGCCTTGACACGGAGGTCTTTAATATTATTTATGTGCTTGGCCCAATATTACTGTTATTTTATTTGTTACTCAAAGACTAACTCAGTTTTGAGAGCTACATTTTGATAGATTATGTTTAAATGATGGTCTTAATGATTTTGCCGGAAAAGACAGCTAATAAAGAGAAAAAACAAGAGGCTGGTCGACAGAGGTGTTAGTTAACCAATGATATATTAGCTTTTATAGTCATGTGATGACGCTATCATGTATGTGTCGGTATTTATATAAATAACTATATAGTTAATGCGGACATATACAAAATTTATATTTGCGACGTATTGTTTGGCAGCAGGTTACCAGAAATTACTAAAGCTAGAGTTTCTAAAACGTTTGCCAAATGACTGAGAATAATTTTGTTTTAAAAATAGAGTCTAAAAAATTTATTACAAAATGTAAATAGAACTTAAAATTAATTATAGTAAATTATCATTATTTGTACACACACACAAGCCTATATATATATATATAATAAATATATATTTAATATATAAATAATATATAATATATATATATATATATATATATATATATATATATATATATATATATATATATATATATATATATATATAATACGTAGAAACCTGTCGGTCTCGAATGTTGTGGGAATTTTATGCGGATTTTTTTGTAGCGAAAATTCAAAATAGATATATCTTCTATTTACGGAGGATTTAATTTTTGTTTCAAACCAGAACAACGATATTTTCAACTATTTCCACATATTTAGTAAATAAAATAGGATGTAATAATAATAGTTCAGGATACAAAATTTCATGCTTGAATAAATTTAATTTGTGTTTACGTGTCTGTTAATTGAACATTTTTCATTTCATCTATAAGTTTTTGGAGTATAAATCATTTTGTTCATTACACTACTACATTGTGATACTAAAGAGTATCAGTTGCTTTGTAAGCAGACTTTGCTATGACATTTACACTATCTACATTTCTATCTGTTTAATCATCATCATTGATAGGATCAATCAGAATTTCTTTAATTATTTCTCCGTCGTTAAAACTCCAATAGTAGCTACAGAATCATCTACGTTTAGAAACCACTCGAAAGAGACGTGTACTTCAAGCATTATCCAGACTTTTCAATCTTCATCCTGCAGTTCATTGTTATTATTGTTAATCTCTTTCCCTTATCCTACTATTATATACTATTCTCAAATACGGCTTTGAAATATTCATTTGCATTTTCAAATGTAAACAATGACCCTATTTCAGATTTGCAATTGAAGGAGATTAAATTTCGAGATATAGCAGAATTGATGCAAAAATATTCCAGATAAATGGGGTAAAACAGAAGAAAATTTCATCGAGAATGCAGGGAAATAAATATAAAGTGGATATCTACAGGTTGAGATAGACAGTTTTAACTGTTTCTATGATTGGAAATATATTCTTCACTACTGAGAAATTGCATATGTAAATAGTAGCTTTAAGCATACATGTTCTTATGTACATATTAGATACACAGATATGTATGTATATGTATGTAAGTATATATATGTATGTATATATATGTATATATATATATATATATATATATATATATATATATATATATATATATATGTATGTATATATATATGTATATATATATATATATATATATATATAATATGTATATATATGTATATATACATATGTGTATGTATTTAAATATATTCATATATATATATATATATATATATACACACATACTTACGTAGAGATATATTTATTAAAACAAAACTACTCGTATATATTCCAGTGTATTTTAATATTTATACATAACAGTTTCCTCAAATTTATACACCGTCAGTTTCGTGTTTATGTTTGTGCTCTTATCTCAAAAGCTGTTGTTATAAAGTGTCAGTTTTCCACGCAGCTGTAGAGTCTAGAAAAGTGGTACAAAATTTGACGGGGAGCCATCGTTTTTCATCTTTTTGCAACATAGTCAGCTTTCAGCAGGATGTCATAGCACCGGCAATACGCGTCGTTTAACCCTTTAAGATGTCATGCCTCGTTAGGTGCTCTAAGCGTTTGAGCAGTCCGCCACAAACCTTTCCTATGATGAATAGATTCCCTTCTGCTTTGTTTGCTCTTTTGTACCGCTTCCAACAAATCTTAGTCATTTTACTTTATAATCGCTCTCAGAAATCTCGATTGGGTCGTCTTTATTATCACAGATCCTGTTATTTTACGTTGAGTATTAGATTTTATTTTACATATAGAGCTATAACCAGTTCAAAATTTAAAAAAAGTATTATCAAAATTGAAGAATGTAAATATATATTTTGCGTCAATTTTCTGGGATAGAGAGCTTTTATATTCCACAGTTTTATAAGGTAATACAACTGTTAAATCGACAAAAAAATTCAATTTTTCAGAAGGAGGGGGGAAGGAGTGTATTTCGAAAGTTGCTAACCCTAATTCGACAAAAATACAATATGCATGCCTCTAAGCATTCCAGGTACAACCACTTCATAAATTATAGGACAGACGGATAGATAACTTAGGCTATTATTATATAGGGGATGTAATACGGAATAAATCTGTTTTCACGAAGTTTTTCTATTTTCGTATGTGGCATCCTAATGGTTAAAACAATAACTCATCACTAACGTGACGTGCAAAGTTGTTAAAACTTCATATTTATTTTATTCTGTGCAAGTCATAATAACTTAGATGTAAGTATGCATCTACATATAATCGGAAGAAATGACTCGGACATTAAATGTTTAATACAAAGATAATATAAATAATCTTATCATTTAGTGTAAAGTTACGCTTTGCTGCAGTTGTAGATTCTGTCATTTGGGTCTATTGAGATTTTTACATTTTGTTAGAGTTCGGTGGTTTTGATGCCCCGTTTTCATGCTAGCCATCATTTTTCTGGCTATTGATGGTGATCCTTGGCAATTTTCCCTCTAGGGAACTTCCATATGTTTTCTATTGTTTTGCATGCCAGGTGTGTTCCCAAGTCAGGGTAAAATGGTAATGTCTTTTGCGGCTAGATATACAATAACATCCCTGGCTTTTTGGTACGATGTCAAATTGTTGATAAATGTATACTCTTTATCACTAAGAATTAATTCATTGAGTTGTGTCAGTAGTCAAGTTTCTAGTACTCGCTTGAACTTAGCTCCTTGTTCCTTGCACGATTCATAAGCAACCCATACCTTTGAAAGAAGTCAACCGCACCATGGCACTAATAGTGTGTTTAACCCCCTTTGAAGTCTTGATGGAACTATCCCATGGGGAGTCAATGGAAGAATAAACTTCTGTCAACCTAAATGTGAGATTTTGATTCACCCGGGAATCCTACTTATGAAGTTTACAATTAAAGAAGAAATCCATGTTTCCAAACTACACTACATCAAATACAATTAGAAAAAGTTATATTTAATCAATTCCAGATGACAACCACAATATACTGGTATTTTCTTGTCCACTTCAGTCTTCTCTATAGCATGATATATTTTGAATTTTCCGACAGTTGATCAGCTCCTACTCTGCAAATCGCCTCTGGACTGTACTTTTGGAAACTTTTATTTCCTTGTTGTTTATCATCGTAGTTGGGCAAAGCACACAATTTTTATGATTTTTGAAGAAACCTTGGCTTTAAGTCCGTACAGGGAGTGATGAATCTCTTCCTGCTACATTTTCCTTCACAGCATTTTTCTAGGGGCTTGTTTGGATAAATTTTTATTTCAATATTGTCAAAATAGACTTCAAAATATTTGCAACAGATGGAATGTCTATTTTTGAAATGTGTGGTGAAGAATTATAATATTCCTAAGTCTATATTTTTCTGGGGATGTGTGTAAACTATTGCACATGCTAAAATAAAAAGAATTTAGAGAATATCAAGGCATACTGTTTTGAAAATTAAAACTCCGCCATAAAATGTAGCAAAAAAAAATTCAGTAAGAATCTTTAATATTTTGCTGATTTCAAATATTATATATTTGAAAAAAAAATCCAAGTCATTCCATATGATTTCACAACAGCAGTTTTTAAAAAGCGAACACCAAAACAAAATTGACCTTAGTTACGCCGAATACAAGTACTGATATCTATCCATGGCAATAATAATTATACCAGCAGCAGTACCAAATAAAGTAATCTTATAAAAGATAATTTATTTACTCAAAAATAATTTAAATTAAAAAAATTAAAATAATTTAAGCTTTAAAGTACATAATCTTGAGTTATGTTCCTAATAATTTGTACACCCACTCTTTACATAATGTCGTTTGTTCCAAATATATATATTCATATGTAAATTTATTTTTAATACCATAAATATTTTCTATGAAGAATAGATTCTCTTCTGTTCAGCTTGTACTTTGTATCTCTTCCAAGAATTCTTAGTCATTTTATTTTACAATCACTCTCAAAAATCTCTAATGGCTCTGTCTTTATTATCTCAGTTCCTCTTATACGTCATAAAATATTAAACTAGTTTGCTTTAAATGTAAATCTAAAGCCGTAAAGAATGCAAATGTAAAATGTTTTAAACATTTAACTCTAGTTTTCCTAGACATAGATTTAGCTTTTAATTTCTGTCGTTGATGGGGAACAAACGATAGGGAATATATGAAGCATTTTTAAACGCTTTGCAACATCTACCATCTACATAATACTATACTGTGTTAAATATTTGACGTCAGTTTTCTTGGACTTAATATATTTTTCTGAAACTGTAATAAATATTCTTGTAAATTATGGAACAAACGCAGCTGGAGCATAGCGTAAAGAAATAAGAATGTTTATGGGAATATGTTACGGTAAAAAGATCATAGAAAAGCTCTCCACCTGGAGTAGCTTAACATAAATATAAGTTATATACATTCAACATAAGTTCCAAGAATTTTAACTCGTTGTTTATACTGGGGATATATATCCTTAAAAAGATAAACTGTAGCAAGGTGTAGTATTATTATAATTTTCTTTTAAATTATCTTACGGTGATAAGAACAGACGAAAAAATAACAAAAGCAATGCGTGGACAATTGTGTTCTGATTGAAGTTGAAGTTTATTAGCTACTGGTAGTGAAAATGCTCAGTGATGTACAAAATGTAAAAGTGTCTAATGAGTATTGGTTAAAAGCTTACAAAATTTTAGCATCTAATCTGGATTTTCAATACCATATTTTCCTTGATATTATATGCATTTTGTTTGTTGTTCATAGAAAAAATTTGGATCAAAATTGAAATGCAATACTAAAGTAATTTTAATTATTACGAATTAAAAAATAACTAATTAAATAATTCAATTATCACGAATCAAAAGAATTTCCACTCGTTATTTATACCATGGATTTATATCCTTTAAAAATTAACTGTAGCAAGGTGTAGAATTACTATAATTTTCTTTTAAATTATCTTACGGGGATAAGGACAGACAAAAAAATAACAAAAGCAATGCGTGAACAATTGTGTTCTCATTGAAGTTGAAGCTTATTAGCTACTGAAAGTGAAAATAGCAGTCATTTACAAAATGTAGACGTGTCTAATGAGTATGGAGTAAGAGCATACAAAAATTTGAGTATCTATTGTGGATTCTCAATACCATATTTTCCTAGATATTATGTGCATTTTGATTGTTGTGCATAGAAAAAATTGTATCAAAAATTGAAAAACTGAAGACAATTTCTAGATGTATGGAAATTATACCTAGTATTATGTATAACAGCACACATAAAAGTATAAAAATATATTGAGAAATACATATTCAACATACATAGAAATACATATCTTTGGCACCTTGGAACTCGCTTGAGAGGTTTTCCAAGGTGCCAAAAGATTAAAACTTCTTAAGTGGAAAAGTTCTTGAATAGTAAATTCAGAAAAATGCATTATAAAAAGGATTTCCTTGATATTACATGCATTTTCATTGTTGCGTCCTACAATAAATTGAACCTTACATTGAAATATTAAAGCCACTTTTCAAATGTATAGATATTAATTATTCATACACTAGTCTTATGTATAAAAGCACATACATGTGTATAAAAACTGCCTAAGTAATTTTCCAAGTAACGAAAGGTTTCAACTTCTTGAACGGGTTCTCTACAAAGAATGCATTATGAAAAACATTTCCTTCATATTATATGCATTTTAATTTTTGCGTCATAGAAGAAATTAAGTAAAAAAAATGTATGGAAATTAGTTATTCTTACACTAATATTATATATACTAGTACCTATAACCATATAAAGAATATAGTGAAATACATATAAAGTGGAACATACTTAAGTTTTCGTAGAGAAACAGTCTAAAACTTAAGATGCAATTTTTTGAACACAAAATCTAGAAATATGCACTCTAGAAATATGTATCTCTTCCCACAATTCTTAGTCATTTTATTTCATAATCACTCTAAAAATCTCGAATGGCTATGTCTTTATTATTTCAGTTCATTGTTAGACGTCATGAAATATTAAACTAGTTTTCTTTAAATGCAAATCTAAAGCCGTAAAGAATGCAAATGTAAAATGTTTTAAACATTTAACTCTAGTTTTCCTAGACATAGATTTAGCTTTTAATTTCTGTCGTTGATGGGGAACAAACGATAGGGAATATATGAAGCATTTTTAAACGCTTTGCAACATCTATCTACATAATACTAAATTGTGTTAAATATTTGACTTAAGTTTTCTCGGAATTAGTTTATTTTCTAAACTGTAATAAATATTCTTGTAAATTATGGAACAAACGCAGCTGGAGCATAGCGTAAAGAAATAAGAATGTTTATGGGAATATGTTACGGTAAAAAGATCATAGAAAAGCTCTCCACCTGGAGTAGCTTAACATAAATATAAGTTATATATACATTCTAGATAACTTGCGAGAATTTCAACTCGTTATTTATACTGTGGATTTATATCCTTAAAAAGATTAAATGTAGCAAGGTATAGTATTATTATAATTTTCTTTTAAATTATCTTACTTGAGTAAGAACAGTCAAAAAATAAAAAAAGCAATGCATGAACAATTGTGTTCTGAAAAAAGTTAAAGCTTATTGCAAATGAAAGTTAAAATGTTCAGTCATGTACAAAATGTAGTCCAAATGTACAAAGTGTTTAAGGAGTATAGGGCAAGAGCTTACAAAAATTTTAGTATCTAATATGAATTTTTAATATTATACTCCTTGATATTATATACATTTTGATTATTGTGCATAGAAAAATTTGGAACAAAAGTTGAAATACAATACTAAAGTCATTTTCCAGATGTATGGAAATTATACCTAGTATTATGTATAACAGCACACATAAAAGTATAAAAATATATTGAGAAATACATATTCAACATACATAGAAATACATATCTTTGGCACCTTGGAACTCGCTTGAGAGGTTTTCCAAGGTGCCAAAAGATTAAAACTTCTTAAGTGGAAAAGTTCTTGAATAGTAAATTCAGAAAAATGCATTATAAAAAGGATTTCCTTGATATTACATGCATTTTCATTGTTGCGTCCTACAATAAATTGAACCTTACATTGAAATATTAAAGCCACTTTTCAAATGTATAGATATTAATTATTCATACACTAGTTTTAATACTAGCACACATGCATGCATATAAAAATATATAATTAAAAAACATTCTGCAGTGGAACCTGCTTAAGAAATTTTTCCATGTGACAAAAGGTTTAAATTTCTTGAACGTAGAATCTACAAAAAAATGCATTATGGAAAAAATTTCTTGATATTATATCGCATTTTAATTTTTGCGTCATAGAGAAATTAGATCAAAATTGAAGGGGCCAAAATATTAAAACTTCTTGAAAAATCTAGAAAACGTCATTCTGAAAAATATTTTAATTTAAAATCTAATAGTCATTCGTTTTTGTAGTTGTTTCTGCTACCACTTGATTAGACCAATCACGAGTGAGCCATGCGCTACTCGTATCGAGGCAAAGGTCTGCACCTTTCGTTTTAACGTGCACAGTTAGGTGAAAGCACGACTTTCGCTCTAGTGAGTCCTTGTAATTTTTAACAAGGGACCAAGCAGAAGAACCCTAGACTAGGCCTGCCACCCCCAGAGGTATTGATTAAAAACTTGGAGGACATGGTAACATATTTTACGTGCCCCAGTCACCTTTAGAGAACACGGCGGATCTTAGCAAGGAACCAGCAACCCTCAAGTTACAAGAGCGTTGTTTTTGCAGACTGAGCTACCGTGGCTCAGTCATTCATTTTTTCACCTATAAATGTACTTTAATGGGTAGATAGTGCTATTAAATTTAATTAAAACGAATTTTTAAATTTCAATTTAATCTAGAATGTATATTTTTAAACATCTAAAATATTAACTTTAAGAGAGAATGATTCAAATAGTTTCAACGATTAAGAAAACATTAGGTCCAGATATAGAGTAAATTAAACTAGAAATAATATTATATTTTTTACCTTAACATCACTGTACTTCTAAGTTACCATTACTCCTATTTATGCTTGATACCGTTTTAACAAATATAAGAATTGTAGTAGTGTAATCCGTAACTTTAATCCCCAATTGTTAAGATTCTTGAAAAGGATTAAATTGGATGTACTTCAAGAAGGATATACTTATCACACATGATAAGCACAGCATAATAATTTTCTAACTGTCAACAACTATTACTGTAAAGAAAGAATATTCATTGGTATTCTCTACAATTATTTAATTCTTCCTCTAATATCATTCTCTAACAATGTTCTTCCTCTCTTTGTATTTTTGTTTGGTAAAAAATTCATTAAAACTTTCAAAGAAATATAAAGAAGGTATAGGGAAAATAAAACTTTTTTTATAGGAAAAATGCTTAATATAAACATTCTAAACAAAGAAACTTACTGTTATAGATTTATGAATAACATTAGAACTCCAGAAATACAATATCTTAAGCAGGAAAATTTCTTAAACAGGAACTTCTTAAGAAGGTATCTCTGTAAATATTTTTATGCTAATGTATTTATGTACATTCCACGCGTATATCATGCATTGCAAATAGTAAGCATTAACGCATACATACATATATTTTTAACAAACATAAAACTATATCAGAAATTTCAAATTCAAGTAATGTAATCTGAATGTACTCTTTTTAGAGTAATATTAAACATTAAAATGGGAATGCCCCCAAAATTAGAATTTTGAGCCTTTGTCTTTTAGAACTGGCTGTTAATACACGTATGAAATATGGAACAAATAAAGTAACCAAGAAATTAAACCTAAGAGTAAAATTTCTAACTAGAATTCGACAAATTTATATTTTTTTCGTTTTTATTATTTCCTCCAATTTTTTCATCGGTGTTTTTCTTTGTGTAGTCAATTTTATTGAATTCTAAAGTACAAATCTCCACTGGCAAGTCAATCTCGAAACTCCGCACGAATACTGCGTGATGTGATATCCCCTGAACGGAATGCAGTAGCCCTGGCGAAACGTTTATGAATTACCCATCCATAAAATATGTTCCGATCGTGACCTGTAATTGCGAATTCACACAGGGCGTTGGCTTTCATATTTCTTGAATGGCATTACATTCACTTGAGCGCCCTCCCTCACAGGGACTGAACGATCTGAAAAAGAAAGTGGAGTTACTACCCCACCCCCAAGTTATAACTCAGGAAACTTAAAAATTTGCTTTACACTCTTTAACATAGTATTTTTGCAAAGCAGTATTTTTTACAA
The DNA here is from genome assembly GCA_032207245.1 of Pardosa pseudoannulata. Lineage (NCBI taxonomy): Eukaryota > Metazoa > Arthropoda > Arachnida > Araneae > Lycosidae > Pardosa > Pardosa pseudoannulata. The sequence goes on along the minus strand of CM063500.1, from coordinate 8,097,251 downwards.
CTTCCAGCTGTGCACCATGAGCGTCTAACCATTCTGTTTGGAAATACAAGATTATCATAACGAGTGCCGTATTTTACGGACTGTCAGACGCACGTTTTCTTCGAAAACTTGCCATCAAAATTCATGTTCGTCTTATACTCGAAATCAATATAAAAATGTCCGGTGTTTGATTTAAAATTCCTTTCCCGCTGGCTTTAAAATTAAATTATTGCAACTTCTTTATGTTTTGGTAAATAAACCATTTAAAGTTTATATGAGAAAGTAATGAAACAAATGGATGTTGGATAAAATCCAACACAAATTCAAGCCAAAGGGAGCTTTTTAAACGATTTACAATCAAACAAATGTGTCAGTTGATAAAACAGCTGTGGTTTAGATGGAGAGAAGATATTATTGTTAAACCTTTCAAGAAGTGAGGCATAAGTAAAGCTCTCCGTGGCAGTGATGATCATCTTGTATGCGAAGAGGACACCCACAACGAAGAGATGAAAATGGTAATGATGAAGAAGATATGTCTAGATGGAGAGCAGATATTATTGTTTAAACTTTCAAGAAGTGAGGCATAAGTAGATCTCTCAATGGCAGTGATGACCATATTGTATGGGAAGAGGACATCAACGATGAAGAGATGAAGAGGATGACGATGAAGAATATATGCCTAGATGAAGAGAAGATATTGTTAAACTTTCAAGAAGTGCAACATAAGTAAAGCTCTCCGTGGCAGTGATGATCATCTTGTATGGGAAGAGGACACCCACAACGAAGAGATGAAAATGGTGATGATGAAGAAGATATGTCTAGATGGAGAGCAGATATTATTGTTTAAACTTTCAAGAAGTGAGGCATAAGTAGATCTCTCAATGGCAGTGATGACCATATTGTATGGGAAGAGGACATCGACGACGAAGAGATGAAGAGGATGACGATGAAGAATATATGCCTAGATGAAGAGAAGATATTATTGTTAAACTTTCAAGAAGTGCAGCATAAGATAAGCTCTCGATGACAGTAAAGAACATCTTGTATGTGAAAAGCACATCGATGGCGACAAACAGGAAGATGAAAAAGAAGAGTTCAAATGACGATTTTCAGAACGACATTTTTTTATCGTGTGTCTTTGCAATCTAATAATAAAAATAGTAAAAATGTTTTTTTTAAATTGCTTAAAAAAGTGCGTCTTAGCGTCCGTAAAATACGGTATGTTCAGAAAACTTTAGAACAGATATATAACTATTAACTGTTAACAGAAAGTCTACCATAAAATTACTATTAAAGTATTAAAAAAGAAAAATAATATTGAAAATTTCTTTGATTCCTCTTAAAAATTCTAGGGTTGATCAATAATATTATTTGCATTTAGTCCCAGCGTTATTTATGAACGGATAAAACTCCCCCGTGAAAGTTAATAAAAAATAGAAGGAAGAAAAAATGATCCTAATAATCCTAATACTTTTAACAGAAAGACTAACTTAAAAACCCCTATTAAAAATATTTAAAAATGTAAAATCACTGAAAATTCCTTTAATTTAAATTTAAAATTCTATGGTTGGCCAATTCAGTTATTTGCACTTAGTCTCGAATTTATTTATGAATAGATAAAAGACCACTGCGAAATTTACAAATAAAATAGAAGGAATAAATAAATAATTCTAATAACCCTAACAATTCCTCCCAGGTAAATTTATACCTTGAAATTTGTTATTAATATAAATAAATGACAATTTCTTGTTAAATTAAATGAAATATGTCAGAACTTTGAGTCGTTGCCTTTTAGAACTGGGCCGTTAATATCAGTATGAAAATATGGAACATATAAGTGGGTGTACCTAAAAGTAAAACTTATATTTAGAATTTTTCAAACTTTATATTTTTTTTCTTGTATGTTATTTCAAATTTTTTTCCTTCTTTTTTATACAGTATATTAGCTAATATATATATGCACATTCCTCCGAATGTATATTGCATTATACATTAAAATTATAAATTATTAAAATGGCAATAGCTTAGAATTTTTAGTCGTTGTCTTTTTACCAGGGCTTCGAACCGGAACTGAACCGAAAACCGAAAACCGGAAAAAACCGTTATTTTGGTCGGAACGAAAACCGGAACTGAACCGAAAAAAATATCGGTTTATTTCGGTTCGATATATCTTTCAGTCATTTTGTTACTGTTACCATCTTATCAATATTTTCTAATTTAACGTCAACTTTTTATCATTACATAATTATCATTACATGTATACTGCTTCTCGATTTCCTATTTTGATATTCACTAGTATTTTTCTGTTTCAGTTTCGCATGAAACTACTTGTAGAAGACATATTTAATTCAGTTGATTAAACTAGAAGTATAGATGATTTTTTAAGAAAAATATCGAGTTATATTTTATTTTTCACATCTCAGCATGCGATCATCCACGGATGTTTGTATAGACTGTTTAGATCAGGGAGGAGTAAATAGACAGGAGAGGCCCTAAGTGACGTAGCATGTAATGGATAACAATGCCAATGCTCGCCGTCCTCTGCTCACCGCTCTTATCGTACCTGCTGTTTGTATCAATTCACATAGTGTACCAATTAAAAAAAGAATAAAATCTTCTAAATTTTGATAGAATTACATTTTTTGTTTATGATAGAATTATATTTTTAGTACAAATAAGAATATACATAAAATGAAATTATTCATTTGGAACTGAAACGAAAACAGTTATTTTTGGCAGAGCGAAAACCGGAACTGAACCGAAAACCGTTATTTTTGGCGGAACGAAAACCGGAACTGAACCGATATTAATTTTTTAGTTGAACCGGAACGAAAACCGGAACAAAAAAATTACGGTACGAAGCCTTGCTTTTTACAACTCGGCTGTTAATTCATGTATGCAATGTGCAACAAATAGTTGATGTAAGGGAAGGATAGTGGATATGTAACCAAAAAGAAGGCAGCACTGAAAAATTTTCTTAAAGTTTCTTTGAAGAATTGTATGGTTGAACAGTAAAATCACTATATGAAGTATTGGAGTTATTTATGCACAGATAAGAAAGACTATGAAACTGCTTTAAAATTCAATAATAGAACTGAAAGTACCATGAGCAATTAAGAAATATTTTTCGGAATACAATAATCACATTAAGAATCATCAAAAACATGTTCAATTCTATGAATCAGAATTAGTTCTGGTGAAAGGATTTCGGCTAGAAATGTATTCTAAATAAACTTAAAGTTTTTAAATGATTAAATGCACATCTGAAACTTTGAAAATAGTTTCAAAATGTATCAAATATAACTTTAAAAAAGTAACTACTGGTACTCAAAAATACTGTTTTAGAATTCTAAAACTAGAAAATGTATTCAAAATCTTATTTCTTGATTCTTTAAAGTTTATTATGAATTTTTAACACTAGATTCACGGATGTTGATCATATACATATTTTTACTGAAGTGAGCCAATTTGACTCATACAAGAAAATTGAAGTTTTTTGCAAAGAAAATAGTTCTAAATTAATTTAAATGAAATGATTATTATCAAAAACTTCATGGAAAACATTTTTTACATATAAAATCTGTTTTTGAAACACATTTTCCACAAACATTTCTATCACATTTAGCACAATGGTTTCTACATCTGTTTCTTTTGCATGATTGTTGAACTTAACAATTCTTCCGTGCGTCAGTAGCATGAATTTCTGTCATCGGAATGGAAGTGTTCTCGACTTCTTCTCTATATTTACTTTATACTTCATACTTTATATTTACTTTATACTATATTTATTACTATATTTATTTATTTTCATATACATTCTGTGACTCAAATTGGTTCACAACCGTGAAAATAGATATACCCCATTTGATAATGCGAAATGAAGGGGTCTGCGGGGAAGAGGAATGAAAGTTTACATACATTTTATTACTTAACTAAAAACCAACATTTTTTTTGAAAAGTGATATTAAAGTTATATATATATATATATATATATATATATATATATATATATATAATATATATATATATATATATATATATATATATATATATATATATATATATATATATACATATATATATATATATACATATATATATATATATATATATACATATATATATATATATATATATATATATATATATATATATATATATATACATATATATATATATATATATATATATACATATATATATATATACATATATATATATACATATATATATATATATATATATATATATATATACATATATATATATATATATATACATATATATATATATATACACATATATATATATATATATATATATATATACATATATATACATATATATATATATACATATATATATATATACATATATATATATATATACATATATATATATATACATATATATATATATATATATATATATATATATATATATATATATATATATATATATATATATATATATATATATATATATATATATATATATATATACATATATATATATATATATATATACATATATATATATATATATATATATATATATATATATATATATATATATATATATATATATATATATATATATATATATATATATATATATATATATATATATATGTTTGAAAGCCCTGGCCTTTAAATGAAAAACATATTACTCGCATCTATACAGACTTTCCGAGTCACTCATTGAGTGACTTTTAGAAAGCCATAATAAGTGAAGCCAGAAACTCTTTTCTTTCGCTCCTTTCTGAGTCGAAGCTTGTTGTCCACCCACTTTCCCGCCTATAAATCATTTGCCTGGTTAGATGTACTTCTCAGATATGCTTGACTGCAAAGTGTATGAAAATGATCCAGTCGCGTGACAATCAGTTTTCCATTCTTTTTTTCTTCTTTTTCATTCCACTTTTTTTTTTCCTTTTTGTTGGGGATACGCCCTCCTCTTATTTGAACATTACGTCGTAAAGAACCAATATTTATCAGCTCGTAATGTATCTACTAAGTTTAACAGCTATATTTATGTCCAAAGATATCTCGTAATAAAGACATATCAGTGGGTTTTGTTAAGTTTGAGATATAATTTAAAGTAGCATTGAAAGAATTAGGGAATTCCTCTTAGACATTCTACGGTTGAATAAAACAGCCGACTTAGGGTGAAAGATAATACACTACCTTAAAATTCCTTATTAAAATAAAGAAAATAAAGTTTATAAATTTTTAATTATAAATTAAAAAATTATATAAACTTTATAAATTTTTAATTGTGAATTAAAAAATTATATAAACTTTATAAATTTTTAATTATATATTAAAAAATTATATAAATTTTATAAATTTTTATTTATAAATTAAAAATTAAATAAGCTTTATAAATTTTTAATTATGAATTAAAAAATCATATAAACTTTAAAAGATTTTAATTAAAAATTAAAAAAATATATAAACTTTATATATTTTTAATTATAAATTAAAAAATTATATAAACTTTATAAATTTTTATTTATAAATTAAAAAATTTTATAAACTTTTTAAATTTTTAATTATAAATTAAAAAATTATATAAACTTTATAAATTTTTAATTATAATAAATTTTTCTAAAAATTCTATGAATGAACAGTAAAGTCTTGAATTAGTACTTGGTGTCAAAAACTACATTCGGATCTCAATTAAACGAACCTATATTTTGTCAATTTTTTCTTGTAATCAAGAACATCTAGAATTTCCTAGAAAATAACCTATAAATAATGAAATGTATTCTTTATTTATTGAGCTCTTTTTTGTGGTGTGATTTTTATTTCTCCTTTTTAATAAAAATATTTCTAGATATTTGAAACTAGTTCATTCTTTCAATACATTTTATGACGACAAATTTCCTTAAATTGACCTCAAAATAAAATTCTAACAATGATTTTCTTTTTAATTGTGAAAATTTAGTGTATTCCTGGACATTTTTCTGCTCTATTTTTGTTTTTCTTGCAGACTTTTTAAGTTAAAAATAAATTAAAACTAAATTAAAACAATCAAAATTCAATTAAAACAATTGTTTATTGTCACTTAAAATTTTATGGTTATACAATGAAGTCATCTTTACTTGAAATCGAGCTCCTCATACACAGGTAAAAATTTACCTTGAAAATTCGTATTAAAATAAAATAGAAAGAAGACAACACTGAGAAATTTTTAAAAATTACATGATTGAACAGTAAAATTATTTATATTATGTGCCAGTTATTTAGGCAGAGATAAACAGTCCTTTGAAATTATCTAATAATTAGAAAGAGTTAAATACAACTGGAAAAAATATATTAAATTTCCCTGAAGTCATCTATATTTGAGACCAAAGTTCCCTTTGAATATAAATAAAATATTATCTCCAATCCCCTTACTTTAGCTGAAACGTGCTGTGTCAAAAAAAATGGTATTAGTGCAGCTGAATAATTCTTAAAATTCTGTGGTTGAAAAATAAAGTTATGCATCACTGCAATCAAAGAAATATTTCATAAGCAGGTTAAAAAAAAAAAAAAAAAAAAAAAAAAAAACCCTTTAAATTCCATACTACAATAATTAGAAAATTAAGTCGAAAAAACTGCTGAATTTCATTTAGAAATTCTATGGTTGAACAATGTCATTAGTACTTAGAATGGCAAAAGTTATTTATAACTGGAATCAAAGAAGTATTTCATAAGCAGGTTAAAAAATTGAAAGATTGATTGATTTTTAGTTTAAATTCCATACTACAATAATTAGAAAATTACGTCGAAAAAACTGCTGAATTTCACTTAGAAATCCTATGGTTGAAAAATGTCATTAGTAATTAGAATCGGCAAAAGTTATGTATTACTGAAATCAAAGAAGTATTTCCTAAGCAGGTTAAAAAAACCTTGAAATTCCATACTGCAATAATTAGAAAATTACGTCGAAAAAACTGCTGAATTTCACTTAGAAATTCATAGGGTGAACAATGTCATCTTTACTTAGAATCGGCAAAGTTCTTTAAATACAGTTAAACCCTGATAATTCTATGATATATAGATTGAAGAGACACAACTAAGAAAATGGTGTTAGCAAGAAGCAAAGAAATAACGAGAAAAATTAACGACCTTTTGTTTAGGGGGAGGTCCACAGTAAATCAGTGACTAAGCAGATCGTGACTTACTGATGATTCCGTAAGACTACAAACATGCAAACCTACCACAAAGTTCGATTTCGTAAAGTCTGATGATGGAAATTATACCGTTACCACCACTTCAAGAAAAATAATTAATAAATTATTGGATTTTATAGTATGTTTTATTTACTACAAAGAACTAAGCAAACATTTTGTTATGTTGTTATTCTTACTGTTCTGTAATCAGTTTAATAATAAATAATTTTAAACTATTATGCTTTTGTGAGGGGGAGGGGTTACATGAAAATCAATTCTTTATTTTTTCGTAAATTAAGATATATATACCGGGTGGCCATAATTAAACTGACAGTGCTCACAGTGTTCTGTAGCGCGATCTATTTGCGTGAATGACGACACGTTTTGTAGGAAGATTATACAAAACGGGAGACGAAGGATTCCGCGAAAAAACAAATTAGTTCCAAAAGTCACCGCTATTGAAATATTTGGCGCTGTGTTATAGAAAATAGAGTGTTAACAAATGCAAATTAATACGGAATAAAATTACCTTTTATTATGCACATTTTCTGATTTAAATCAAGTGCAATATGGCAACACTTTTAAAAAAGTGTAAAATCTACATAAACACCGATAAAGTCTCGTGATATGCAATAACACGTACGCTGAGCAGAAGAAAAAGTTCTTTATTCAAATTTCTTGTTACATCCATTGGCACAGTTAAGAAATTAATTTCCGTATTGATTTGCATTTGTTAACACTCTATTTTCTATTATACAGCGCCAAATATTCCCCTAGCGGATATTTTTTGAACTAATTTGTTTTTTCGCGGAATCCTTCGTCCCCCGTCTTGTTTAATCTTCCTACAAAATGTGGCGTCATTCTCGCAAATAGATCGCTCTACAGAACATTGTGAATACTGTCAGTTTAATTATGGCCACCCGATATATAGTAGAAAATATTTTTAAAAGGTAACTCTTCCATGTGGCAAAATAGCAATCTATAGTTTTTTGAATAAAATGTAAAGTGTTAACATTAATTTGCAATGCTTTTCCATTTAATTTCTTACAAGCCAAAGCAAAATTTAACTTGCTAAGTTTCAAAAATTTTTTCAAATATACTATTTTCCTCATATTTGATCTTTCTTTAAAAGAAAGTGAAATCGCAGTTAAAAAAATGTAATATATTATTTTAGGGGTAATTTTAATCCCTAAATTAACATTAAAAAGTAGTTATTGTTATAAGGATTTACCTGATATATGGTGCCAAAAATTAAGCTATATCTTCTTCATCAATAGCACTACAGCCTAGTGCAGGCCAAGGCTTTCTCAGTTTCCTTATTCCAGGCAGGACTACTTTCAGCATGTTTCTCAGTTCTCCACCCCTTTAGAGGATAAGCAAATTCCAAGTCAGTTTTGGTTCCAAGTCGTCTACGTAGATTCTGTCAGGGTTTACCTTCTTGAGACTTCTGAACTAGGTTTGCTTTCCGGCTTGAGGCAGTTGGCTTCACGCCCAATCCTGAACCTGGAGGGCCAATCAATTGTTTTAATCCCCATGGGCAGAATACCCAGTTATACACCCGAGCGCTGGGTACCTATTTTAGTTGTATTTTTACCTACTTTGGGACAGTTCTTACAACCCGGTCACTACACGAGGCGTTACACTTTTATAATTAATAAAAATGTATATAACTTGTCTCTAATGTTTATTATAAAATTTAAGTCATTAACGTAGCCTTTTTATTTTTTTTTTTGGTGGGGAAGGGGT
>CM063500.1:8073370-8085870 GCA_032207245.1 Pardosa pseudoannulata | reverse complement strand
CAAACTTAAAGTATAACTTAACGTACCCCTTAAAATCAAAAACAAAATAATGGTTTTATATTTTTCTTTTAAAACGAAAACATTAAACTTTTTTCATTTTCTATTCTCTAATACTTTTAGAGAAAAACGATGGTTAATATCAAATTTCTTGTTCCTCAAAAAGAAAATATTTTTTTTTCATTTTTCATTTTCTATCAGTGCTGGAGCAAAACAATAGTCTGCCATTACAAACTTTAAAAAAACTTCTATATCCACTTAACATAAACTTTACGTATTCCTCTTAAAATTCCGGAACAAAACATTGGTCTTGTATATTTTCTTTCTAAACGACAACAGTATATTTTTTTCATTTTAAATTCTCTAATAGCTTTGGAGAAAAACTTTGGTAATATATCAATTTTTTGTTCCTCAAAAGTAAAATAGTATTTTTTTTCATATTGCATTCTTTATCAGTGCTGGAGCAAACAATAGTCATCCATTGCAAACCTTAAAGCGAACTTCTATATCCACTTAACATAAACTTGACGTATTCCTCTTAAAATTCCAGAACAAAATAGTAGTCATATTTTTTCTTTCAAAACGAAAACATTATATTTTTTTTCATTTAGAATTCTCTAATACTTTTGGAGATAAACAATGGTTAAAATCAAATTTCTCGTTTCTCAAAAGAAAAATAATATTTTTTTCACTTTACATTCTCTACCAGTGCTGGAGGAAAACAATAGTCTTCCTTTGCAAACCTTAAAGAAAACTTGTATATCCTCTTAACATAAACTTGACGTATTCCTCTTAAAATTCCGAAACAAAACAGAGGTCTTATATATTTTCTTTGAAAACGAAAACAATATATTATTTTCATTTTGCATTCTCTGATAGGTTTGGAGCAAAACAACGGTAATATATCAGATTTCTTGTTCTTCAAAAGAAAAAAAAATTTTCACTTTGCATTCTCTATCAGTACTGGAACAATAAAATAGTCTTCCATTACAAACCTTAAAGTAAACTTCTATATCCACTTAACATAAACTTGATGTATTCCCCTTAAACTCGGAAACAAAATAAGGATTTTATATTTTTCTTTCAAAACGAAAACACTATATTTTTACATTTTGGAGAAATACTTTTGGAGAAAAGCAATGATTTATATCAAATTTCTTGTTCCTCAAAAGGAAAACAATATTTTTTTTCAATTTGCATTCTCTATCAGTACTGGAGCAAAACAATAGTCTTCCATTGCAAACTTTAAAGCAAACTTTTATATCTACTTAACATCAACTTGAAGTATTTCTTTTAAAATTCCGGAACAAAACATTGGTCTTGTAAATTTTCTTTCAAAACTACAACAGTATATTATTTTCATTTTGCATTCTCTAATAGCTTTGGAGCAGAACAATGGTAATATATAAATTTTTTGTTCCTCAAAAGTAAAATAGTAATTTTTTTTCATATTGCATTCTCTATCAGTACTGAAACAAAACAATAGTCTTAAATTGCAAACTCTAAAGAAAACTTCTATATCCACTTAGCATAAACTTTACGTATTCCTCTTAAAATTCCAGAACAAAATAATGGTTTTGTATTTTTCTTTCAAAATGAAAACACTAAATTGTTTTCATTTTGCATTCTCTAATAGTTTTGGAGCAAAACAATGATAATATATCAAATTTCTTGTTCGTTAAAAGGAAAATAATACTTTCTTTTCATATTGCATTCTCTATTAGTGTTGGAGCAAAACAATAGTCTTAAATTGTAAACCTTAAAGCAAACTTCTATATCAACTTAACATAAAATTGATGTGTTCTTCCCCATAAATTTTGGAACAAAATAATGGTTTTATATGTCTCCTTCAAAACAAAAACACTGTATTTTTCTCTAAAACTTTTGGACCAAAACAATGGTTAATATCAAATTTCTTGTTCCTCAAAAGGAAAATAATATTTTTTTTCACTTTTTATTTCGTATCAGTGCTGGAGCAAAACAATAGTCTGCCATTACAAACCTTAAAACAAACTTCTATATCCACTTAACATAAACTTGACTTGTTCCTCTTAAAATTTCTGAACATAACAGTGGTCTTATATTTTTCTTTCAAAATGACAACACTATATTATTTTCATTTTGCCTTCTGTAATAGTCTTGAAGCAAAACAATGGCAATATATCAATTTCTTCTTCCTCTAAAAAATAATATATTTTCATATTGCTTTCTCTATCAGTGATAAAGCAAACAACAGTTCTCCATCCGAAACTCTTAAGCAAACTTCAGTTTCCACTTAACACAAGCTTGACGTATTCCTCTTAAAATTCCAGAACAAAATAGTGGTCTTATATTTTTTCTTTCAAAACGAAAACGCTATATTATTTTCATTTTGCATTCTCTAATAGTTTTGGAGCAAAACAATGGCAATATATCAAATTTCTTGTTCCTCAAAAGAAAAATATTTTTTTCACTTTGCATTCTCTATTAGTACATAAACTTTACGTATTCCTCTTAAAATTCCGGAACAAAATAGTGGTCTTATATTTTTCTTTTAAAACGAAAACATTACATTATTTTTATTTTGAATTCTCTAATAGTTTTGGAGCAAAACAATGGTAATACATCAAATTTCTTGTTCCTCATAAGAAAAATATTTTTTTCACTTTGCATTCTCTATCAGTACTGGAGCAAAACAATAGTCTTTCATTTCAAACCTTAAAGCAAACTTCTATATCTAATTAACATGAAATTATAGTTTTCCTCTTAAAATTCGTATTACATATATTTTTCTTTCAAAATGAGAACACTATATTTTTTCATTTTTCAAACTCTAATACTTTTGGAGAAAAACAATGGTTAATATGAAATTTCTTGTTCCTCAAAAGGAAAATAATATTTTTTTTCACTTTGCATTCTCTACCAGTGCTGGAGGAAAACAATAGTCTTCCACTGCAACAATTTAAGCAAACTTCTATATCTAACTAACATAAACTTTACTTATTCCTCATATAAAATTCCGGAACAAAACATTGGTCTTAGAATTTTTCTTTCAAAACGACAACACTGTATTATTTTCATTTTGCATTCTCTGATAGTTTTGTAGCAAAACAATGGTAATATATCAAACTTACTCTTCTTCAAAAGAAATATACTTTTTTCGCTTTGCATTCTTTATCATTGCTGTAGCAAAACAATAGTCTTCCATTGCAAAACTTAAAGCAAACTTCTATATCCACTTAACATAAACTTGACTTATTCCTCTTAAAAATCCGGAACAAAATAGTAGTCTTATATTTTTTCTTTCAAATCGAAAACACTATTTTCATTTTGCATTCTCTGATAGTTTTGTGGCAAAACAATGGTAATATATCAAGTTTCTTGTCCCTCAAAAGAAAAATATATTTTTTTTCATTTTGCATTCTCTATCAGTGCTGGAGGAACACATCAGTTCTCCATTCCAAACCCTTAAGCAAACTTGAGTTTCCACTTAACACAAACTTAACGTATTCCTCTTCCCAACGAAGTCCCCGTAAGCTTGAATCATTCATGGTTTTCCCCAGTTCCGAAATACTCGAAATATCTCGGAATAAACTATCAAGATATTAACACGCCACTCGGCAATTATGGAATAAAACACATTCCAACAAATGAATGAAAAAAAGGAAGCCTTCTCCCTTATAACTCTTCATAACCGTACTCCATGCTGGGTGGTTAAGGGTGTATTTCCGTACAAGTAATTTGCATAATTCTCTGCCCGCGATGTTTCCAGACATTTTTAAAAGAACACGCGATAGAGTGAAAAGAAATTTTTCTCACACATGACTAGAAATGAATATTTAAGAGGGGCTAATTTACGATCAGCGCAGAGTTCTTCTATCGTTGAATTTTTAAGCGGCTGTAGAGGATATATATTAGGATTCCAGAAATGTGGTTGGGGATATTTTTTAAAGAGTTTCTCTTTTTCTTATTATATGCATAACACATTCTGTGTTTTTTATTCCGTTTCTGACTGAGAGATAACAATGGGACTTTAAATATGCTGGATGAGTATATTTTGCGTTTACTTTCTTCTTCTGGTAGTACTATTAATCACTTTAAGTAACATTAATTTTATGAAGTTTTATTGATGTAAGTTTTATATATATATATATATATATATATATATATATATATATATATATATATATATATATATATATATATATATATATATATGTATATATATATATATATATATATATATATATGTATATATATATATATATATATATATATATATATATATATATATATATGTATATATATATTTATATGTATATATATATATATATATATATATATATATATATATATATATATATATGTGTGTGTGTGTGTGTGTGTGTGTGTGTGTGTGTGTAAGGAAAAGTAAACTGGATCGGGAAACTAGTGTAGGTATTTTAAATAAAACCCCTAAGTCACCCCGAGAAAATTCTCAAGGGTTTTCAAATTTTAAGTCAAGGGCTAAAAATTCCCGTGTCCTTTTGCTTTCCCCTTTTTAACCCCTAAACTAAATTGACCATTAGGGCTACAGTTTACAACTGTAAAAACAACTGTTTATAAATGAGATTGTTGCCAGTCAACCGCAGATAAGAGAATGATACGAAAAACACTTTGTTCTCACAAAAGTGTATTCCAGAGCGAGACAGATAGAAAGGGACAAGAAAGTCATCGAATTTAACTGTTAGACGAGGGAAAAACTGAGCCTTTGCCTGCGACAGTTGGAAAATGAATTGAGTGCATAGAAAATTTACATCTATTGCACAGAAAGCTTTGGAAAATTGTTGGAAAAATTTTAAGTTGAGAATACTCCTCAGATTAAGACATTTTATGGCTGAGAAAAATAGATTTTAAGAAATTAGAATGGGAGAGAGGAGGTTTTTAAAGAAATATTAAAGTGAAATAATTTTGATAAACCACATATATATATATATATATATATATATATATATATATATGTGTGTGTGTGTGTGTGTGTGTGTGTGTGTGTGTGTGTGTGTATATATAAGCGAATAATATTTTTGAAAGAAATGATAATAATTAATTTCCATCTAAAAGTGTAAAGATTTAACAGATATGTTGTTTCCGGTTTACCTAAATACTTTAATTTCCATGTTTAATTTAAATAGCAGCTCTGTTGTTACTGTTACAGCTACCAGTTTTTACCCGATTCTTTTGTACTTCTATTGAACAATGTATTAGCACATGTGGTTCTTTATGATGTTTTTACTTTGAAGTTTTGTTTAGCCACATTTTTTACCTCAACGCTAGATCCATTCATAAACAAAACCTTTTTTCTGTTATTGCATAATTTTTAAACTAAATTAATCATATTAATTACAATTTCGTAATATTAAGGGTATATTAAGTAAGAGGCGGAATTTTTTTACCTTTATTTTGCAATGTCAATTAGGCACTATCTCTCTTACTCACATGTCTCTTTCTTTTTTTTTTTACTTTCATTGATGAAGCCAGATTTTGATTTATCCACATTTTTTACCTCCAACTGTGCTGCAAAATTCTAGAATACAACTTTTTTATCTTTTCTCTCTGCATATTGTTCCATGCAACTTTCATCTGCTCTTGCTACTGAAGCAATCTTCATTCCATTATGGGTGTGACTTGAGCGGCAATTGTAAGCTACCGATTGCTCACTTATTTGTTGTGTGTAAAAATTGGCTCTCATATCTCTTCCAACCGATAGTTTTTTATTTAGTGCAGATAGAGATTTATCATCAGTTTGTGAGTTTCTGCATGCACAAGAAGTATATGACATCGTCCAAGTTAGGCAAAACTATGTACTATGCCATAGATGACTGTCTTCCATCTTTTCTTCTGATATTGTTCCGTGCAACTTCCATCTGCTCTTGCTACTGAAGCAATCTCCATTCGATTATGGATGTGACTTGAGCGGCAGTTGTAAGCTACCGATTGCTCACATTAACACATTGTTGTGTGATAAAAAGTTGGCTCTCATATCTCTTCCAACCGATAGTTTTTCAAAGTATAGATGGTAGTGCAGATAGAGATTTATCATCAGTTGTGTTTAGTGTGGACTGCACGTGCTGAGCAAGAAGTTCATATTTGATATTGGTTGTTTTTCCGAAGTTAGGCAAAATCCCGTGCACTGTGGCTGGCAATATGTCATCGATGACTGTCTTTCCTCTTTCTCTCCTGATATTGTTCTCTGAACTTCCATCTACTCTTGCAGCTGTAGCAATCGCTGTTCGATAAACAAAGATAAAGACTTGCAAGCAATTGTAACACACAGGCTCCATTCTCTAGTGGAAAGCTTCTATTGGGCAACAAAAACTTATCTCATGGTATAATAAGTGTTACAATTTAGTAGTCATTATGTTAAGGAGTGACTGAAATTTTGCTGTATATTTGGTAATAAATTTCTGCAGGTAATTTTGCAGGTTTCTTTTTACGGGTCTTGGGAATTTCACTTTCTAGATGATCATTGTATCATTGTTTTAGGATCACATTTTGTAATCTTTGCACCATTGTCAGTGCTTGGAAACATTACAGGATATCTCAAATGGTCTTCGAATTACCACTTTGCCATAAATAGTGACCATACGGAAATATCTTTTGAAATATTTTTAACGGCTTCAGATAGTTTAGTATTTAATGCATTGGTAAATTACAGGTTTGAGCAATGGTAGAAACTCGAAAAAATTTTTTTGTATCTTTTGGAATAAAATTTTGCATATATAAATCTTTTGTTTTGTTACGGATCTTGGGAAATTTACTTTCTGGTTATCCCTCGGATCATTGTTGTTGGATTAGCTTTTGTGATCTTTGCACTATTGTCAGTGCTCTCAAACATTTCGGAATATCTCAAACGGTCTACGTATTTCCACCTTGTCATAAATATGGACAACACAGAAATTTCTTTTGAAATAATTTTAGCGGCTTGATAGTTTAGTATTAATGCATAAGTACATTTTGGTGTTCCAAATTCGAGCAGTGACAAAAACTCGGGAAATGTTTCTGTATCTTTTGGAATAAAATTTTGCATATATAAATCTTTTGTTTTGTTACGGATCTTGGGAAATTTACTTTCTGGTTATCCCTCGGATCATTGTTGTTGGATTAGATTTTGTGATCTTTGCACCATTGTCAGTGCCCGCAAACATTTCGGAATATCCCAAACGGTCTACGTATTTCCATCTTGTCATAAATATGGACAACACAGAAATTTCTTTTGAAATAATTTTAGCGGCTTCTGATAGTCAAGTGATTAATGCATAAGTAGATTTTTATGTTCCAAATTCGAGCAGTGACAAAAACTCGGGAAATGTTTCTGTATCTTTTGCAATACATTTTTGCAGGTATTATAATGTTTTGTTTCTTTACGGATCTTGAGAAACTTACTTTCTGATTATCCCTCGTATCATTGTTGTAGGATCAGCTTTTGTGATTTTTGCTGCATTGTTAGTGCCTGGAAACATTAAGATAAATCTAAAACGGCCTTCTAATTTCCACCTTGCCATAAATATTGAAAATATGTTAATATCTTTTGAAATTTTTCTAACCCCTTCAGATGATTTAGCAGTTAATGCATCGGTAAATTATGGGTTTGAGCAATGACAAAAACTCGAAAACTTTTTTTTGTATCTTTGGCAATAAATTTTTGCAGATATTAATGTTTTGTTTCTTTACGGATCCTGTGAAACTTAGTTTCTGATTATCCATCGTATCATTGTTGTAGTATCAGCTTTTGTGATCTTTGCATCATTGTCAGTGCCGGGAAACATTAAGAGATATTTCAAATGGGCTACGAATTTCCACCTTGCTATATATATTGAGTTAATGCATAAGTACAATTTAGTGTTCCAAATTCGAGCAATGACAGAAACTCGAGAAATGTTTCTGTATCTTTTGCAATAAATTTTTACAGGTATTAATGTTTTGTTTCGTTATGGACCTTGGGAAATTTACTTTCTGGTTTTCCCTCGTATCATTGTTGTAGAATCAGCTTTTAAGATTTTTGCACCATTGTTAGTGCCTGGAAACATTGCGAGATATCTCAAATGGTCTACGAATTTCCACCTTGCCATAATTATTGACAACACAGAAATTTCTTTTGAAATAATTTTAACGGCTTCTGATGGTCTAGTTGTTAATGCAGAAGTACATTTTGGTGTTCCAAATTCGATCAATGACAGAAACTCGAGAAATGTTTCAGTATCTTTTGCAATAAATTTAGCAGGTATTAATGTTTTGTTTCTTTACGGAACTTGAGAAACTTACTTTCTGGTTATCCCTCGTATCATTCTTGTAGGATCAGCTTTTGTGATTTTTGCTGCATTGTTAGTGCCTGGAAACATTACGAGATATCTAAAACGGCCTTCTAATTTCTACCTTGCCATAAATATTGACAATACGTTAATATCTTTTTAATTTTTTTAACCGCTTCAGATAATTTAGTAGTTAATGCATCGGTAAATTATGGGTTTGAGCAATGACACAAACTCGAAAACTTTTTTTGTATCTTTGGCAATAAATTTTTGCAGACATTTATGTTTTGTTTCTTTACGGATCTTGGGAAACTTACTTTCTGATTATCCATCGTATCATTGTTGTAAGACCAGCTTTTGTGATCTTTGCACCATTGTAAGTGCCGGGAAACATTAAGAGATATCTCAAATGGTCTACGAATTTCCACCTTGTCATAAATATTGACAACACAGAAAATTCTTTTGAAATAATATAAAGGCTTCTGATAGTCTAGTGGTTAATGCATAAGTACATTTTGGTGTTATAAATTCGAACAGTGACAGAAACTCGAGAAATGTTTCTGTATCTTCTGTAATAAATCTTTGCAGGTATTAATGTTTTGTTTCTTTACGGACCTTGGGAAACTTACTTTCTGGTTAACCCTTGTATCATTGCTGTAGAATCAGCTTTTGTGATCTTTGCTCCATTGTCAATGTCCGAAAACATTTCGAGATATCTCAGACGGTCTACGTATTTCCACCTTGTCATAAATATTCACAATAAGGATGGGTTTTTTTTTAAGTATTTTAACTGCTTCATATGGTCTAGTGATTAACACATAAATAAATTTTGATACTCCATGTTTGAGAAATGAGAGAAACTCAAAATATCTCCTTTTATACCCTTCCCCCCTCCAAAATAATACATTCAAATTAAATCTGTGGTAGTTTATATTTTCTCATTCGGGTGTGGGGGTGGCATGAGGAAGACAGTGTGACGTCGCTACATCCCATTGACTTCACAAAGAGGTTTTGTTAAAGCCCAGGCCAATGCTGTCTGGGTTTTTGACACTATACTACAAAAGGTTTTCACCTCGACACGCCGTGAGATTTCTGAGGTGATTAGAAGGTCCGACGCGACACTTAAATGTTAGACTGTGAGGAGCCAGTTATCGAACCAATTGGAGGCTGGCAGGACAGCGACACAGGAAGGAAGAACCAATGGGAAGAGGCGAAATGTGACGTCAGGCGGCTCGAGCTTTTCGCCTTAGAGTCCCCAGGACGAGAACAAACGGAGGCTTCTTGTAGCAATTAAGTTTTTTTTAAGCTTTTCTCCAGTTTTGTGTGGGACAAGGAGTTTCAGTTGTACCCCTATACAACAGTATCTGACGGCACCTGACCGCAGATTATTTTTTTTTAGGTTCTCCTCGATCCTTTGATTTTAAGGTCCGCACCTGAGCTGTGTGATTTCCATTCGGAAAATTTGTATATAACCTCATTTAATCAAGAATAAACGTTGATATTGTTCTAAGCTGTACGTCGTGTCATAACCACTTCGACACCCACACTCTACCCGAGGATCTCGTGACGTTAAAACAGGTACTGAATTGAGAGCAAATATCATCCACCTGAAGATGATAAAATATTAAGGTGGGTGTCCAGCCTTACGAACGCCTTACACCCGTCAGGTTGGCAGCTCTATGGTCATTATCGAAGAAATATTCATTAATAATGGGTCCTTACAGTAGCAGTTTATTTTAAGGGTTATATGGATTAGTGAATGGTTCCTTATACTTACCAAAATGCTTTTCTTTATTAGCCAATTTGCTGTTTCATTCACTGGTGTGCTTTAAGAATTAACTTTCTTTTGAATATTCATTATTCTTTAGAATTTGAATAAAATTAAGCATTTTAAGCTTTAACATCCGAGTTAATAGATTAGAATTTTTAAACCAGCCATTTTAAAATATTTAATGAGAACAAAATGTATTCAAGTACGTGTTTATTGTGAAATTAATCTTGCAAATTTCTTTTGAAAGAAGCAATGCATTATTTCAGACAAAAGGTAAAATGTGCTTAGCATATTGCATGCATATCAGCCGTGCTGTTAACACTTCCAAAAGCTGTATGCCATGAATTCGTAAGTGACTTCTAAGATTTATGGTAATATATATTAAAGAACCCCTTAACGTGACATGTATGCGTAATGTTCTATACATGATGAAAATGTTTGAAGTCCTGAATGGCAGTACTTTTTAAAAGTACTGCCATTTGAGAAAAAGAAATAATTTATGCATTTTTAAAAGAAGTTTTATTTTATTACTTCACTATAACTCTTTTTTCTTACAAAATATTGATGGGTCTCATTGTAACTCTGACACTTCTATCTAATATATTAATACTAATTGGTTTTTTTTATTTTAAAAATACTTTAAGTGATTTGAACAGCATAAAAATGAATGTGAAACCTGCTAATGAAATTTTTAAAAGAACCAAACGATTATGACTTCTTAAACATAAAAACATCTAAAACAGGAATACATTAAAATGCAGTATAAAAAATTTAATTTACATTTAGTAGTAATTCATTTTTTCAACTCTATAAATGTCTATATATATTTACACGGGTATATAGTGCTATTTTGTAATTAAAAATAAATCTGACATATTATTTTAACCTAGAATGTATATTTTCAAAACATCTAAAATATATAACATTAAACAAGAGTAATTAAAATGGTTTTAACATTAAAGAAAATATTATATTCTAAAATAGACTAAAGTAATATAGAAATATACCATTATATTAACTTGTTTAAATCAAAACATGTAAAATATTAACCTTTAACCAAGAGTAATCAAATGGTTTTAACATTAAAGAAAACATTAAGCACAGGTATAAAATAAAAGAATCTAAAAATATAATATTATATTAACTTATTTTTATCGCAACGTTTAAAATATTAACATTTAAACAAGAGTAATTCAAAGGGTTTCAACATTAAGAAAAATATTAGGTACCGATATAGATTAAAACAATTTTGAAATATAACATTATATTATTATTTTAATATATTTTCTTTCTATGAAATCGTTCTTGATATATTTATAATGAATATTCTGTTATAACCCATAACTTTCATTAATTTATTATGTTTTTTAGAAAGAGTTGAATTGTCTTTGCTTATACAAGTTTGTACTTGCCTTGCCATATAATCAGAAGTTAAAACTTCCTAATATTCAACAACTGTACTACAAATAAACGTTATTTGTTGCTTTTATCTTTTATCATTCAATTCTTCAACAAATATACGTCATATATCACTGTTCAGTAAAAAAATAAATAAATAATCCTCACCATAAAGTAAAACATGGGTTTGGAAGAAATAAAACTTCTAAAGTGTTAAAATGTTTAAAAGTAAACTTAAAAGTAAAGTTAAAATTAAATGTGGATATATATAGATCTATTATAGATTTATTAATAAAATTGGGACCACAGAAATAGAACTTCTTAAGCCGTAAAACTTCTTAAAAAATTAATTTTAAAGCGGTTTCTGGTTAATATGAAAGGGTTTTATTCCTATAATACTTTTATAAAAGAAAAATTCGTTATTTTCTCTATTTTTTGACTTACTTTTTATTTATTTTAAAATAAAGAATAGACCTTTAAAAGCATAATATTTTATTCTTTTTTTGCTGATGGTGACATAAAAATTTATTAACTAGGGGTAGAAATATAAATGCAGCTGAAATATTAAAATTTTAACTGATTTATATCTTTATTAGATTTTGTTGTTTTGTCTTTTAATTAGCTTGTATGCAATATTTATTCTTCATAAATACAAGTTCTTTAATCTAAATTCTTGTTTATTAATTTGAAACATTCATAAATTCATGTTTATTAATTCAAAATATTCATAAATTCATGTTTATTAATTCAAAACATTCATAAATTCATGTTTATTAATTCAAAACATTCATAAATTCAGATTTATCAATGTTTATTCTTCATAAATGCAATTTCTTTAATCTAAATTCATATTTATTAATTCATAAATTCATATTTATCAATATTTATTCTTCATAAATACAAGTTCTTTAATCTAAATTCAAGGCAGACAAAAAATTAAAATCGTTTTGCGAAGACTGGCATGAGTCTTCACTTCGATTTCACTTCAATTAGCTTAACCCATGGTTTCCTAAACATTTTTCTGTGTATTCCCCAAATAATTGCGAAACATTAGTAGTACCACATAA
>CM063500.1:8050870-8068370 GCA_032207245.1 Pardosa pseudoannulata | reverse complement strand
CGAAATAATACGTACTTTGTCGTGCAAATTGGGTGATGTTTATTTGGGTTTTTTTTTTTATTCTACAAACCAAGTGTGAAAAAAAAATATACGTAACGTTAGAATTTCTTATCTTGAATAAAAAAGTCTAATTTTTTTGCTCAATTTTTTGCTACGTATATAAAAAAAGTTTTTTTCTACTTCTACAAATGAGAGTCAAAGTGTAGTTTTATGAACTGTTTTATAATCCTTTGCGAGTTGTATTGTTTCGTATGTAAATCAAATAATATATTTCACTGTTGTTAGTTTTTACCAGACACCTTGTTCAAATGCTAGACTACGTTGATATGGCTTTGAGAGTTGAGAAAATGAGGAAATAAATAAATATATAAAGCAAAAATTTAAATTTAAAATTCATGTAATCCATGAAAAAAGAAATAGAGTTTCGATCTAAAAGATAAAATTAATGATAGATATATAACTTGATAGTGGAAAGAAAGATTTTAAAGTGAAAAATACAACGGGATTTTTTTCCTTAGCACGATTTTTGCACCAAAGAAAGCTTTTTGCCACGTGAGCATCCACTCTGTACTTGTATTTTATAAATATTTTAGTTGAATACAAACTTACAAAATGTTGTTTATATTCCGTCGTAATTTAATTTTCTTCTTTCTAAAAAATATTAAATCTAATAAGACTTTAAATTAAAATAAATAGCAGTTCAAACCAAATATAGTTTATGTAATAGACTATATTTGATCGTCGTAATTTAATTTTTATTCTTTCTAAAAAAGTTAAGTCTAATGACTTTAAATTAAAATAAATAGCATTTCAAACCAAATATAGTTTATGTAGTAGACTATATTTGATCGTCGTAATTTAATTTTTTTCTTTCTAAAAAAATTAAGACTAATAATACTTTAAATTGAAATAAATAGCATTTTAAACCAAATATAGTTTATGTAATAGATTTAGTTACATGGTGATTTATGAAAAAAAACTTCACATTGCCAAATTCATTTTAGATAACAAATTCATTTAAAAATTTATTTAAAATATTAAAAAATTTCTTTTCCGAAGGAATATATTTTCTAAATTTGCTTACGCATCTCTGTAGTTTGTTATTTTTCGTTTTTCAAGTATTAATGATTTAAATTTTAGCAAATTTTAATAATATAATTATTAGTATGCCAAATTCAACATAAACTTTGAAATTTGATTGTTTGGAATGTATAATATTAGTAAAAAAATTACTCTTCCAGTATTTTTAGCTGCTTCAAACTTGTGTAGATAATTTCATTAGAGGTTCCTTTGTTTAGCTACATTTTAATAATCTGCTTCAAAATAATTCAACGTAAGGATAATTTTCCAGTTGTTTTTCATCAATGTTCTACAGAAATATACATACACATATTTTTAGTTGCTTCAAAATGATGTTTAAATTTTCATCAGAGGTTCCTTTGTATAGCTACATTTTAATAATATGCTCCAAAATAATCAAACGTAAAGATAATTTACCAGTTGTTTTTCATCAATGCTCTATGAAAGTTTACACATATTTTTAGCTGTTTAAAAATTATGTATATAATTTCATCATAGGTTTCTTTGTTAAGATACATTTTAATAATTTGCTTCAAAATTAATTGAACGCAAGAATAATTTTCCAGTAGTTTTTCATCAATGTTCTACCGAAATACACATACACATATTTTTAGTTGCTTCAAACTTATGTAGATAATTTCATTAGCGGTTCTTTTGTTTAGCTACATTTTAATAATATGCAGCAAATTAATTCAACTTAAAGATTTTCTTCCAGTTGTTTTATAATCAGTTCTTCATTGAATATATACATAATTCTCTCGCATCTTTGTAGTTTATTAGTTTTCTTTTGTTGAGGTATTAATG
Organism: Pardosa pseudoannulata; assembly: GCA_032207245.1. Lineage (NCBI taxonomy): Eukaryota > Metazoa > Arthropoda > Arachnida > Araneae > Lycosidae > Pardosa > Pardosa pseudoannulata. Next base: position 8,066,486 of record CM063500.1, on the reverse strand, counting down.
GTTTAAATCTTGGAAAATTATAATAATACCGCAAAAACTGCTTATGCAGTATTTTTGGGATTTATGTAGACAAGCTGAGTATCATGCCATGTCCAGCATAAACGGCAAAATGTGCTGATAGTGAGATTTTTACGAGTTAAGTTTATTAGAGCAAGTACCTGTAAAGGTAGGGTATTGTTATCCTGGCTCCCTATAAAACATGGATGTGACTCCGCCCTATTCATCTTCCTTATCCTTCGATAGCCTGCGGGATGCGAGGGCGGACCTACCCCAGCCCTGATTTAAGGTTATGGGGGCTGAGGGGCATTAGTGGATATCCTTATAGGTGTTCGAGATAAGTCATGGTCTAGGAGTTGCTCACCGGAAGTGCCATTAGGAAGTGGGGGAGAAGTATTGATAATTTTGGATTGGCTACGATAAGAGCGGTTTGAGGGAAAGTATCGCTAATGGACCGTTGAATATTTTCTACTCTCTTTTGCTCTTCTGTTATCTAAGTGCTTAGTAGGTGAACTTAGCTCTGCATTTATTTGGAGTTTGGTAATTAATTTAAAAGATGTTTTTAATTATTATTAGAGATGATAATCATCATCCACTATGTAAACAACCATTTTGAGGGAAGTAAAGAGTAATTATTTCATTATGCTCGATTGTTATTTTAACCCTGGGATTACGAACTTTTAAGGCTCCGAGGCGGCTATTAGAAACCTTATGAATGTTTATGGCCTACTCTTTTATAATTGGTTAATTTTCGTAAATTTGTGCGAGTAGAACAGAGGTATCAGTATCAAATAATAATCACAGTTTAATTAAAGCATAGATTCATTCATTTCAATTACTTGAAACAGTTGGACAATTAAGACTTTTGAGACGAGTAGGACACAGGTATCAGTTCCAAACAATATTTAGAGTTTAAAAGATAGATTCAGTCGTTGATTCCTAAAAACACTTGAAGAAGTTGGACCTTTGACGAATAGGAGAGAGGTAGAAGTATCAAATATTATTCATAGTTAAATTAAAACATAGATTTAGTCATTTCAATTTCTCAAAATAGTTGGACAGGCAGAACCTCATAATTTAATTAAAACATATATTTAGTTACTTTAATTACTTCAAACACTTGGGAAAGTAGGACCGTGGTAAAACTATCAAATAATATTCATAATTTAATTAAAACAGAGATTTAATCAGTTTAATTGCGTAAAACGCTTGAACAAGAAAAACCTTTGACGAGTTGGACAGAAGTATCAGTTCCAACTTCACATGTGATCGATGAACAATATTTTTTACCGATTATATATATGTAAGAGAAAAGTAACCTAAATTTGTAAAAAAAAGTACAGATTTTGCTTGAAACCTAGAACACGACGTCCTAAGGAATGTACCATCAGAATGTGTCTTGTAATATGATACATCGAAATACCGAAGTAAATTCAAAGAGAAAGACCTCATTACAGAATAAGAAAATTCAACGATCAAAGACAAAACCCCTCTCTGCTTCAAACTCTTTGCTCAAAACTTTCCTTAAAACTCTTTGCTTTTCCTACTTCTAATCCCTACGCCAAACTGACCAATTCGTCTACAATGCATGTCTTCAATGGGTCTACCAATTAAGACTTATAGCGCCGTAGTGGCTAATTTAGAAAATTCTGAACAAAAAGGGGATGTTCTTTATCGGAACTAGATACAATCCAGAACCCAGATATAGGAAGCAAATTTTTCGAAGATATTACTAGAGACTTGTCTCAAACTCTTTTTGCCAACTATGTGTGTAAGATGATCTTGCTGTTCATTTCGTCCTTATAATAAAGTAGTAACCCATCCTACGCCACTGTGGCAATAAATATTTTTTGTAACTGAAAGGATGTCTTGCTTTACTGCACCAACTGTCTATAACTGCTACTCCTACTCCGTCATACACTTCGTTTTTCTATATATATATATATATATATATATATATATATATATATATATATATATATATATATATATATATATATATATATATATATATATATATATATATATATATATATATATATATATATGTGTGTGTGTGTGTGTGTGTGTGTGTGTGTGTGTACTATATCAAAATTATTTAATTTTAATACTCTCTTAAATATCTCATCTCTCCCATTCCTTAAAATATTTTTCCCAGCCTCTAAATGTCTAAATCAAAGGAGCGTTCTCGACTTAAAACTTTCGATCCATTTCCCAAAGCTTTCTATCCTATAGATGTAAATTTTCTGTCTATTCAACACGTTTCCCATATGTCGACGGCAAATGACTCCGCGTTTTTCCTGATCTTACACTTAAATTCACTGAGTAAGTGGGAAAATCCTTTCTGTCTTCTCTCTTATGTGCAAATCTGTTCGAACAGAAGGATTTTTGTATCTTTCTCTTGTTTGTAGTTGACTAGTAAAGATGTCCGTTTTAGCAGATCTGGGATAAAGTTTTAATTAAATTTGTGTCTTTCTCTTCAATGTGACCAGACTGCATCTTACGTTATTATTGCTATCTAATTTAACCTACTTCCTTTTCCAGTAGCCTTGGCAAGTAAAAATAATAGGGACTATATAATTATTGAGACCGTCATGTATTATTATTATTGGATTACATACATACATTTGTGTGTTTGTAGTCAAACCCCGACTTAGAGCCACCTCACTAAACCACCAACTCTGTCAAAGCACCACGCAAATGAATGAAAAAATATTTCCTCATGTGAGTAAGTAAAGTTAAAAACCGTTATAACAGTCACTCATTTAACGCCAAACAATTTTTTCAAGTGTAAGATTATACCACCAAACTCGTTATAGCGCCAAGCTGTCATTCGAAAGAATGGTGGTTATCTGTAAGGCTTGACTAAACTTGAATTTTTTTACAGAGTGATGTTATTAAAGAAAAAATGATTATTCCATAGGATAACTACAATGGAAGCTCCTGTATCAATTTATTTCCCTTATCCCTTGACTGCCTGAGGTGGGAGGGTCGTTTATTTTTTTGAAGATTTTGGGTAATGGAATAGAACCATTAGAGAATACATTAAATTGGGTGTTTGAGTTGGCAACTCATGCACTTTATCTTTTAAAGTCTCCGGGAATTTTTTATCTCCAAGTGTTAAGAGATGATGCGAAAGGGAGAACAGCAGAAAGTTGAAAAGAAAAAAATAAACCTTCATTTTAAAATTACATTTCTAGGTGCATTTAAAATTATTCAGTGTATATTAACACTTTCTAGGGCCGTGGTAAATATATTTGAAGTCTGCTGACAGAGAAAACTACGATATTGAAAAAATGTAATATATTGCAAATGATAATATGCTGATTATTTTATATAATTATAAGTATACTGACAAAGTTTTGAAATGTATATTTATCCATGCTGCTGTAGTCACGGGATTCTCGGGTAGCTTGTGGGTGTCGAAGTGGTTATGACACGACGTAAAGCTTAGAATCAATAACAACGTTTATTCTTGATTAAAATAGAATATGTACAAATTTTCCAAATGGAAATCACAGAGCTCAGGCGGGCTAGTGTGGACCTAAAAGTCCCAGGTTGAAGGCGAACCTAAAAAAATAATCTGCGTACAGTTGCCGACAGATTCCGTTGTACAGGGGTACAACTGGGCCTCCTTGAGTTACACAAAAAGCTGGAGAGAAACTCTTCAAAAACCAACCGCCGCAAATCGAATCTCTGTCCGTTCTCTTTTTCTGGGGACTCTCCGGCGAAAAACTCGCGCCGCCTGACGTCACCTTTCGCCTCTTCCCATTGGCTTTTTCTTTCCGCGTCGCTGTCCTGGTAGCCTCTGATTGGCTGCTTCGGTGGCGCCTCACTGTCTGACATTTCGTTGTCCCGTTCGTCCGTCCGATTCACCTTGGACATCTCAAGGCGTGGTCGAAGCGACAACCCTTTGTGGTGTAGAGTCAAAAACCTAGACAGAGTGTCGACCTGCCCTGGGCTTTTACTAAACCCCTTTGTGAATCCAATGGGGTGTAGCAACGTCACACTGTTGTTTTAGGTCCATGTCGATATTTCTATCAATGCTTTTGTAATATCTGTAAATAATATTCTTTGTTATGATGATATATATTGAAAAGTAATAATACGGAAATCTATGTGTATAACATCTTGTTCAGAACAAAATATATTGAATTTGTATATTATCATTAATATACTAAGTTTTTAAAATTTGGTATGTTTGTATTTTGGGTCTAAAAAGCGTATTATACTACTCACCTAGCACTTTTTATCAGTATGTGACAAAGATGGTAAACCGTTTTATAGATGGTTTGTAAACCTTAAGATATTTTTCAATGATCGACTTTTTCGGGGACTTTGCGGGATTCGTCCTCTTGGAGGTGGCTTTGTCGTAGTAGTTAATGACACTTCGTACATCGTGGCTTTTGGCCTGAGTAATAAAATCCCGAATTAATAATGGGTGTAAGTATATCCTGTTTCCATAGAGCTTTAGTTGTGCTTAAGATATGTTTCTGAAATAAAATTATTACGTTTTCGAATATTAATTATGGTTATGTTCACTACTTGCCTTTGACGATCGAACTGAGTTCTGGCAACGCAAACGCGTCAATTTTTAAATGCCCGACCTGAGTTCGGGCAAGAGAAAAAACGGTATTTCAATTCCGTGAAACACGAAATCGGTTCGTTAAATGCATAACTTTTAATTTTCCATTTCCCCAACAGATAGATGTATTTTCCAGTGAAAAGTTCGGCAGTTTAGCGTTATTTGTCCCTATCTCTCAGATACTGCAAAGGATTTGTGAAATACAAAGAAATCTTAGGGACATGGAATTCTTGACAGTTGATATAGATAATAATATTGTTGTATTTGTTTATTATATTTATTCAGAAAATTATGTATTTTGATTTATTTCGCTGTCATTTGATCAAAAATTACTGTAATGTATTAACATTTCCCATATATGTGAAAATATTGAAAATAGTAGTATTTTCGCTTTTTTTTTTCAAATATAATCTATTTCTAAAAGTTTGATGATAATAACAAACAAAATTAAATAGGAAAAATCCCATTTTTGGCGCGTATTCCTCAAATATATTCCACAGGTAAATGGCTTCAAGATGAATATACAAATCTAATTTCTTTTCTTTTTATGTATGTACATGAATGTTCTGACTGAACTCAAACATTCGTCAAATATACGTTTATATTGAATCGCTTCCTCCTTCAACACTTTTTGATTTATATCTTCCTCTTTGTTTGATTCTATCCTATATAGTTACATGTCTGAACCTTAATATTCACCAATCCTTGTTTCTCTCAAACCTGGTCTAATTCACAATAAAGAGAAGAACAATTTAATATATTTTTTAATATATTCCACAGGTAAGGGGTTAATCTTCGTTTGAATTTCATTAATTTATAGAACACAGAACCTGTATAAGTTTCATAGAAAAAAAATTATACAATCTCTCCATATGCCTTACGATTACACTGCTTTTCACTCAATATGCTCCATAACTTCACACAAAATGCTCTTAGAAACAAAAGCCTTATACCTGCTTCGCGGTCTTCTTTGAAAGGCAAGCCTTTTTATCTTGGCGAACCTACATGCATATTGGCTGCAGCATTCACAAGATAGAAACGATGCTTTTTAAAAAAAATTTCGCGCGTGTAAGATTGTATTGAGGAGTATGGAAGTTTTATAGGGCCATGTGAGTTCCTTTGTCATCTCATAGAACAATGGTAGGGAGGAGGTACGCATAATTCCTTTTTACGACATTCGGATTTATGCATTAGGGGATTGAAAGGGGGAGGAAGCTGTTCTTTTTATAGTCTCGAGCTATTCCACTGCATATTTCCCGAGGGATGTATCGGATATTCATAGGAAATATTACACTAGGTGAAGAATGATAACCGGGTGGGGGTACATCTAGTTTGGGAGCGATAAAAAAGCGGTCGAAATTTGCTCCACGGTTTTATTCTTCGTCAGTAATTGTATTAAAAAACGATGGTTCTAGATTTATATGAATCTGAATTCAGTTCCTGACATATGAGAGAATTTTACCTTGATGTGGATATAGAGAGTTATTTATCTTATTTGATATAGGTTTACTTTTTAAACCTGGACTCAAAGATCAAATTTTAATCGTAATTGCAAATTTTCAGTACAACTGTAAATATTTATGATTCAAGAAATTAAAATAAAACCCTTAATTTTACATTGTTCCTATTCATCTTCTCTTGTTAATAAAAGTGATACTTATCAAAGTAATTCTATTTCCTTTACCGGTTGGCACCGGATGAAGATCTAATAAATAGGATACTACTTGAAGCCCTAAATTCGAAGTCAACCCTATTTTTGCTTTACCAAAAAAAGTAAACCTTACAACATGTAACAATAAGTTACATTCGGTTCAGCTTTTTTTTTTTTTACCTCTTCTCCTGTGAAGAAACATACAACTCTTTGAAAAACATACCAGAACAAGACCGATTCGAACTAGAAAGAAGCTGCCGTTCTGGATTGGCCCCCTGTTTTTTCTCCGCGAGGCAGTCTGATTTTTTTTAAAGGACAAGGTTGTAACCAGAGGAGAGTAGAAGATAAACGCTGCTGGCATCAGCGGCTTGAGGGATAGACCTTTTGAGAAAAATCATCGCCATATTGTTTTTAAGTGGCGACGCCGACTCGAGAGCATCGATATCTACAAATCTTCGATATCTTCAAATGATAAGTTGATTCCAGTTGCATTCCCTAAGGATTTATTTAATTGTATAAAATCATTTAATCAAGATATATTTGCCCATGTGTATTTTAATGAGTTAAGATTCCTTTTTTCTCAAACACTAGGCCGACGTAACATTATTTTTATAGCTCAAACCAAACTTATCCTATTACCTGTACAAGATGTCCCCAATTAAACTTCCCTGCTTTAAAGTTGACTACAATCGAAATTATTGTTCAGAAAGTTATGAAATGTTGTGTAGACATAATAAATGAACGGTAATTTGTTACAGCGAATAAAAAAATTATTTCTAAATTTCGCCACTAGAGGGACATTTTTAATTAATTACACTGCATTATCCTTACACAACAATTTATAATCATTAAATTTTAAATTCTTTAAAGTGATTGCAAAGTCCAACGGAAACATGTCCCCCAAAATTGCTACTGTGCAGTGTGCAGTGCTACTGTGAGTCGAAAAACAAGTGTATGAGCTATACATTAAAAAATCAACTTCCTAAACATTATTTGGTATAATATATGCATAGTCTTTTTTAGAATCATGTTCTTGGGATAACTCTGTGTGTTCTACTAGGAATATTTTCATGTATTTTATTGTGATTTTTCAGGTGGACATTAGCTTCTTTAGAATACATACGCACATATATTGCATGTATATATATATATGTTTATATATATATATATAATATATATAATGTATATATATATATATGTGTGTGTGTGTGTGCATGTATATGTACACACATATTTGTGTGTGTGTGTGGAGTGAGAGAATAACATTTTAATCAGTTGTAGACAAGCTTTAATTTTTTCATGATGTAAAATTTTTGTAAAAAATTATGCCCCACCCCCACGCGAATTTTTTTAGCTACGTCACTAACTAGGCGTGTATTCCTTGTAAGCTACAGTGCAAACATAAAGAGGTAAAAAACATATTAAGGTTTTAGTTATAGACAAAATGACAGTACTTATAACTGTGCTTACAATTCAAAGTGAACCTTACGTCGAACGATGGCCGATTGTTTAGGGTGCTGGCCTTCGGTACCAGAGTTCGTGGGTTCGATTCCCACAGTGACATGGATGTTCGTAGCCGTTCGGACTCGGCTTTAAGCTGTAGGTTCCGGTCTCATTAGCCCTCGTGTTGCAAAAATTAGACCGTACAAAAAGTAGACCAAACCAAACCAAACCAAAGTGAACCTTTGATCAGAAGATATATGTCTTTTGCAATTTCCAGTTCCAGAGCAAATATAAAGAAAAAATATATTAAGATCATAGATCATTTTAGATAAAACAACAACGCTATCTCTACATGCTAATTACTCAAGGATACTTAATATATTCGATAAGTAGATGCAAGTCCTTTGCAATTTACAGTTACAATGCAAACATAAAGAACTGACATAATACCTTTGATCAGAAGATGTCTTTTGTAATTTCCAGTTACAGTGCAAATATAAAGAAAAAACATATTAAGGTCATAGTTTTAGATAAAACAACAACACTGTATCCATGCTAATAACTCAAGGATACTTAATGTATTCGATAAGTAGATATTTTGGGCAAAACAATCACACTATCCCCTGCTCATAATTCAAAGTCCCCTAAAACATTCGAGCAGTAGATGTATGTCCTTTATGTTTGCACTGTAACTGGAAATTACAATGAAAAAAACATATTAATGGGCATAATTTTAGACAAACAACGACACTATCCCCGTGCTCATAATTCAAAGTGACCTAATACTTTCGATCAATTGATGTATGGGCCTCGAAACTTCCAGTTACAGAGTAAACATAAAGAAAAAACATATTAAGGGTTTTAGACAAAACAAAGACACTATCCCAATGCTCATAACTCAAAGTCACTTAATATATTCCATCAGTAGAAGAATGTCCTTTGCAATTTCTAGTTACAGTGCAAATATAAAGAAAAAACATATTAAGGTCATAGTTTTAGATGGAATAACGAGACTATACTTATTCTCATAATTCAAAGAAACTTAATACATTTGATTAGTAGATTATTTCCTTTATGTTTGCACTGAAACTGGAAATAACAAAAAAAAATAACTTTATAGTTTTAGACAAAATAATGACACTATACCCATGCTCATAATTAAAAGAGACCTAATACTTTCGTTCAGTAGATATATAGGACTCGTAACTTATAGTTACAGTGCAAACATAAAGAAAAAACATACCACAATCTTAGTTTTACACAAAACAATGACACTATCCCCTGATCATAATTCAAAGTCACATTAGATCAGTAGATGTATGTCCTTTATGTTTACAATGTAACTGGATATTACTAAAAAAAAACCATATTAAGGTCATAGTTTTAAACAAAACATAGACACGATCCCCATGCTCATAACTGAAAGACACCTAATATATTCGATCAGTAGAAGAATGTCCTTTGCAATTTCTAGATACAATGCAAACATAAAGAAAAACATATTAAGGTCATAGTTTTAGACGGAATAACGGACTATACCTATGCTCATAATTCAAAGAAACCTAATGCATTTGATCTACAACAGGTAAAAGCAAAAAAAAAAAAGTAAATAACGTTATAGTTTTAGACAAAATAATGACACTATCCCATGCTCATTACTGAAAAAGACCTAAAACTTTCATTCAGTCGATGTACTAGATTCAGGACTTCCAGTTACAGTGCAAATATAAAGAAAAAACATACCACAATCGTAGTTTTAGACAAAATAATGACACTATCCCCTGCTCATAATTGAAAAAGACCTAACACTTTCATTCAGTCGATGTACTGGCCTCGTAACTTCCAGTTAGACAAAAATAATCCATCTACTCATACTTGAAAAAGACCTAACTCTTTCATTCAGTCAGCCTCCGATGTACTGGCCTCGAAACTTCCGGTTACAGTACCAAACATAAAGAAAAAACATACCACAATCGTAGTTTTAGACAAAATAAGGATACTATACCCTGCTCATAATTGAAAGAGACCTAATACTTTCGTTCAGTCGATGTACTGGCCTCGTAACTTCCAGTTACAGTGCAAACATAAAGAAAAAACATACCACAATCGTAGTGTTAGACAAAATAAGGATACTATACCCTGCTCATAATTGAAAAAGACCTAACACTTTCATTCAGTCGATGTACTGGCCTTGTAACTTCCAGTTACAGTGCAAACATAAAGAAAAAAACATACCCTAATCGTAGTTTCAGGCAAAACCATGATACTATCCCCTGCTCATAATTCAAAAAGACCTAACACTTTCATCCAGTCAATGTACTGGACTCGTAAACTTCCAGTTACAGTGCAAATATAAAGAAAAAACATACCACAATCGTAGTTTTAGACAAAATAATGACACTATCCCCTGCTCATAATTGAAAAAGACCTAACACTTTCATTCAGTCGATGTACTGGCCTCGTAACTTCCAGTTACAGCGCAAACATAAGGAAAAAACATACCACAATCGTAGTTTTAGACAAAATAATAACACTATCCCCTTCTCATAATTCAAAGTCCCCTAATACATTAGATCAGTAGATGTAGGTCCTTTATTTTTGCACTGTAACTGGAAATTACGAGGAAAAAAACATATTAATGTCATAATTTTAGACAAACAACGACACTATCCCCATGCTCATAATTCAAAGAGACTTAAAAGTTTCGATCAATAGATGTATGGGCCTCGTAACTTCCAGTTACAGAGCAAACATAAAGAAAAAACATATTAAAGTCGTAGTTTTAGACAAAACAACGACACTTATCCTTGTTCTCATAATTCACGGTTTTAATACCGAGTGTAACACAAGACGAGCACGAGATATTAAATCATAAATTATAAGTGCAGAAAGAAATAGGATGCATTATTAAAAACCATCGGACGCTATCTCAATAGGTGGTACTCAGCCCCCACATGGGTGTATTTAATGATAGCAGGTGACGGGGGAGGGGAGTTTATACCTGCAGGAATACCGAACAAATCGCTTTCCCGTCAGTCTATATAGCTTTCACATAATTAGCCAAAACACCCCTGGGAAACGGAGCGCGTACTGGAAAAAGGGGGGAGGGGAACTGCCATAAAAACAGGGGGGCCGCGTGCCTGGAATGCATGAATCCGGTTGTCGTAAAAGGGAATTATACACACCACCCCCTACGCATTGTTCTACACGGTGACAAAGGCACTCACGGAACTCATAAAACTTCCCAGTATCAACAAAATCGTGCCGGGAATGGGAGGATGATAAGGGAAACAGAAGAAGGTGGAGGAAGGAAAGAAAAAAAAATTAAAAACGGCATTTCCGAAATCGAATGTTTTTGGTGGTAGGCGAAGTTTTAGTTAAGATAGTCTTGGAAGAATGAAGCATTGTTGGGTTATGCTCTCTGTAGTAATAAGAAAGCGAAATGAACACAAAAAATGTGTTACATAGGATATAGTAATAAGTCTTCTACATACACAATAAAGGTATGATTGGAAAAATTCTAAAGTAAATTAGAGTATGGAAGCATAAAGATTGTCTTTACATCTATGTATATATATATATATATATATATATATATATATATATATATATATATATATATATATATATATATATATATATATATATATATATATATATATATATATATTATATATATATATATATATATATATATATATATATATATATACATATATATATATATATACATATATATATACATATATATATATATACATATATATATATATATATATATATATATATATATATATATATACATATATATATATATATACATATATATACATATATATATACATATATATATATATATATATATATATATACATATATATATATATATATATATATATATATATATATATATATATATATATATATATATATATATATATATATATATATATATATATATATATATATGTATATGTATGTATATATCTATAAATATACAAGGTGTTTCAAAAATGACCGGTATATTTGAAAAATCAGTAAAAGCTAAACGGACAGTGATAGAAATACGCAGTTTATTGCAATATGTTTGGAACAATATTAAATTTTAGGCAGACACACTTTTAAAATTAGTTACAATGTTCCACAACAGATGACGCTGCAATCTGGAAAAATCTAAACTACGATATTTTCTAGATATTCACCATGCACAGAAATAATATGGCTTATTCGCAGAACGAAATTATCAGAAACCCGTATAAATGTCTCCGGCGGGATGGGTTTACATGCAGAACAGATGTTCTGTTACAGTTATTCGATTGTTTCTTTTTCTGGATAGTGGCGGTACACCTGGACTTTTAAGAGTCCCCATAGACAAATATCGTAGTTTAGATTTTTTTCCAGACTGCAGCACCATCTGTTGTGGAATAGTATAACTAATTTTAAAGTTTGTCTGCCTGAAATTTTACTTTGTCTCCAGCATACTGAAATAAACTGTGAATTTCTATCATTGTCTGTTTAGTTTTTATTGATTTTTCAAATATACCGGTCATTTTTGAAACACCTTGAATATATATGTGTGTGTGTGTATAATGAGATTTTTGTCTCATCACAAAGGAAAGTGCGCACATCTTGCATTTCATGCTGTCATGGCGACCAGGCCTAAAACATTGTGGAACAAAAACAAATTAAATTTTAAAATCAAATTGCACAGAGTTTATTCAGGCAACTTTTCTCACGTACTACTGTCCGCAAAGCATGTACATCTCAGTTATATAGTTGTCTGGGTCAACCGATCAGAGTTTAAAAACAAGTCAGTGTGTGACACCGATGAGGTAGTTTATTGCCTCAGGAGCCATTTTAATTTACTTGTACAACCGGAAGCTTGACGGAGCAAAGTCACCAAATCAACAGGGAAAACAAAAATATTCACCAAGGTTGCTGGAAAAGAGGCCGGAAAAGCATAGGATATCCAGAGAATAATTTTAAGATAGACATAATTGTGTAGGTTAATTTTTATATATATATATATATATATATATATGTGTGTGTGTGTGTGTGTGTGTGTGTGTGTGTGTGTGTACAGGGGGAATTCCAGTTCCAGTTTCAAAATGCAGTAAAGAAAAAAAACATCGGTCGAAAGAGTAAGGTCGTAAATTTGAACTGAATACTGGAAAATGGGGAACGGTATGGTAGAAGAAAAAAAATGACGATAATTAGGTTGATAGGTTGGTTGGGAGCACTACTGTCTACTTTTTTGCTACACGAGGGCTAATGAGACCGGGACCTACTATTTAAAGCCGATTCCGAAGGGTTACGGACATCCGTGCCGCAGTGGGACTCGAACCCACGATGACGATAATTAGAAAAATATTGATATGTTGATTACAGTAACAAAATGACTGAAGATACAGTAGAACCTCGATTAACTAAAACTCTCCATTAACCGAGATCTGTTTCTTCTTCACTTTTTTTTCACTTTCTACTATCATCCACAATTTTCTCTTTACAAAACGTGCATTTTTAAAGTTTTCTTTTTTCCCACTTACCTTTTGTATGCAAGTCGTCCTTACCACACTACGAATGCAGATAAATGTTTTGGAATTCCCTGTTTTAGAATCCCTCCCCGTAAGTACCACAATTCTCGGTATGAGTGTACTCTTCCCCACTTTTAAACATCCCTCTTCTAAACAAAATACACCCCATTTCGAAATTTGGAAGGTTATATTGCCAAGTCCCAGAACATTCGAATTTTATTGCAACAATGACGATACTACATGTTAAACTAGATGATTATTGATGAATTCTCGTTTATCCGAAGTAGGTTCCTTCCCAATTACTTCGGATCCAGGTTCTACTGTATATCGAACCGAAATAAACCGATTTTCTTAGGTTCAGTTTAGTCTTCATTCCGACCAAAATAACATTATTTTTTGTGTTTCGGTTTTCAGTTGGTAACAATAAGTTACATTCGGTTCAGCTCTTTTTTACTCTTTCCATGAGTCATCGTCAGAGACATACCAGAACAGGACCGGTTTGAACTAGAAAGAAACTTCGGACTTCTCCCAAACAATAGAAGGGTCCGTTGGTTTGGGGGATTCTGACACCCTGCCTTTCTGGAGTGGACCCCTGTTTTTTTCTCCGCGGGGGCAGTCTGGTTTTTTTAGAGGACAAGGTTGTGACCAGAGGAGAGTAGAAGGTGAACGATGCTGGCATCCGTGGCTTGAGGGATAGAACTTTTGAGAAAATTCATCGCCATATTGTTTTTTAGGGCCGCCGCCGACTTGAGAACAGTCTTCAGTATCTACAAATGACAAGTTGATTCCAGTTGTATTCCTTAGGCATTTATTTAATTGTATAAAATCATTTAATCAAGATATATTTGTCCATGTGCTTTTTAATGAGTTTAGATTTTTTTCTTTCTCAAACACTAGGCCAACGTAACATTATTTTTACACAGTTCAGTTTACGTACAAAGTAATCCTTCGCTCGCATAAACACAGTAAGACTCGACAGCTGCTTTGACATCCTTACAAATAAATGAATGTTGTTTACACACATAACCGTACCTGTGTACAACAATAACCGCATTGCATTCATCTTCAACATATGGATAAAGCCATCAATGAAAAATGTTTTTTTATTTATTTACAATACTGTTAAAATGAAATAGACAATCTTAAGAGAGAAACAATTTTCTCTAGGGAAAATTTTCAAAGAAATAGAACAGAAGTTTGATTGTGCTTCTCTCCAACAACATTAATGTTATTTCACTTTCTTTTTATCCTGTTCCATTTTATACCTGAACAAAAATTCTCTTCGTGTTTAGAATTTTTTTTTTTTTTTTTACTCTAAAATAAGAAAGACTCTAAAATAAATAAAGATTCGATTTCAGCTTCGAAATGTAAGAATCACAAATTTTTCATGAAGAATGATTTTTTTCATTTTCGTTTAGCTTACCGATATTTTTCTAGCAATAGGTTGTTTGTCAATGTTAGTCTCTACAAATATTGAGCATTAAATGTCAAAGCTACATCTGATAAACATGTTATCATTTTCTGTGGAAGCTTCCTAACACAATGACATCTTAAAATTTACTTCTTAGAGCTTACTAATGCTTTAAAAAATTTTGTCTTTCAGTGACTAATATTAACATTTGTATGCGACACATACTAGTACGTTTTCTGACTACTGATACTTGAGCGCTGGTCACGTACTAGTATGGGTTAGTGTTACAACATGGTTTTTTTGTGGGTACAAAAATAGCGGTATACAAAACACGAAGCCGAATGTACTTGTATACTACTTAAATTCTAAAAACTTAGACAGATAAAACTAGGTTTTACTCAGTCGATGCAAAACACAGAACGGGAAAGTTGATAAAAATCAATTTAATTTTTAAAATTTAAACTTTTTATTTATTCTTGCGAAAATGATATTATTTATATGTATATTTGTATATTATATATGTATTTATTTATTTATCTATTTATATATTTGTTTATATATTTCAATTTTAAATACGAAAAGTTGGTTAAAAAATTAAATAATTTTCGATCTATTGAGATTTAACTGAATAACATTAACGCTCAAAACGCCTGCTCCCATTAAATTCCACTAAATGTACCCGGACACAATATGTTAACTATAATGTAAATTCAAATTTTAATCCAAATTCATCCGTGTATTTGAAAATTTGAAATTTTTTCTTACTGTCTCATCGTGTAAAACAAGTTTATTTCATAATACAAGAGTTACGGCATAAGTCATGGCCACTATTTTTCTTGTAGATATGTGAACGGATCCAAATGCATATGTGTCGTGTGGCAGTTCTGCAGACATAGTGTGTATCAGAACGACAGATGGCTCTGTGATTGCGGGTAGTAGCTCAGCGAGAGCTGTGAAATCAGTCAATTGGTGAGTGTTGGGTGAGATGGAAGTTA
>CM063500.1:8043370-8045870 GCA_032207245.1 Pardosa pseudoannulata | reverse complement strand
TAAGAACAATATATTACAAAGAACCATTGTTCAAAATGAAGCAATAATTTTTTTATGTCGATCTTAAATGTAAAAGTTTATTGGAATTTCCGCAGCGTAAACACATAGATGAATAGATAAATATTTTTTTCTTTCAATATTTAGGGAAAATAAGGTATTGTATAGCCCTGAAATAGCACGTTGGATGTACAATAGCTGAGAGATAATGATGATCTCCCCAACACTTCAAAAATAATGAAGAAAAATTTCAGCCCCTAGCAAAGTGATGGTACCATTACAGTGGGAAGAAGAAAAGGCAACAGAGAGTGATGGAGTAAATATACCGGGCTGCCGAATATATACCCTTTTGCTAACTGTCCCCCTCTCTGGAGGATAGAGGGGTATCACGTGACATTTGAGAAGATGATCCGGGATAGCTCGTTCGATTTACAAATGCTGTTTCAGTGTTTCAATCCGTTTTCTCAGAAAATTGACGCCAATCATTTACTTGGAGGGTGGGAAATAAAGGTTTTGAGTTTCACAGACCATTCGTTTCTTCGGAGTTTATTTCTTTTGTTCAAAGAGCCTTGATATTACCTCAAGAACTGTGGGGAAACGGATAATATATGGAAGTAATTTGGAGAGAAGAACGGGAAAAAAATTGTAGATACAGAATGTATTTTTCTTAGCCATTTACAGGCCGAATTAAGGTCCAGATATATTTTAAATTATTTTTTTGCACATCTTTCCTTCTAATGCTTCAGTTAAGGTTGTAACTTGTAGTTCACAGACAAAATACATTTAACACCTTTCAAAATAATATCTGAGAAGCGAACGCACCAGACTGCTTATAGAATTGAAATGCCCTTTCATAAAATTAGGGAATTCCCCTTCATTTCCTACCCCTTTCAAGAAATGTTCTCCTTAGAGGAAATTATTTCGACGAGTATAGTGGCAACAGTCCATCGTTCCCAATAATGAACATCAATAATTAATAAATTACTCCAGGTACGTTTCTGACTATTAATGTCGAATTTCATATTTTTTAAATAAATTAAAGTTGTTTTAAGGATACTAATCGGATTTTAGAAGCATTAGATGTTTTTTTACATTTATCTAAATTTTTAATATATGCTCTATAGAAAATGACGAAAAGGGTCCTTTTTATGATTTTTTATACATTTTTCTATTAACCATAGAAATATAGCTTTTATTTTTAAAACTTGAGTACTCCTTTTACTACATTTGCTAATTTTTTCGTTTCAATATTGATGAAATTTAATTTTAAATAATTTTATTAATATTATGTTCCCGTTTGGGAACAATGGACTGTAAAAGGTTAATAATGCTGAACTATATGTTTTAATCCAAAAATCTTCGTTTTTTACTTCTTTGTACAAAGTAAAGAAAGTATTGTATGATAGCATTAATCGAAAAGGTATTATAGCAGCTATGAAGGAATTTGAAATCCCTGAAAAACTAGTGAAACTGATTTGTCCGACATTTAGTGAGAAGCTATTCTGTATTTTAACCAAAATTATGGTAAGATACAGAATAGCTTCTCACAACCAATTGAAATTAAAAATGGTATGAGACAAGGGGATGCTTTGTCATGCCGAAACTAGGTATAGATTTTCAATTTCACTAAATACAATTCATATAAACCATCTATTACAGATTATAGATTGTTTTAGCAATTCCTTTCGTTGCATTGTGGTGTAAAACTATCAGTAACCTCTCTAAATCCTTTACGTTTCAAAACACAGTGCCCAATTTCATAGAAAACGCATTAATAAATAATGTACTAAATTTTAGAAGAGATCAAAATAAAAGTAATTTACGTGGAACATTTAGAAATCAATATCACGATGCCAAAATTAGAAAACAAAAAAATATGATTTTTAAGTTTAAAAAAAGAATGGGTACCCAAAACATAAAGTTTAATTAGTAAAATTATCATTCAGTTGGAAGAATTCTATTTTACTATAAAGCGTATGTGTAGCTTTACACTTTTGGAACCAAAGAATAATTTTATGATTGGTGAATTTGTTTTTTTAAAGGTCCCGTGTTCTCTTTAACCGAAGGTAATGAGAAATATTTATTAAATAGGTTATTTATTTTATCTGTAATAATCAGTAACTCATCCGTGCTTTTCAGTTGTATTTTTCTGAAGTCTTATATCATTAATTGTGTTGTTAAAAGTTTAAACATTAGGAAATCAGCAAAATTTTGCATTTATGAACTCCCCTATTTCTTTCATCTATAATAATCGATAATTCATCTCTGCTTCACAGTAGGAATTTTTTTTAATGTTTTCCAAATTTTTGAGAACCATTCACCAAATTTCATTTTCATCAATAGACGGAGAATCAGCAGTTTCACTGCCGGAAATGGGGTTAAACGCATTCTTGAAATTGAGTGAACGGGTTTGATGAAAAAAAATAAGATGAAATAAAGTAAAAGCATCTATGCTTTCATCAGAGGGCCATTATCAGCACATGTTCAAAGAGAATGGAGTGTT
>CM063500.1:8020870-8038370 GCA_032207245.1 Pardosa pseudoannulata | reverse complement strand
CAAAAATGGATAAATATGCAGTTGAGATGTAAACATATGCACTTAAAGATTAAAAATTCTTTGAGATTTAGTGAAATTTAATTTTAAATGTTATCTATGGAACCTTACAAATGTTAAATTTATGCAAAAAAATTACGTTTTTTGAAGGGAGAAATTGGGGTTGATTTAATTGCGAAATCATTGTATGAAATTGATAAATAATATTTTATACTTTAATTATTATGAAAAAAAGTGACTGAATTATCATTATAAACGTGTAAGAATTAAATGCTTAAAACTTTATAGGTGCTTTATTGTAATTGCTTTTATTTGACGAAAAAAATATTTAAAATAGTTTTAAATGCGTATAGTTGAAAGAAAAATTATTTTAGCACTGCTGATGTGTTAAAAACATAGAAAATAATATATGTATAACAACATATGAATATGTATCTATACATATCTATTATACAAATTATACGTATATATATATATATATGTGTGTGTGTGTGTGTGTGTGTGAGTGAATGTAAGATGGACAAGATAGATCAAAAAAGAACAACACATTTTATTACCGGGGACAATACATCACGCAATACAACAGGCAAAAGCCTCGATAACATAGTGCACACAATTTTTAAGTAAGGATTTCTCAGGTAAAAAGACTACGAATTATCCCTAATCACATTTTATCATACGATAAAAAATACCTGTGTCTAAAGAGATCATGTTTACTATTGGTTAAAAAAGAACAGACAAAGGCTGTATTAAATTGGGTGTCTGTAGGGAAAATCAGAATTACCCCTCAAAAACCAAAAACGTAATTTATGAACAGAAAAGGCCGGAAAAGAAAGGTGTAAGGTAATGTAGACTTAATGTAGAATCAAAATTAGACTTAAGACAGAAGTATATTGTCAAGATATAGGTAATACACTTAATATTCCAAGATAATATTGTCAAGATAATATAGATAATATTCTGAAGATAAGATAGTATTCTTAATATTCCATGATAATATATAATTGCATATTCATTTCCTCGATCGCACATACCCATATCTTGAATTTTAACAGATATATTTAAACCTTTGTCTTTAATTAAGAAATAAATAAGGTAATTTAAAATCTAAGAGATCACAGAGATCATGTTTTGGGCGATAATACATGGTTATCACGATAGTGTTTTCTAAACATCCTTAAACAACTCAAAATAATATAATGTAGATAATATTTTTAAGACATAGATAATATCTTAACATAGATAATATTTTCAAGTTATAGACAATATTCTTAATGTTCCAAGATAATAATACCATGATATAGTTAATATTCTCGAGATAATATAGATATTATTCTTAATTTTTCAATACAGATATTTTCAAGATATAGAAAATATGCGTGATATTTTAAGATAATATTCTCAAGTTATCGATAACATTTTTAATATTCCAAGATAATATTCTCAATATAAATAATATTCTGAAGGTGTAGATAATATTGTCAATATATAGATAATATTCTCAAGATAATATAGATAATATTGTCAAGATATAGGCAATATACTTAATATTCGTAGATAATATTGTCAAGATAATATAGATAATATTCTCAAGATATAGGTAATTTACTTAATACTCCAAGATAATATAGTCAAGATAATATAAATAATATTCTCAAGATAAGATAGTATTCTTAATATTCCATGATAATATATGATTGCATATTCATTTCCTCGCTCGCACATACACACTTCTTGAATTTTAGCAGATATTTTTAAATCTTCGTCGTTAATTAAGAAATAAATAAGGTAATTTAAAATCTAAGAGATCACATAGAACATGTCTTGGGCGATAATATATAGTTATCATGACAATATTTTCTAAACATCATTGAATTTCTCAAGATAATATAATATAGATAATATTAAGATATAGATAATATTCTTAACATAAGATGATATTTTCAAGTTATAGACAATATTCTTAATATTTCAAGATAATATTCCCAATATATAGTTAATATTCAAGATAACATAGATAATATTCTTAATATTCCAATACAGATAATATTTTCAGGATATAGAAAATATGCTTAATATTTTAAAATAATATTCTCAAGATATAGAAAATAAGCTTAATATATTAAGATAATATTCTCAAGAAATCAATAATATGCTTAATATGTCAAGATAATATCTTCAATATAGATAATATTCTGAATCTTAATATTGAATAGATAATATAGATAATATTCTCAAGATAAGATAATATTCTTAATATCCCATGATTATATATGATTGCATATTCATTTCCTCGCTCACACATACCCATTGCTTGACTGTTTTTAAATCTTCATCGTTAATTAAGAGAGATATAAGGTATTTTAAAATCTAAGAAATCACATAAAACATGTCTTGGGCGATAATATATAGTTATCATGACAATGTTTTCTAAACATAATTAAAGTTCTCAAGATAAAATAATATAGATAATATTCTTAAAGTAAGATAATATTTTCAAGTTATAGACAATATTCTTAATATTCCAAGATAATATTCCCAAGATATAGTTAATATTCTCAAGGTAATATAGATAATAATCTTAATATTCTAATATAGATAATATTTTCAAGATACATAAAATATGCTTAATATTTTAAGATAACATTTCTCAAGATATCGATAATATTTTTAATATTCCAAGATAATATTCTCAAGATAGAGGTAATATTCTTAATGTCCCAAGATAATATCCTAATATAGATAATATTCTGAAGGTATAAATAATATTTTCAAGCTATAGATAATATTCTCAAGACAATATAAATAATATTGTCCAGATATAGGTAATATACTTAATATTCCAAGATAATATTGTCAAGATAATACAGATAATATCCTCAAGATAAGATAGTATTCTTAATATTCCATGATAATATATGATGGCATATTCATTACCTTGCTCACACATACCCATTTCTTTGCAGTTATTTTTAAATCGTCGTCGTTAATTAAGAAATAAATAAGGTAATTTAAAATCTGAGATCACAGAGAGCATGTTTTGGGCGATAATACATGGTTATCACGACAGTGTTTTCTAAACATCATTAAACTTCTCAAGGCATAAAAGAAACCTACAGTTTATCACAAATCGATCACCATAAGTCTCCGATTTTATCCCTTCTCCGCATCAATACGTTACAAATCACCTGTATCCGTAGGGCAGCTCTCCTGGATGAGGAAGGTTTCACCGATCGTGCTTGGAACAAAGCCCAGAAAAACCTTTTGCTATTGTACGCGGAGATAATCTTTCTCGGAGGAACAAAAAAGTGAGATCGTAATTCAAGTGCTTAAACAAGATTTTCTTAAACTCTGTTCTTCATTAATCACGGGACGTCCGCTCCATTGTGTGCCGAGAATGTGCTGATAATGTATTGAGAGTCATGGAAAAACCAGATTTTTGTATTCACCCGGAGTTTTAAAATGAACCTTCTTCAATCCCATGTCAGTGGATGACGCTCAGACAATGGTTCTGCCTAGCTGGCTATTTTAGAGAAGGGAGGGAAAAATCGGAAGAAAATCGGCGAATGTGAGAAAGATTGTAGATATCCTGGTAAAATTTTAAGTGAAATCAATATTTTTTTAAAATAGAAAGATTAGGGTTTTTTTTCATACTATGTAGTTATCAATAACTTTCATCTTGTTATCTCTCATATTAAGTTGAATCGTTTTGATATTCAGCACTTTTTCAATGTCTTGGGATGGTCAGGATCTTAAGATTTGTCCAACCGTGGGGAGTAATGTGGACAACTCCTCTATGGTAACGGTTGCATCGGATAGTTTCATATTACTCGTTTTAGAAACAAATACCACAACATTACAATATTCGTTGTAGCAGGTCTCCCCATTAGGACAATGGTCCTCAAGACGGTCTATACACATACGCAAAATGGTTTATACACATACACACACACACATATATATATATGTGTGTGTGTATGTGTATATATGTGTGTACATACAAATATATATGCGTGTATATATACATACGTATGTATATCGATAATATTTTTAATATTCCAAGATAATATTCTCAAAATAATATAGATAATATTCTTAATATTCCAAGATAATATTCTCAATATAGATTATATTCTTAATACTCCAAGATAATATTCTCAATATAGATAATATTCTGAATGTGTAGGTAATATTGAAAATATAGATAATAATCCCAAGATAATATAGATAACATTGTCAAGATATAGGTAATATACTTAATATTCCAAAACAATATTGTGAAGGTAATATAGATAATATTCTCAAGATAAGATAGTATCTTAATATTCCATGATAATCTATGATTGCATATTCATTTCCTTTTTTCACACCTACCCATTTCTTGTGTGTATATATACATATACATATGTATGTATATATACATACATATGTATATGTACATACATATATACATTTTCATGTATATACACATATATACATTTCTTGTGTGTATATATACAAATGTATGTATATATACATGCTTGTGTATATACACACACACACACACACACATATATATATATATATATATATATATATAAGACCATCTGGCTAAGGAGTCCCGAAACTGCACCTTAAGTTACACATATGTATGTATATATATATATATATATATATATATATATATATATATATATATATATATATATATGATGTATGCAAATACATCTCTCTCTCTCTCTCTCTCTCTCTGTATATATATATATATATATATATATATATATATATATATATATATAGAGAGAGAGAGAGAGAGAGAGAGAGAGTGAGTGAGAGAGATGCATATATATATACATATATATATGTAAGTATATATATATAATATATATATATATATATATATATATATATATATATACACTTTACATTATGTACACATATATCTTTATGTATGTATATGAGCATGTGAATACGCATGTTGTATTTAATTACAATGGATATAAAACGAAAAAAATGAAAATCCCAGGTTGTTTAATTTAATTTCATACAGATGGCGCTGTTTCTCATTGGCCGCAAACGCCTTTTCTTTATTGGATTTCCACTTAATGAAGTTTTAACCCTGGGGGATTGTGATTCCAAATAGCTTTGTATCGATGATCAATAGGGTCTTATTTTCATTCTAATTATGTACTGTGTCCTCTTTTTATTTTTTTAAGTACGGGTTAAAAAAACGTGTTTTTTTTACTCAACTTTTTTTGTCGGTTTCTTTGAACCATTTGTTTAGGATGCTTTCATTAATTAATCGCTAGTGTTATCGTTTCTTAAATTTATTTTATATCAGTTCACAGAACAGCTTTTGCTTTACCCTATAGGTTTAAAATTTAATAAAAGAATAAAGAAATAAATTAATCTGGATGGGAATGAGTTGTGAATTTCACCTTATTTTTCTTCATTATAGTATTCTTCTAAACTAGATTAAATATTCAGTCAATTAATGAATTCAATAAAGAAAATAATTAATTTTATGATGAAACTTTATAGAACAGCTCACAGAAATATTAATTATTTCTTTTATTATACCATTGATTCAAATTATCACGAAGTTATTATCAGGACTTCAAACTGCAATTTTTTCCGTTCCGGTTTCAACTAAAAGAAATATATCGGTTCAATTCCAGTTTAAAATAAATTCGCAGGCTGTAATTTTTTACTTAAAAGCATGTACTACTATATGGGTATAACTGTATTTTTGTATTTTTATGTATTGAAAAATTCATAATTAATTAAAAAATATTTCTTTATCTTTTAGGTAAGTACCTGACATCACTTTGAAACTTTCTTCGAGAAGTGAAAAATAATAGATTTCCATTTTTCAAGTAATGTATAGGCTTTTGTCCCTTTTGCAGTACTTTTGTTTTATAGTTATGTGTGATATTACCTACTCTACTTAATACTGGTAAGCTATTTTCTGCTATTTAAAATTTCTTAAATCTAACGGATTCCAGTTTTAGAAATGATTATTTTTAGCAGATAAATTTTTGTGCTTCTAGATTACACTCGTGTCCATAAATTAAGGATAATGAAGTTCAGGCAATGAAAGAGACAAAAGCAAAACAAATTTGACTTATTTGTAAAGTCTATTTATTAAACAAAAGGTAAAGAGCAAAAAAGATGCTATATGTTTGACATAATTAATAAAAATTGCGATTTTTACTAAATGGAGCAAATTTCAAAAAAGAACCTATTT
This sequence comes from Pardosa pseudoannulata, assembly GCA_032207245.1. NCBI lineage: Eukaryota > Metazoa > Arthropoda > Arachnida > Araneae > Lycosidae > Pardosa > Pardosa pseudoannulata. The sequence goes on along the minus strand of CM063500.1, from coordinate 8,032,147 downwards.
ACAGAAAACAGTATAACATGGTTAGTATGATGGTTAATACGGAGTATGTCTCCCGGACGATGCAATACAAGCGTTACAACGCCTACGCATGCTGAGTATCAGATTATCAATCTGGTCTTGGGGAAAATTACACCACTCATCAAGCAATGCCCTCCGAAGTTCCGATAGACAGTTGGGAGGGGGTTGACGGGCTGCAATTCGTCGGCCAAGCATGTCCCACACATGCTCTATTGGATTCAAGTCCGGTGGGTGTGCTGGCCAATCCATACGGGTAATATCCTCCGATTGAAGGCATTCGTCTCCAATGTTTGCACGGTGAGGTCGGGCGTTGTCATCCCTATACAGAAATTCAGGACACATGGTGCCCCGAAACAAGCGTACATGTTGTTCCAGAATGACATCCCGATAGATGTGGTCTGTCATCGTTACACTCTGAACATGCAGGTCAGTTCTGGAACCAAGAATAATTCCTCCCCAAACGAGCCATCCTGCACCACCGTAACGGTGTCGTTCAATGGTGTTCTCTTGGTGGTAACCGGTACCTGGCGCTCTCCATATGAAAGTCCGGCTAGAATCAGAATGTAAACTGAACCTGGACTCTTCGGAAAACATCACACAAGACCACTGTTGCGGTGTCCACAATGCATGCTCTCTAGCCCAGCATAATCGCAGGCGACAGTGAGTTGCGGTAAGGGGAACACATCTGACAGGCCTACGAGCATATAGACTAATGTTCCCTAAGCGTCTGTACACTGTCTGCCTTGAAATTGTCGTACCGGTAGCTGAAGAGAGCTGACGAGACAGGTCTGATGCTGTGCTCCGTCTGTTTCTTTTGGCAGTAACTGCCAAATACCGGTCATCATTCGGCGTAGTAACTAGGGGGCGACCTGTGCTGTAAAATCTACTCACATTACCATCATGTTTGAATCGTTGCCAAAGCCTGGAGATGACACTCTGGGCGATTCCAAGTTCCTCGGATACTTCCAGCTGGGTATGTCCACATTCCAGTCGTCCGATAATTCTACCACGTAAAAAATCATCCAAATGCTTCCTTTTTGCCATAACTATGCGGTTATTGCACTGAAAGGCTTTTAAAGCGCTTGTGAATAATTTTACTTCTTTGCTACCATTCCTTATATACCCCTTTCATACACTCTCATCATTGTGACGTACTATCCGCGCCATCTGGTGGTTTCCTGCAATTTGCATATTCTTCTTCAAGATGTGTGTGATAATTCTACAGGTGAAATTTTTATTTTAGAACTCAATTTCTGTGTGATTCTGAATTATCCTTAATTTATGGACATGAGTGTATATGAAGTCGGTTAATCAATTCTTCAAAATTTAAATCAATCAGTTTAAACTTTGGATTTTCAAAACTTTAAGTATTTTTACGCATACTTCTAGTAAATGGTTGATGTTCTAAAAAATTTGTATAATTTACTAGTATAAAATTTTGAGACAATGAACTCATAGTCACTGAAGTATAACTAAATTAATCAAATTAACCTTTTTTTAAAAGGAGATAATTCTTTTAAATGTTCAATTTTTAAAATTTATTTTGTTAAATTTTTAATTCTCCACCACAAAATACAAAATTTCGACTAAATAATCTTAATATGCATTAAATTAAACATTTTTTTACTTTTAGATTTTGACTTCATTTAGATTATCAAAACTGGATTTGAATCTTCAACCAATCTATTCAAATTTGAATTAATCGATTTGATGTTGGTAATTTTCATGAAAAATCAACTGACAGATATATAACTATTTACTAAAAATTAGCAATTTAATGAATTAGGCAATAATACCCAATTCTATATAAAGTATCTGTTAAATAATACTTAATAATTTATTAATTTAATATTTTGAAATAATGAACTCACAGTAATTGAAATTTATCTAAATTAATCAAATTTAACTTTTTAAAAATTTAGATGCTTTTCAAAATGTCGTCTAATTTTTAAAATTTGTTTTGCTAACTTTTAAAACTCTTCACAATAAAATATAAAATCTTGACTAAATAATCTTAATATGGCGTAAACTAAACCTTTTTTACTTTTATGTTTTGACTTCATTTAGATTATTAAAATTCAATTTAAATTTAAAAACTGTTGGTACTTTTCAGGAAAATTCAAAGGGAAGACATAACTGTTTCCTAAGAATATAGCAGTTCAATAAATGAGAAAACAACACCCAGTTCTATTTAAAATATTACTAATTAAAATATTATTGCTAAAACATATTTTTTTTTAATTTTTAAACGATGAACTCATAGTTGGAGTTTAACTAAACTAATCAAATTAAGCTAAAAAAAACAAAAAAAATTTTAAATGTCTAATTTTAAAAAGTTATTAAGGTTAACCTTATATTCTTAAAATTCTCTTCACCCTAACACAAAATTTACAATGCAAAATTTTGACTCAATAATCTTAATGTGCATTAACCCTTTATAGAACAGTGGTTTCGCAGTGAAACCATCTGTTAAAATATTTTTTTTTCTTAAAAATATATTGATGATATTTTATGTATGCCACACTTTATACTATTAATAAATGGTAGAACTACACACAATTTATTTTCTGTTTGAAATATCCGCGTTTAAGCTTGCTTTGTGGGAAAACCCCCAGGAATTTGATTTTTTTCCTTGATATCCGCAAATAAATATACCTTCACAAAACATTAGTTATAAATTCTTTATCTATTTATCTATCACATCCTTTTAATGATAATTATTCTATGTTCTTCCATTATAATTAAAATATTAAGAATGTATTATTTTCACGCTGCACAATTGTATAGTTTCACAATTAAACTCCCACCCCCCACCCCACCCCCCAAAAAAAACCACTACCAACAGAAATTGAAATATATTTCACTTATATAAGGTTCCTAGATTATATTATTAACCTAATTCCTTCAAATCTCAAAGAATTTTCAATAGTGAACTTTAAAGAGTTAAACTAAACATTTTTTTACTTTTGCGTTTTGACTTCATTTAAATTAAACTCAATTTAAATATAGAAAAGTTTTGTATTTTTCATGAAAATTCAACGGGAAGCCATATAGCTATTTCCTAAAAATTAAAATGATGTGCATTAGTAGCATTTTAATGGAATGTTTTAAGACGTCTGAATGTTTATCAATTAGTTTATTGTTTTTAATCAAAAACTATTTTATAACAGGTTTTAATGCCTTATATGTTTTATGCAACAGAATCATCTAATATCCCTATAAAAATACCACTAAACTTAAAATAGAACTTGTATTCAACTTCCCTTGCTCTCTTAATGTAAAAACTTATTAAACATGTCCTAATAAAACAATCTTTTCTACAAATATACAATATGGTATTATAATATTTGCTTGTCTAATACACAAAAAAGGTGATATCCTGGAATGTGCAAACTATAGAGGAATAAGTTTGATTTGCACATCATAAAAAGTGTTTTCTAATATTCTTTACAACAGATTGTTTGGCTATACAGAGAACATAATTGAAGATTACCAGTCTGGTTTTCGTAGAGACAGATCAACAACTGAACAAATCTTTAATGTAAGACAAATATTGGAGAAGACCCAGGAATTTGGAGTTGACACTCACCATTTATTTATTGATTTTAAAACAGCATATGATTCAATAAATCGGAATAGACTTCTGAATGCTATGAAATAATTTAACATTCCTGAAAAGCTTGTTAATCTGGTAGCTTTGACTTTAACACAGACTAATGTAAGGATTAAAGTACAAAACAGCTTATCAGAACCTATTACTATCATGAATGGTCTAAGACAAGGGGATGCCCTGGCCTGTTTTCTCTTTAACCTTGCACTGGAGAAAATAGTTAGAGATGCAAATTTAAATTCTAGAGGAACCATTTTCAACAAATCTGTACAATTGCTTGCATATGCAGATGATATTGATGTTATAGCCCGGACATTAGATGCACTAAAACAAGCATTTATTTCTCTGGAAACTGAGGCCAAAAAGATGAATTTGAGCATTAATGAAACTAAAACCAAATATATGCCTTGTTTAAAATCAGAATATAATTACTCCTTAGAAATAGGCAGTTATAGATTTGAGACTGTAAAGCAGTTTATATACCTAGGTTCGGAAATTAATACACAAAATAATATATCTGTTGAAATTCATAGCAGAATTACTGCTGCTAATCGATGTTTTTTAGGGTTAAAAAAGTATTTAAAGTCTAAGTTCATTAAAAGATTGACTAAAATAATATTGTATAAATGCCTAATAAGACCTGTTTTGACTTACTCAGCTGAAACCTGGGCATTGACAGAAAGAGACAAGGAAACCCTAGCAGTTTTTGAGAGAAAAATATTGAGAAGTATTTTTGGGGAATTAATGTAAATGGTATATGGAGGAGAAGAACAAATATTGAATTATACAGAACATATAAAAACCCAAATATAATTAATTTTATTAGCTTACAAAGATTAAAATGGGCCGGACACCTTAATGACAATAGATCCACAAAAAAAGTTTTTACGGCCAAACCAATGGGAACCCAAATGAGAGGACGACCAAAACTTAGATGGTTAGACTGCATTGAGAAAGACATAAGATTTTTGAAAAATTGGAAATTGGAAATCCAGAGCCAAAGATAGGACTGCCTGGTATGGAATTCTAGAGAAGGCTAAGGCCCATCCTGGGCTGTCATGCCACTGAGGAAGGAAGGAAGGAATATAATATTTGACTAAATATTTTACACATTGTATAAATAAATATGGATTATTTCAGTAATTAACAATCAAAACCTGTACTCATAACTATGAAATAAAAGATAATTCTTAAAACAGTTTTTTATTAAAATATTTATTGGGGATGTGATATTATAAAAATCTTTCACGAAAATAAAAAAAAAATTGCTGATTTGAAAATCTTTTGAGCTTACTTTTCTATCTAATTATGTGTTTTAAGGCTTCTTCAACTATAAATTAAGATTCAATCCTTACTATAAATTTCGTTTTTATAGTTTTGCTTCTACATATTGTTTCTATTTCGTTTTTTTCTATGTATTGTATCTGTTTCGTTTCCTTCCTGTATTTGTTACTATAAATTTGTTTGTATAGTTTTGCTTCTATATATTGTTTCTATTTCGTTTTGTTTCTTTATTTTCTAAATATATTCTAAAGTTTTTTTTCTATCTTTTGTTTCTAACTACTAAATGAAGATTTAAAATTTGGAAGCAACTGGCTAGTATGATAGATAGTAGGCACTAGGAGCATTTTAATGGAATTTTTTTGGACATCTGAATGTTTATCAATTAGTTTATTGTATGTAACCAAAAACTGTTTTATAACAGGTTTTAATGCCTTATATGTTTTATGTAGCAACATCGTCTATTATCACTATAAAAATACTACTAAAATTAAAATTTTGAGAACTTGTATTCATCGTCCTTTGCTCCCTTAATGTAAAAACTTATTAAACATGCTCTATTAAAAGAATCTTTTATACAAATACGCAATTTGGTAATATAATATTTGACTAAATCTTTTACACATTGTATAAATTAATACGGATTATATCAGTAATTGACAATCAAAACATTTACTCATAAATGTGAAATAAAAGATAACAGTTAAAACATTTTTTTATTAAAATATTTATTGGGGATATGATATTATAAAAATCTCTCACGAAAATAAAAAAAAATTGCTAATTTGCAAGTCTTTTGAGCTTATTTTTCTATCTAATTACGTGTTTTAAGGCTTTTTTGAAATATAAATTAAGATTCAATCATAAATAAATGAGAAATATTTTCTTTCAAAAATAATGAAAGTGTCAGTCTCTAGTAAAAAGTAATTTTTCGCCTTCAAAGAACAAAATTCAGGTAATTTCATACTCAATTACGTGGCTCATTTAAATATTTAATGAAATAATTATTCTCTGGGAATTGCAAAATCGCATTATCGTATCATAAAGAGATGTTGCGATAATCAATATTTTTAACTACTGCAAAATTACTAGGAAGAACTGACATTTCCGTCTAATTATGTATTTTAATACGTTTTTACAGTATATATTTTGGTTTAATCCTAAATAAACGATAAGTATTTTCTTAAAAAAATAAAGTGTTAATCTGTAATAAAAAGCAATTTTTCGTTTTTAAAGAACATTATTCTAATTTATTTCTTAATTACGAGGCTCATTTAAATATTTAATAATATAATTACTCCTTGCGAAATGGAAAATCGTAATATCGTATAGTATGTTATGATAATTATTACTTTTAAGTATTGCAACGTATTGCTAATTGCTATTACGCAACGTATTGCTATTATTACTAAACACTCTCTTTTCTGTCAAATTATGTATTTTATTACTTTTTTACAGCATAAATTTAGGCTTAATTACAAATAAATAATAAATATTTTCTTCGGAAAAAATAATACAAGTGTCATTATTTAGTAAAGAATAATTTTTCACCTTAGAAGAAAAAATATTAGGTAATTTTTTTCTCCGTTGCGAGGATCATCTAGATATTTAAAAATATAATTTCTCTCTAGGAATTGTATATGGTATTATCGTATCATAAAGAGATGTTATAATAGTCAATACAGTTATATTATAACTATTGCAACGTTGCTAGGAAGAACTTAAGTTTCGGTATAATTATGTATTTTAACGCTTCTTTACAGTATAAATTTAGGCTCAATTACAAATAAATAATAAATATTTTCTTCAGAAAAATAAGGGAAGTGTTATTATTTAGTAAAAAACAATATTCCACCTTGGAAGAAAAAATATTAGGTAATTATTTTCTCAATTATGAGGACCAAATAAAAATAAAATAATTACTCTCTAGGAATTGCATATGGTATTATGGTATCATAAAGAGATGCTAAGATAGTGAATAGAATTATATCCTAACTATTGCAACGTTGCTTGGAAGTACTCAAGTTTCCGTATAATTATGTATTTTAACGCTTCATTACAGTGTAAATTTATGTTCAAATAAACACTAAATAATTTCTTTGGAAAATAAGAAAAGTGTTAATATTTATTAAAAATCAATATTGCACCATTTGAAAGAAAAATATGAGGTAATTTTATTCTCAGATAATAGGAGCATATAAATATTTAATAATGTAATTACTCTCTAGGAATTGCAAAATCGTATTATCGAATCATAAAGAGATGTTATTAGTATTATATTTCTAAATATTGCTACTTTACTCGCAAAACTCACTTTTCTGTCGATTATGTGCTTTACTGATTCTTCACAGTATAAATTTAGGCCCAAATATAAAAATAATAAATATTTTCATCAGAAAAATAATGAACATATCAGTATTTAATAAAATTTTGTAAAAAACAATTTTGATCCATGGAAAAAAAATTTCAAGTAATTTTATTCTCAGATACTAGAATGATTTAAATGTTTAATAAAATAATTATTATCTAGGAATTGCAAAATCGTATTATTGTATCATAAAGAGATGTTATTGTAATAAATACATCTAACTATTGCGACGTTCCTAGGAAGAACTCACATTTCCGTATAATTATATATTTTAATACTTCTTAACAGTATATATTTAAGATCAATCATAAATAAAAGAGAATAATTTTTCAGAAAAAAAAAGTGTTAATCTGTGTAAAAAGCAATTTTTTTCTTCCAATAATTCAGGTAATTTCCTTCTTAATTTTGTGCCTCAATCTAAATATTTTATGAAATAATTACTCCCTACGAAATGCTTAATGGTAATATCGTATGATAAGATGTTATGATAATTATCACTTCTAAGTATTGCAATGTTACTACTAAACACTCGCTTTTCTGTCGAATTATGAGTTTTATTGCTTCTTTACAGTATAAATTTAGGCTCAATTACAAATAAATAATAAATATTTTCTTCAAAAAAAATAACGTGAGTCAGTATTTAGTAAAGAATAATTTTTCACCTTAGAAGAAAAAATATTAGGTAATTTTTTTCTCAATTATGAGGATCATCAAAATATTTAATTCAATAATAACTCTCTAGGAATTGCAAAATAATATCGTATCATAAAGAGATGCTATAATAGTCAATACAGTTATATTATAACTATTGCAACGTTGCTAGGAAAGTCAATACAGTTATATTATAACTATTGCAACGTTGCTAGGAAGAACTCAAGTTTCGGTATAATTATGTATTTTAACGCTTCTTTACAGTATAAATTTAGGCTCAATTATAAATAAATAATAAATATTTTCTTCAGAAAAATAAGGGAAGTGTTATTATTTAGTAAAAAACAATATTCCACCTTGGAAGAAAAAATATCAGGTATTTTTTTTCAGTTATGAGAATCATTTAAATGTTTAACAATATAATCACTCTCTAGGAATTGCAAAATCGTATTATTGTATAATAAAGAGATATTATGATAACCAATACTTCTAACTATTGGAACGTAGCTAGGTAGAAATCAATTTTCAGTATAATTATGTATTTTAATGTTTCTTTACAGTATATATTTAAGCTCATTCATAGAAAAAAACGACAATAATTTCTTCAGAAAAATAATAAAACTGCTAATCTGAAATAAAAAGCAATTTTTTCCTTCCAATAATTCAGGTAATTTCTTTCTTAAATGTGTAGCTCATTTAAATATTTAATAATATAATTACACTTTACGAATTGCAAAATAATATGAAAATATGTTACGGTGATTATTATTTCTAACTAGAGCAACGTTACTAGTAAAAACTGGTTTTCCTTTCAAATTATGTGTTTTATTGCTTTTTTACAGTATAAATTTAGGCTAAATTATAAATAAATAATGAATATTTTCTTCGGAAAAAATAATACAAGTGTCATTATTTAGTAAAGAATAATTTTTCACCTTAGAAGAAAAAATATTAGGTAATTTTTTTCTCAATTATGAGGATCATCAAAATATTTAATTCAATAATAACTCTCTAGGAATTGCAAAATAATATCGTATCATAAAGAGATGCTATAATAGTCAATACAGTTATATTATAACTACAGCGACATTGCTAGGAAGAACTCGAGTTTTCGTATAAGTATGAGGCTCAATTATAAATAAATAAAAAATATTTTCTTAATTAAAAGAAATAAAGTGTTGGTATTTAGTAAAAAATAATATTCCACATTGGAAGAAAAATGTCAGGTAATTTTTTTTCTCAGTTATGAGGATCATTTAAATGTTTAATAAAATAATTATTCTCTAAGAATTGTAAAATCGTATTATTGTATCACAAAGTGGTGTTATGATAACCAGTACATCTAACTATTGCAACGTTGCTAGGTAGAAATCAAGTTTCTGTATAATTATGCATTTTAATGTTTCTTTATAGTATATATTTAAGCTCATTCATAAAAAAAAAACCCGACAATACTTTCTTCAGAAAAATAATGAAACTGCTAATCTGAAGTAAAAAGCAGTTTTTTCCTTCGAATAATTCAGGTAATTTCTTTCTTAAATGTGTGGCTCATTTAATTTTTTATGAAATAATTACTCTTTACGAATTACAAAATCCTGTGAAAATATATTACGGTGATTATTACGTCTAACTAGTGCGGCGTCTAGAAAGAACTGTATTTTCTGTAAAATTATGTGTTTTATTGCTTTTTTACAGTATAAATTTAGGCTAAATTATAAATAAATAATGAATATTTTCTTCAGGAAATTAATACTAGTGTCAGTATTTAGTAAAGAACAAATTTTCACCTTGGAAGAAAAAATATTAGGTAATTATTTTCTCAGGTACGAGAATCATCTAAATATTTAATACAACAATTACTTTCTAGGAATTGCAAAATAATATCGTATCATAAAGAGATGCTAAGATAGTGAATAGAATTATATCCTAACTATTGCAACGTTGCTAAGATGAACTCAAGTTTCCGTATAATTATGTATTAATACAGTTATGTATTATGTACTATTACGTGGATCATTTAAATATTTAATGAAGTGATTATTCTCTGGAAATGGCAAAATTGTATTATCGTATCATAAAGAGATGCAATGATAGTCAATACATCTAACTATTGCAACGATACTGGGAAGAACTCATACTTCCGTCTAATCATGTATTTTAATGCTTCTTTACATCATATGTGTAAGTGCAATAAGTAAACAATAAATGCTTTCTTCAGAAAAATAATATGTTAAAATTAATCTCTTGAAAAAACAATTTTTCGTCATCATAGAACAAGTTTCAGGTAATTTCTGTCTAAAGTAAGTATCTCATTTAAATATTTAATGAAATAATTTCTTCCTAGGAAATGCAAAATCGTATTATCGTTTCATAAAGAGATGTTATGATAATCAGTACTTCTAACTATTGCGCCGTTATTAAGAAGAACAATCGTAATTAATGCCAGATTATTTAAAATATGCTTCTTAAAGAGATAAAATTAAATCATCAGAGAACGGCGTTCTGTGTTAAGCTTTAATCACTTTTATTGATTGTTTCATGCAATTGTTTTAATTATAAGTTTCTAAATATATGTATTGAACATTATCTCTAAGGCATTTATACATAATAAACCTTGAATGTAGCATAATAAATATATCGTTTAACCGAAATCTGAAAGTTTTAAATACAACATAACACGCTGGTCTGTTACATTTTATTATTTATAAATTATTTAAATATAGTATATTACTTAAAGAACTACTAAATATTCAAAACAAAGTTATTAAAGCGTAAAATTAAATAAGATAAATTTTAAATTATTTATTTTATAAATGATTTGAAACTAATATCGTAATACTACAAATTTTGCTGTCGAAGAAACATGTTGGTTTTTTATTTTTTCAAAATTATTTACTGCATTAAATTAACTCAATTCAGATAAACTAAAAATACTATAAGATATTATACAGCTGGAAAAATAGATTTGATGGACTGAGAATGGGAAAATGAGAAAATTAGAGTAATATTTTATGTGTTATAATTTTTATATATTGCATGTATAGATGTATATATATGTGTGTATATAAGTACATATATATGTACTTTATGTATGTATGTTTATATTATATATATAAATATATACATCTTTATATATAAAATTCTTCTGTCCGTGTGTTTGTAATAATACTTCTAAACGGCTAGACTGATTTTTACGAAATTTTGTGTATGTAATTAAGTTGATTCGAGAATGGTTTAAATACACAATTTTATCCCATTGCAAATGCTTTTTTTCATTAAAAGTTCAGAATTGCTCTCTTATTGAGATTATTATAATGCCGCTTGAAACAATTCACATCTAACGTACCGG
>CM063500.1:7985870-8015870 GCA_032207245.1 Pardosa pseudoannulata | reverse complement strand
ACTCAAAACCAAAACAATGGAAAATTTCAAAGGGTTATGTACACGATTGGGACTTTAACTTTCTAACAGGTGCTGATATAACAAATGCATTCTAAACAGCATTGACTACTGTATCTCCAAAATCGAAATCTCTTTAAAAGAATTCTGACACGATTCTCAAATCCGACGGCTCTTCAATGAGCAGAGGCTGAGCGATCGTAATTGTTAGTCTTCCAGTCGATCCGTCAACGATAATGATTGCCGGTGAAGTGGACACGAAATTCGAAAGGTGTTCTGAAGTGTGCAAATGCGATGTTACAGAAAAATGTCCTGACGGCAAGGTCATCGTATAGAAGTTGACGATTAAGGAATGATTGATTGCTTATTGTTTTAGTAACATTAGCATAATTCTACTGAATTTTCTTCCATTAATACTATACAACCTGTTTCTTTAACTTAGTAAGGCATGTGAATTCAGTCCGGACAGATAAGGGAAGATTAATTAGGAATAAATGATTTTATAATAGGTTATATATATATGAGTGTGCATGCATACATTTGTTTAAATTTTAATATGTGTATATATATATATATATATATATATATATATATATATAATATATATATATATATATATGTATATATATATATGTATATATATATATATATATATATATATTATATGTGTATATGTATATAAATGAGGAAACCCAATGAGGTTTGGGTAGAGGTCCCAAAACACAGGTTTGAGGTTCAATCTTTCGACTGGGCAAGGTTGACTGGGCCTTTCAGCTCTTCAGTGGGTAGACAAACTGAGGACCAAGCATGTTTGGAAACTAAACACTGGAGGTTCCGCATAACATTGAACACTTAACTGGGACATATGCTTCGAACCCCAGGGCTCTTGGTCTCGAAAACGAAGATTAGCGATATAGGCCATGGACCCACGTGGTTTGTAGTGCCGGGAAGTTTAGTTTATGGGTTATTCCATGTGAAATCAACACAATTTTAGAACAAATTCTACCTGACTCCAATTTTGATTAAATTTGGTATAGTAAGTGACTTCTTGGTAATAAAGAAAATCCCCAAATCTATGTTCAAATAATAATTTGTTTGGGAGTTATAAGGCTTTAAAGTTGCAGATTTGTCTAAAAATACACTATCGGCATACTTTAAATTACACCTGCTCCTCACCTAATTAAGCTAGAGAGATGTGCAAGGTGTTATTTTAAAGCTTTTGTAATGGGCTTTTATATGATATACAACACATGATGACTTGAAAACTTTTTTAAAAATTAAAATTAAAATATAAATTTAAAATTTAAATTTCTTAAAAAACCAAGTTTTTAAAATTTTGAAAAAAATCTCAAAAATTGCTCATATTATTGTTAATTAATCCTGTAAGTTTCATGTTAGGATCATAATGGGATCACAAGCTACAAAAGTTTTTTGTTTGATATATTTACTATTGCAATAACGAAAATGGGAACATGCATTCATTACTTTTAATCTAACTCATCTGTATAGGATGGCATTAATGTTTACACACTACCTTATCGACATATACAATTTAATAGTACATTTAACATTTGTGAAGATTTTAGAATGAAGAAAAATCATTAAAGTGCATTACTTTTGATGGATGGTGCTACTTATTTAGTTGAAACTGATAGAAGCTTTATGTGTTTTGAGAATTTCTACTCCAGAAAGAATATACATTGGTCCTGTTAGAGTTAAAGGATTCACCTTACACATAACATCTGAAATTGGAATTCATTGTACATCTGGCTTCATACATTGTGACTTAGTACATTGGGATTATAATGGGATCACAAGCTATAAAATACCAAATTAGCTTTCATTAACACATGGAAAAAAACACATACAAGGACTGCCTTGCTATGATGATTTGTAATCCTGCATCAGTCAGCTGCCACATGGGAGAGTGTACATCATGTTCTGACAACATAATTAAAAACCATACTTGGTGAAACATTCGATGAAAGTATGGTGGAAAAGGTCATTTTCAATCAGTGGATTTCTGATAGGAGCTCTTTAGACAAAATACAAAAGTCAGCATCAGGATTTATTGACTTATTTTGTGAGAAAATATCGTATTAGTTTATATTACTTTGTGGTGAAACAACAAAATTCATTTATAAACAATATAAAAGGAAATTTAAAAGATTCAGAGTTTTTAGTTCTTGATTTTGATGAAAATTACTTATTTGTTATACAGGATGAGGCCCAGAGCTGCCACTGGACTAATGTTCAATCTACAACTCACCCATTTGTTGTATATTACAAAGGGAAGTTTGGAATTGACCACTTTACATACATGTAATTTAAGACTGTTTAGCCCAATACAGTAGCATTTACTGTTTTCAAAAGAAGCTTATCATATTTTTTAAGACAGAATTAAAAAAAGTGCAAGGAAAATATTTTATTCTCAGATGGGTCATTCAATATATAAATAAGAAAAACTTTGAATTTATGCTTACATAAGGAAGATTTTGGCATTGAGGCAGAATGGCATTTTGGACAACAGCTCATGGTAAAGGACCTTGTGATGTAGGAGGTACACTCAAGAGTTAGCGGCTTGAGCAAGCCTACAACGACTATATAAAAATCAAATACTTACACCACAACAACTTTTTAACTGGGCACAGGAAAACATCACAGGAATACATTTTGTTTTTCAACCCAAGAAGAACATGTTTACAGCTATATTTCTAGATAACCAATTTAAAAAATGCTTTTGCAATTCCTGGGACTCAGAAATATCATGCTTTTATACCCACAGAATCAAAAACAAAAGTCTTTGAGAAGACATTTTCCTTTTCACAAGTTTTATTGATGCAAACTGCGATAGCATCCCAATAAAAGCTTCTATTTGCTGATAAAAAATGGCTATATTATGCTGTTTGTAATTGCAACTGGTGGCTTACACTTATGTAGAGAAAGAAGAGAAAAACTCTGAAGAGGTAAAGTGACATTCCTTCACTCATCTGGACCATCACCATCTATTTATATCTATATAAGGCAGATGTACAATGGGATTCCAATTTCCGATGTTATGTGTAAGGTGAATCCTTTAACTAACAGGACCAATGTATATTCTTTCTGAAGTAGAAATTATCAAAACACATAAAGCTTTCTACCAGTTTACTAAATATGTAGCACGATATCAAAAGTAATGCACTTTAATAATTTTTCTTCATTCTAAAATCTTATTACAAATGTTAAATTACTATTTACTAGAGTATATGTCGATAGTAGTGTGTACATTAATGCCATGTATACAGATGAGTTAGATTAAAAGTAATGAATGCATGTTCTCATTTTCGTTATGCAATAGTAAATATATCAAACAAATATTTTGTAGCTTGTGATCCCATATGATAACATGAAACTTTGAGGATTAATTAACAATAATATGAGCAATTTTTGAGATTTTTTTTCAAAATTTAAAAAACTTGGCTTTTTGAGAAATTTGAATTTTAAATTTCAATTTAAATTTAAATTTTTAAAAATTTTTTCAAGTCATCATATGTTGTATATCATATGAAAGCCCATTAAAAAAGGTTTAAAATAACACCTTGCACATATCTCTAGCTTAATTAGGTGAGTAGCAAGTGTAATTTAAAGGTATGCCGATAGTGTATTTTTTAGACAAATCTGGCAACTTTAAAGCCTTATAACTCCCAAACGATTATTATTTGAACATAAGATTTGGGGATTTTCTTTATTACCATGCAGTCACTTACTATACCAAATTTAATCAAAATTGGAGATAGGTAGAAATTGTGTTGATTTGGTATGGAATTACCCTTATATATTTTCGTGTTTTTATGTGCGTATATGTAAGTGTCTGTGTGTGTGGGTGTGCGTTTGTTTACTGAAAGCTCACTAGGTCAAAAATTACCAATTTTACTGGAGATTATAAATGCTTTTATTGATTTGTTTGAGTTCGACTATGCTTAGTGAAAAAATTTTGTAAACGTATGAGGGAATTGAGAAGACAATTCCTGTACATGTACAAAAATAGTAGAATTAAGAAGTTTATGTCCTAATATAGGGATCTCTACATTTAACCATTATTGGTTGATAGTACCCTACCAAATTTGCTAAATATCTCAACTTTTGAAAATGGAGGTAATTCTTTTATTTCCTATTATATAGAATAAAGAATATAGAATAAAGTATCAATCAGAAATAAGCAAAAATCTCAATTTAAAAAATATGAATTTAGGCCCCTTCATTTCCGATATACGTATATATATATATATATATATATATATATATATATATATATATATATTATATATATATATATATATATATATATATATATATATATATATATATGTGTGTGTGTGTGTGTGTGTGTGTGTGTGTGTATGTACATATACATATCTATATATAAGTATGTATGTATATATATATATATATATATATATATATATGCATGTATACGTATATGTGTGTGCATATGTGGTGTGTATTTGTCTTAGAGTGTATAAATATACGTAGTCCAAATTCTGTTTTCGTTTAAAATTTTAAAACACGACAAAAGAATTTATCCTTTTAATATTCAAAATGAATTGATACTGAACAATAGGTATAAATTGGTTTAAGTTATTAAGACTAGAGATTTCAATTCTGACAGATAAAGGAAAATTGTTAGGAAAGAATGGTGTTAAACACACATATGTGTGTGTGAGTGTATACATATATGCATAATTTTATATGCCTCTGTAGTCACACAAATTTTGAAATGAGACTTGCGTATATACCTTATTAATATTTAAATTAAGATGAAATAAAATTAATTGAATTTAGCTTTTAGAAGCATTTAAGGATTTATAATTAAACTCCTTTAATACAGATATCAATTATGCTTCAGTGTCAATCAAGATCGATCTTTTAATATCTGAATTAATTTAGATCGCTCTCTGCAGATAAACAGGCTAACAAATTGATTTATATGACCTAGTAAATATAGTACTATGTATTTTGCATCCCGATGTATTTACTACAGTATACACTTTGCCATTAATATTTTACTGAACTTTTTGATTTATTATTTTACTCATTTGAAAAATATATCATAGAATTCAAAAGAGATTATGATGATATAAAATTAGAATTTTTCAACAAAATGTTTGTTTATTAAAATTTAAAAATTATTTTTAATTATAACTTTTACACAAAGTGGAAATTTTGCATCCCGATGTATTTACTACAGTATATGCTTTGTCATTAATATTTTACGGAAAATTTTGATTCGTTATTTTACCCATTTAAACAATATATCATATACAAGAATTCAAAATATATTAAAACTATACAAAATTAAAATTTTTCATCAAAGTGCTGAAATTAATAAATAACTGTATGTCAGAGATAAGAAATATAATCCCAAAATAAAACGAGGTTAGTAGATTCGGCTAAATATCCCATTTCTATGTTCCCATCTACTCATTTGTATAAATATTTGATCACAGTAGGCAAGCAACAGTGGAAACAAGATCTTCCTAACAATACCGTAGATTCATTCTCGTATCACTCATAATATCCGACTAACATTATGTAATATCGCATGTGCTTGCATATTTCATGGAATGGAAATGCTCGCTGGGGGTATAGATATAAATTCATGGAATATGTGGTAATCGCCCTTCTGGGGAATATTCAGAATATCACGGGCGGACCAGGAAAGAAATGTCAGAATAAATAGCCCAGTTAGAGGGTACAGCTAATTGTATTAGATGTTTTAAAGATTAAGCTTATTCCTGTAATATGCTGATTAGAGTGGAAACGGGTGTGTTTGCTGTTGGTAAGTTCTGTATTTGCTTCTCTTAAAACATGTTATTCCGGGTATGTTAGGATTTATTGAAGTACCGTCATACAAATTAAGAAAATGATATTAAAGCTACTGCTATGATTAAATAAACTGAGTTACATAACGAAGTATCTTTAAATACATCTGAAATTTGGTTAATGATATAACTCCAAGAATTCTTGATGTATATATAGATGATGACCTTAATTATTAACACAGTATCATTATATTTAGAATGAATGACGAGTGGACCACCAAAAAAACAATTAATCATTTTTTAATCATTGGGTACCCATCAAAAATGCAGAAGAATAAGATTGAGTGAAAAGGAGATAGCTTGAATTTGAGGGTTATAGATTGAATACTGCTATGGGGGCTACAGATTGATATTGCTGTGATTAAATAAACTAAGTTAAATAAAGAAGTAGCTTTAAATACATCTGAAATTAAGTGACTAATATAACTCCAGAAATTTGTAATGTATAGATGATGACCTTAATTATTACCACAGTATCATTATAATCAGAATGGATGAGGAGTGAACCACCTAAAAAACAATTAATCATTTTTTAATCATTAGGTACCCATCAAAAAGGCAGACCAATAGGATTGACTGAATATAAGATAGCTTGATTTTGAGGGTTATAGATTGAATACTGCTATGATAGATACTGCTTTGATTGAATACTGCTATGAGGGCTACAGAATGATACTGCTATGATTAAATAAACTAAGTTAAATAACGAAGTAGCTTTAAATACATCTGAAATTAGGTTAATGATATAACTCCAGGAATTCTTAATGTATATATAGATGATGACCTTAATTATTACCACAACATCATTATAATCAGAATGAATGACGAGTGAACCCCACAAAAAAACAATTAATCCTTTTTAATCATTAGGTACCCATCAAAAAGGCAGACCAATAAGACTGACTGAAAGGTAGATAGCTTGAATTTGAGGGTTATAGATTGAATACTACTATGATAGATACTGCTTTGATTGAATACTGCTATGAGGGCTACAGAATGATATTGCTATGATAAAATAAACTAAGTTAAATAACGAAGTATCTTTAAATACATCGCAAATTAAGTGAATTTTATAACTCCAGAAATTTGTAATGTATATATAGATGATGACCTTAATTATTACCATAGTATCATTATAATCAGAATAGATGACGAGCGAACCACACAAAAAACAATTAATCATTTTTAATCATTAGGTACCCATCAAAAAGGCAGACCAATAAGATTGACAGAAAGGAAGATAGCTGGAAGATTTTGAGGGTTACAGATTGAAAATCTGTACAAAAATAAAGGGGAGCTATGTCAGAAAATTGCCATAAAATTCAAGTCCTATGTGTGACTATTAATCCAATGAAGAAGAAAAAATGAATCGTTGGTTTGTTAATCGTAGATATTTAGACAAACTTATAAAACAAACAGGACTATTATACATGTATAAAACAGGTTCATACATCAAATGACTGTTTTAAAGCATCAATGAGCTTCTAATCAAATAAATTAAGAAATATAGATGTTTTTAGTGTTTAAATATAAAAGACGGATGATAGGCAAAGAAAATAGCTCTGGAAATATCCCTTTCAAAGAACTTTTTCAGAGCAAAAGCAAAACCTTTTGGACCTTCAAAATGGATACAACATTTCTCTATTTGTGGCTTATTAGTTTGTTTTTATTAATATGTTACATGATTTTCATCAATTTTGCAAAAGTTTAGCCCGTTTGGGTAGGTTTTACAACTATTTATTATCTTGAGCGAAAACCAAACTGCTGTTTTTAAAAGAATAATTGTAAAAATAAAAAGGTTTTATCACCCCAATCTAAAATCTGAGTATCATTTTTTTGTCCTAGTTCTGCTGTACTTGTGTGAATGGATCCAACCAATTATTTTCACTACTATCTAGACCAGCAAATCTCAAACTTTACACACATCCACAGTACTGTAACGTATCTGGTTCCTGTTTTAGGTGACACAATGAAGAAGCAGGTGTTTCTTGATTAAATGATTTATTTACACCTTGCAGCTGTATACACATTTCTATATACACAAAATACAATTTCAATTCACAAGTATGAGATACAATAGACGTAGGCCTGAATAGAGAGTTACACATAAGGTCCCTGCCGAATGGTTTAGTAACCGACGGAAAATAACAATTCGGTAGCTTCGCGTAAAAGTTCTCGGTAGTAATTATGCAGACAGTACACTCAATTAGACGAGAGTATTTGAAGTATCAATTGGTATCTTCGAAGAAGATGAAAAGAAATTCAGAATTCCTAAGAGAAATACACGTTTAATCCTGAAAAGGATCGAATTCAAAGAAAACCCAAGGCACAGGGTATAGTTATCAATCTCAGAAAGACATATATCCCAAGGTGGGATTATTGCTAAGGAAACTCTGATAGAGAGATTGGTCAAGGTGACCTCCAAATTAGCTGGTTGCTAGCTACCTAACTACTTCTTTAAAAAATATCATCTCTTCTTTTTTAGGGGAGGGGCCTCTAAGAGAGGGGGCCTCACCCACAATTTCATCATTGAATCATCTGGCGATGATCTCACCTTCATCCAACTGAATCGGTGTGGGCTAGACAATCATCGGCCGCAGACACGGAATATCTGGAATTTCGTGTCGGCGAAAGATCCAACGTCGCGGCATTCCCTTGTGGTTCCGACGATCATCTTCCTGGTTGTCAGTCTGAGCGCCCGGTTGTCTGACGTATTGTCTCGCTACTATAAGACACAAAAATATAGACATCGTGGTTCCAGGGAAAACGACACCTTTGTCTCCACGTAAGCGAAGTCCATTTCTCAAAGCAAAGTCTTTGATGTAGGCACACCGTAAAGGCACGCCGTTACAGTACCCTTGTTGGGTTAAAAAAGTTTCACTTCACAACTACTTTTTAAAAGAGTTTGAATAAGAAGGAAAAAAAGAAAACATAGTGCAAATTCAATGCTTATTTATCTTTAACGCAATGAATGAAACTCTTAGGGTAGATTTTTCATTGTTCTTAATTATTGCCACAGTACCCCTGACATATGCTTGTGGCACTACAGGATGCCACAGCATCCAGTTTGAGAACCGTGGATCTCTATTATAAACGTAACAGAAGTAGAAAAAATAGGTAAATCAATATTTAGTCAATAAGTCTCTATTTAGTTCAGTGAAAATGTCTTGTGCCAATATTTACCCTGAATACATACGTATAGATGTCTTATTTATTATTCATTTCTTGATTGTAGCAAATAATGAGCTTAAACACAATCGTAAAATATCAACTTTCATTTTATAAAAAAAAATTATGCTCTGTTTGCCTTATCACAAAATTGCGTTACTTAATTACGTTCTAGTCTTAAAAATACTGTCCAGAAAAAAAAAGAGGAAGATCATTTCGTAACCTAATCTTAAACAAAATTCCTCTGCTCTCGGAAAGGCCCGCGAGCGTTACCATTATCTTACTCGCTAACTTTCTAAATTTAGAACATCCGAAAATTTTCTTTCAAATCTTTTGTGAAATTCAGAATGATTTTTCTCGTCCTGGAGTAAATCAATGTAGCGAGAAAAAAAGAGAGAAATCAAAAGCAGAATACAAAGGAAGCACACGCGTTTAGACTTATAAAGCAAATGGAAATTTCTGTTCGATAGAATTTTTTTCTTCCTTTCCGCTTAGAAAATGGTAGTGAACGGTCGATCACGTGCGAGAACTGAAAATGGTAGATTTATCTTTCTATTAGCTCTGCGGGGAATGGCAATGACTGTTTTCTCCGAGAAAGTGAAATGCGTATCTTGCTATGAATATCGATCATACATACCAGTCTTTAACTTATACTTGACTGAGTCTGTTAACAAAGGCTTGTACTCAAAAAGTGGCATGCACACTAGAAAATCATAAAATGATAAAATGGCATTTCAACGATGTAATATTAATTTTGGGTGCTTGAAACGTATTAAATCTTTCACATATAAATGAAACGGAATTTGATGCCTCCG
Source organism: Pardosa pseudoannulata (assembly GCA_032207245.1). NCBI lineage: Eukaryota > Metazoa > Arthropoda > Arachnida > Araneae > Lycosidae > Pardosa > Pardosa pseudoannulata. Next base: position 8,006,026 of record CM063500.1, on the reverse strand, counting down.
AAAAACACCATTTAATTCAGATCAACCTGGGGGTCATGCACATAGAAAATCATAAAATGATACAATGGCATTTCAACAATGTAATCTTAATTTTGGGTGCTTGAAACGTATTAAATCTTTCACATATAAATGAAACTTAATTTGATGCCTCCGAAAAACACCATTTAATTCAGATCAACCTGGGGGTCATGCACACTAGAAAATCATAAAATAATAAAATGGCATTCCAACGATGTAATCTTAATTTTTGTGTTTGAAACGTATTACATCCTTCACTTATAAATGAAACGGAATTTGATGCCCCTGAGAAATACCATTTAATTCGGGTCAACCCGAAATTTATGTATAAGCTTAGACATAGAACTATTTATTTTGACTCAATCTGTTCACAAACGCTTGTAATCAAAAATTGGCATACGCAATAGAAAATCATGAAACGATAAAATGGCATTTCAACGATGTAATCTTAATTTTCTTGAAACGTATTAAGTCTTTCACATATAAATAAAACGGAATTTGACGCAGCCAAAAAATACCATTTTATTCGAACAGAAAATAATCTAGAATACAGGGAAATGAAAAAAACACGTGCTATATAGGTTTCTAGAAAGATTTAACAGTATATCTAATTGCTTTCTAACTAAAACTTAAGCCTCAAAGTTTATATATTCGAGATGAATAGGGAAAAAAGCAACAGAAAATAATTTATAGTACAGGGAAAGGAAAATATTCGAGATATATAGGTTTTAAGATAGACAGATTCAGTTGTTTATCCAACTGTTTTCTCACTAAAACTTAAGTTTTTAAGTTTATATATTCTAGATGGTAAAAAAGGAGCAAAAAATAGCCTATAGTACAGAGAAATTTAAACATTCAAGATAGACAAATTTAGCTATATATATATTTTTTCTGACAAAAACTTATGTTTTAAAGTTTATATATTCGAGATAAATCGGAAACAAAGCTACAGAAATTAATCTAGAATACAGGAAAATGAAAAAAAAATGAGTTATTTAAGTTTCGAGATAGAAAAATTTAATTGTATGTTCAATTGCTTTATCTAAACATTAAGGCTCAAAGATCATATTATCGATATAAATAGAAAAAAAGCAACAAAAAATAATCTAAAATACAAGGGAAAAATAACAGTTACATAGGTTTTGAGATAGAAAGATTTAACTGTATATCCGATTGCTTTCTAGCTAAAAATTAATGCTCAAAGTTTATATATCCGAGATAGAGAAAAAAAAACAAAAAAAAATAATCTATAGTACAGAGAAATGAAAACAGTCGAGGTATATAGGTTTTAACATAAACAGATTAAACTGCTTATCCAATCGCTTTCTGACTAAAACTTAAGTTTTATAGTTTATATATTCTAGATGGAAAAAAGGCAGAAAAAATAACCTATACTACTGAGAAATGACGTTCGAGATAGATAAGTTAAACTATATATTATATATTTTTTAAACTAAAACTCAAGTTTTAAAGTTTATATATTCGAGATAAATAGGAAAAAAGCCACAGAAAATAATCTAGAATAAAAGAAAATGAAAAAAAACATGCGAGTTATTTAAGTTTCGGGATAGACAGATTTAACTGTATATTCAATGTCTTTGTCTAAAAATTAAGGCTCAAAGTTTATATATTCGAGATAAATAGCAAAAAGCAACAGAAAATAATCTAGAATACAACGAAATGAAAAACATACGTGTTATATAGGTTTCTAGATAGAAAGATTTAACTGTACATCCAATTGCTTTCTAACTAAAAATTAAGGCTCAAAGTTTATATATTCGAGATAAATAGGGAAAAAAACAACAGAAAATAATCAGTAGTATAGGGAAGTGAAAACATTAGAGGTATATTGATTTTAAGATAGACTGATTCAACTGTTTATCCAACTGTTTTTTCACTAAAACTTAAGCTTTTAGGTATAGATATAGATTAGGTATAGATCATATTATCGATAGAAATAGAAAAAAAAAGCAAAAAAATAAAATCTAAAATACAAAGGGAAAAATAACAATTATATAGGTTTTGAGATAGAAAGATTTAACTGTATAACCGATTGCTTTCTAACTAAAATTTAAGGCTCAAAGTTTATATATTCGAAATAGAGAAAAAACTAATAAAAATAATCTATAGTATAGGGAAATGAAAACAGTCGAGGTATATAGGTTTTAAGATAGACAGATTAAACTGCTTATCCAATTGCTTTCTGAATAAATCTTAAATTTTAAAGTTTATATATTTGAGTTAAATAGAAAAAAACAAATTCGAGATATATAAGTGTCAAGACTGACATATTTAACTATATATCCTATTGCTTTATAGATAAAATTTAGACGAGTTTATTTCTATAAAACCATAGCAAGATCAAGAGAAATTTGGGTCTAGGGTTCGGAGTTTAAACATCTCACCTTACTTGAAGTTCGGTTTATCAATTTCACAGATATCAACCTTATTTCGTGATATTATGAGGAGGTTTTTGATACCAAAAAGGTGTAAATTTGGCATTCACTTTTATAGAACTCTCTGTGTAAAATTCCAGGAAAAATAGCAAATTTATTTCCAGAAAAATTTTGGGTTGGTCCTGATTTAAAATTTTGGGGTACCAAAATTCAGAGATCTATGTCAGTTCGTGTTTTTATCAATTCCTGTAAACTGCTTAATTCTGTTTTAAATTTCAGTCACTATTTTATCTATTTCCTACGATATTTAATCCGAATCATAAACTGCTATATATGACAATAAAACCAATACATTTAATATCATTGGTATGCAATGATCTCTGAAACAGTGCAACAATGTTATGAATACTCTATACGAAACCTTTTGATTGTCTTTCACAGAAATCACCCTAGCGCTGCATGAAAATTAAAGCTAATATATATTCCTCTAAGCATAGTCGGAGGCTGAAGGTCAAACACAGGAGCTGCACAACTGGATCCCTTGATAGTTGCACAAAAGGAAATACGAGGCCATTAATAATACATATCTGTTCCCTTCATTCGGAAGAGCAAAATAGTCGGCATATATTTCGCGAAATGCAGATAGGCTTCGACAATAAATGCTGTGACTCCGCGCACATTTATTTAACACGTTCTGCTTGCATATATTGGTATAATTATCTTTCAACGGCGAGATTTCATGGATGAAACTGTTTACACTCAATATTTGACAGTTTTATGGAATATATATATATACATCATATCATCCCTATGAAGGCATTCACATTATAAATGATTTTATGATGGGTGTCTTTTCAATCCCCTTTATTCTATTGAAATTATAAAGAAATTGCCATAAATATTTTGTTATGTTCATGTTTCTTAAATTTAATATTTTACCTGCCAATAGCTTAAAGCCATGTGATATATTATAATAATATTTACCACCAACTTTTACTATTTTTTGCATCTTCAGATAACTTTCATAAATATCATAGAAAAAAGAAATTAATTTTTACTGCATTTAGAAGTTCATTTTGCAGCTGGTACTTTAAAGTACCAAGATATATTTTTGACTCTATGACAGAAATAAAACATCAAATTATGAATAAAACACATGAAATGCTGATGAAAGTATAGAGTCTCTAAAAAGTAATAGTACCAAATAACGGTAATAACTACTAATTTATCAATTGAACAACGCGTGTATCAACTCTACCACAAAAATGACCTTCGACTGCAGCACGCCAATTATAAAAATCCCTATTTGAATAAAAGATTCCTGATTGGTGCTGTCATCTTTTCTGCTGTAGAACTGCATCGTTCATGTCCTTGGGAAGTACCGTCATTAAACTTTATAGGAGATATAGGTGTTTTATTGAAGATGTACTTATAAGTATCAGGAAAAAAAAAGCCATGTAAATTTTCAGAAAATTTTGTAGTCATAAAATGCACATTCTTCTTACACACACACACACACACACACACACACATATATATATATATATATATATATATATATATATATATATATATATATATATATTATATAATATATAATATATATATAACACAATTGGTGATGTAAGACACACATTTATGTATAAAAAATTCTTTCCTGCAGTTATTTTGTCTATGCTACTGTTAATATCATTTGTTCGCATTTTGACGACATTGTGTAGGACACCGCTCAGAAATATTGTAGTTGCTTGCCTAAACAAATTCCTCTTGTCTACTTCCGCTTACTTTACTCCATATAGTTCCTCTCAATGTGTTTTTTCTAAAAAAGTTATATTTAAGATTTCCAATATTTTTTAAATAACTCGCTTAATTTTTAACTCCCATTTCTAAACTGATACATACATACATACATACATAATATTTATTTATATATATATATAAAAAAATTATAATATATATATATATATATATATATATAATATATATATATATATATATATTATATATATATAATATATATATATCAAATCATTTATTTAATATTTCCAAAAACATTTCGTTTTAATTCCTGAAAATGTTTTTGCCTTAAAATATAAAATCCTCGATAAAATTCTTCAATACATTTAAATGTTTCTGATAGATGTAATATTTCTTGTCCATTCAACAATTTTTCAGCTGTCGGGAAAATGGCTCTGTTTTCTCCTGATCTTAAGAGTTAAATTTGCTGACTTAGTTTCTTGCATAATATTCTATCTGTCTTCTCTCTTGGTGCACCTCTGTTCGAGGAAAGTATTTTTGTGTCTTTCCTTGTCTGCCGCTGGTCAGTGAAAGTCCTTTTCAGAAACTCTTAAATAAAATTTCGTTTAGACTTCGACTTGTACGTTCTTTCAGTGGCTAGACTGCATTACTTAAATAATCTAGTTCTGAAACTTCTTCAGACATGTAAAATGAAGCTATATCAGTTAATATGGAAACATAGAGCAAAACCAATTAATATCTCGGATTGCGTAAGTTGAAACATCTGGTACAATCTGTCTATCTATCAACTTGTGGCATATAAAAGTCGGATTTAATTATTGCTCTAAATATAACCAATCTTTACAAATAATGTTTTGGCTCTTAGTATATATATATATATATATATATATATATATATAATATATATATATATCTGTATAAATATATATACGTATGCATATATATACACACATATAAGTATATATATACAATATATACATATATATACACACACATATATATATAAATATATATATATATATATATATATATATATACATATACATACTATATATAATATATATATATATATATACATATATATATAATACATACATAAATTATAATATCTGTACGTTCTTAGCTTCATTCGCTATAATCTCTTTATAGTGCATATCGTTCTGAATCAGCTTTCAGCTGTAGGTCCCTCTTCTTTTGGTGCATGGTAAGGTATCTAACAACTCTTGGACATATTCTGTGTAATGCCTCTATTCACCAGGAGCATTTGTTCATCTTGATTGTTCAGTAACACGCAGGGAAAAAAAAGATGTAAGGCAGGAAGAATTGATGGTTATGATAAGTCGACTTTTCATTGCTAGAACGGAGCTACGGGAAAAAAGACATGCGATCTAGCGTTACAGAAGGAAGTTTGTAGGTATGCAATATCCCCCACACTCACACACAAATAAAAAAAATAAAGAAGGTACTGATCGCAAAAATATATCAAGGATTTCTTTGTACTATTCTTTGACAATGGAATGGAGTTTGACTCAGAATTGAAAAAGTTGACAAGCTGCAATTTATCGAAAAGGTGAAGAGAAAAATTAAGGGAAAGTCTAAACATAAGACAATGGGCATAGAAGAAAAATTTTGATTGAAAATTATAGGGGTTATTATCCGTATGTGCCGCCGTGTGTAAAATTTACTTGTTACATATATGTATGTAATGCAAAAAAGTTATAAATATATACATGCATGTATGTATATGTATACACACACACACACATATATATATATATATATATATATATATATATACATATATATATATACATATGTATATATATATATATAATATATATACATACATATACGCACATATATATACCTATAATTAAACTGACTGCTTACAGTGTTCTGTAAGCGATCTATTTGCGAGAATACATTTTGTAGGAAGATTAAAACAAGACGGGGAACGAAGAATTCCGAAAAAAAACATAGTTCCAAAAGTCACATTTTGCGCTGTGTAATAGAAAATAGATGTTAACAAATGAAATCAATACGAAATTAAATTCTTAATGCCAATGGTGATGATTTGAAACGTGAGAATAAGGAAATTGAATAAAGAATTCTATCTCAGCTACGTGAAAGCAGATCACGAGACTTTATAGGTGTTATGTAGATTTACGCTTTTTTAAAAGTGTTGTAATATGCACTTGAACTAAATCAAATAAAAAAATAAATTTTATCGTTATTAATTTCTTTGTAATTCTTTGACAACGGAATATTGACTCAGTTGAAAAATTTGTTTTTTCGCGGAATATTTGTCCCCAGTCTTGTAATCTTAAAAATGTGGGTCATTATCGCAATGATCGCGCTACAGAAACTGTTACACTGTCAGTTTAATTATGCAATATGTTATATGTGTGCATGTGTGTATGTAATGCAAAAACTATATGCCTGACCAAAATGCAATTCAACCACGAAGAGATACAGTTAACAAATTCTATTCAAAATAAATCATTAACTTTACTCTATAGATCTCTAAATTTCTGAATCTCCAACGTTCTATAAAATTCAAACAGGGTGTCTATATATTTAATTACATTCATATATAATATTTTACAAGCAAGACAGAGACTATATAGGAAGATTTTTAGATAGGGATTTATAAGTAGGTAGAGAGTGATAGAATTCCATTGAGAAAAATATATGTATGACAAAAACAAGCTATAATAACAACTACATAAATGTTCCACTCCGATTTACGTGTAAGGTAAAAGAACTTTGGATTTTGACAATTCATCTTACACATAATTTTTCACAGAGATTGACTCAGTACACAGAGAAAGAGAGAGAGATTTTCAGATATGGATTTATAAGTAGATAGAGAGGGATACAAATTCCCACGAGAAAAATATATGTTTGACAAAACAAGCTATAAGGACCCAACTACATAAATGTTGCTTCCAATTTATGAGAAAGAATTTTGATTTTGACAATTCATTTACATAATTTTACACAGAGACTATGAACTCATTACACAGAGACTATGGAGAGAGAGATTTTCAGATATGGATTTAAAGTAGATAGAGGATACAAATTCCATCTGAGAAATATATATGTTTGACAAAAATAAGCTATAAGGACCCAACTACATAAATGTTTCTTCCGATTTACGTGAGAAAAGAATTTCGATTTTGACAATTCATCTACATAATTTTTCACAGAGATATGATATAATTACACAGAGACTATGGAGAGAGAGATTTTCAGATATGGATTTATAAGTAGATAGAGAGGGATACAAATTCCCACTGAGAAAAATATATTTTTGACAAAAACAAGCTATAAGGACCCAACTACATAAATTGCTTCCAATTTATGTGAGAAAAGAATTTTGATTTTGACAATTCATTTACACATAATTTTTCACAGAGACTATGATACTCATTACACAGAGACTATGGAGATATATTTTCAGATAGGGATTTATAAGTAGGTAGAGAGGGATAGAAATTCCCTCTGAGAAAAATATATATTTGACAAAATCAAGCTATAAGGACACAACTATTTTGCTTCCAATTTATGAAACAGAATTTTGATTTTGATAATTCATTTTCACATAATTTTACCCAGAGACTATGATACTCATTACACAGAGACTATGGAGATTTATTTTCAGATAGGGATTTATAAGTAGTAGAGAGGGATAGAAATTCCCTCTGAGAAAAATATATATTGACAAAATCAAGCTATAAGGACACAACTACATAAATGTTGCTTCCAATTTATAAACAGAATTTTGATTTTGACAATTCATTTACACAAATTCTACACAGAGATTATGATATTATTACACAGTGACTACAGAGAGAAATTTTCAGATAGGGGTTTATAAATAAGTAGACAGTGATAGAAATTCCCACTGAGAAAAATATATGCTTGACACAAACAAGCTATAAGGATCCAACTACATAAATGTTGCTTCCGATTTACGTGAGAAAAGAATTTTGATTTTGACAATTCATTTACACATAATTTTTCACAGAGACTATGATACTCATTACACAGAGACTATGGAGAGAGAGAGATTTTCAGATAGGGATTTATAAGTAGGTAGAGAATGATAGAAATTCGCGCTGAGAAAATATATGTTTAACAAAATCAAGCTATAAGGACCGAATTACATAAATGTTACTTTCAATTTATGTGAGAACAGAATTTTGATTTTGACAATTCATTTACACATAATTTTACACAGAGACTATGATACTCATTACACAGAGGCTATGTAGATAGATTTTCAGATAGGGATTTATAAATAGGTAGAGAGGGATAGAAATTCCCACTGAGAAATATATATGTTTGACAAAAATAAGCTATAAGGACCCAACTACATAAATGTTTCTTCCGATTTACGTGAGAAAAGAATTTCGATTTTGACAATTCATTTCTACATAGTTTTAAGTATTGTACACATAGGCGTACATACATTATTGTTACATTTCTAAATATAAATAAAATAGTAAAATTTTTAATTTTCCAAATTCTAAAGTATTTATGAAATAAAGAAATTTGTTGTTTTGAAAATTATCGAAAATAAAAATATCGATATTTTTAAAATTATCCATATTACCATCTATTATTTAACTAAATATAAAAGATTATTTACGTAATATTAATTCAATGATAAAACGAAATGAAAAATGATAATTTAAATAATTTAAAATAAGATGATTCAATGATGTTAAAGAATGAAATAATGCTAGAAAAATATATTTTTACCTATTTATGTATAAATTGATAAAATTAATCGTCTGCTCTTAACCAAGAAAATGAGTTGAAATAATGGAAAAGACAAAAGATTAAGTGGATCGAACCTTTTAAAGAGGCAGAATTTTTCGCTTTTGAATATTTTTACCTATTTATTTTAGAATCGAATCTATATTTAGGAGAAGATAAATAATTTTTGAATTTGTAATATAGTGTATATTCCAAGTACATAAAATCGAACAAGTACAGATAACTTATATTATTATATAAATATAAATAAAATATACAGTTTATGTAGTATTTCTAAAGAGTGAAATATTAAGATTTCAAGACCTGTTTTAGAATTGCAATTCCCGAAAATATTTACGATATTTTTTAACCCTTAATTTGGCTAAGTCCGCTACACCGGACATGTATATTTATAACTAATATATAACAAGATTGTCAGTGTTTGCCACAACGGACATTAATTATCTCAAAAATCAAAAATGATATTTTTTTTGTTTATTTTACAGAGATCCTAATGTCTATACAGACATTTGAAAATAACAGAAATTAAAACTAAAAAATATTTGAAAAAACATCTTGTCAAATTAAGGGCTAATAAATATTGTCCAAAATTAAGGAAATTTATGACAAACCACATGGTTTTGTATGAAACAGAAAAACACATTCATATTGACAACCGTATGAATATAAAGATAACTATATAAAATGATAGGTACTTATTTGCCCATGAGAGTCACTGAAATTTGTACTTTTTGTTGTTAGAATATAGTTGATAAACATTTCATTGTAACGTAAAAATTAAACAAGTATTCAATTTAAAATTATTTCTTATATAAAAATGCTATAATTCGCGTCACATAGAAATGAAAGTGAATCACTTTATATCTCAATTTCGAGGTCAAATCGAATAGATACTAAGCAGACGATGTTTAAATAATATAAAATAAGAAATGAATAAATGAGATATTTAAAGAAATGACGTCATAATGATAGAAAAATATCATTTTCACCGATTTATTATGTGATAAATTGAAAATTTTAATCTCCTGCTTTTAACCGAGGAAAACAGCATTTAAAACAATCACTTGAGATGACGTCACATTGCTAGAAATATTGCTTCTTTCACTTAGTTATGATGCGATCAATTAAAATGTGAATCGTTTTCTTTAACCAGGGAAAATAATTCTTGGAATAATGACATGAAACGCTCGAAAAAGGGGGAAGGAATGGATTTCGAACTTTAAAAATTTTTAAAAACCTTCCTGGGGATATACCTAATAATTTCCCAAATTTTCACAAGGATTGGATGTATGGTTTTTAAGTCTATCGAGTACCGACAAACACAAATTCATTTTTATACATATAGATTACCTTCTAACATTTAAGAATACCTTTGAAATTAAATGTTAAAATAAAGGAGATTTAACTTTTCTCTGCCTGATGATGGGTAATTTCCATCATAGCATTTAGTATATTATATATTAATACATTTTTTTTAACATTTAACTTTAATTTAGAACAAGAATTATATCACCCTGATTTATTTCACAAAAAAGGAAAAAAATCATGCAAAGAAGTGGTAAGACAGTTAATAAAAGAAGTTGGCGATTTATTGGGAACAACAGCCAAATTGTCGATGTAACAAGAAGTTGTTAGAAAAGCTCTATAGAAAAATATCATTTTCACCTCTTTATTATGTTATAAATTGAAATTTTTAATCTTCTGCTTTTAACCGAGGAAAACGGTGCTTAAAACAATTGGAAAAACATCTTGTCAAATTAAGGGTTAATAATTCTTATATATGAGAATGTACTTAAAAGTCATCTCACATAAAATCAGTTCATAATTTCCATGAATTCATAGGAATACTATTATGCCAGAAAACTGTCAGCTACTCAATGAATGCATTCCGTTTCATCCATGAAAAGCTTACTGCTGATAGATAATTATACGACTATATGCATGCACAGAGTTAAATAAAGGTGCGAAGGGCGAAAGCATTTATTGTCAAATCAGATTTGCATTTCCAGAAATATATGCCGTCTATTTTGATTTTCTGAATGAAGGGAACAGATATGTATTATTAATGACCTCATATTTCCTTTTATGCAACTATCAAGGGGTCCCGTTATGCACAGTTCTAGTATTTAACCTTCAGCCTCCAGTAATGATTAGAATATTATATATTAGTTCCAATTTTCATGCAGAGTTTTGGGTAATTTCTGTAACAGTCATTCAAAAGGTTTCTTATAGATTATACAAAGCACTACTGTTTTGTTTCATAGAGCATTTCCTAACAATCATATCAAATGTATTCATTTAATTGTCAGATGTAGAAGTTTATGCTTCAGTTTTCACATCATTGGCAACAGATTTTTAGATATAGAGAAATAAATTATGATTTTAATTTTTACTCAAAAGAAATATTTTATTCCATATTATAAATACATACTTCTTATTAGCGTAGATTTATTTATGTATGCTGTCTTTTATATATATATATATATATATATATATATATATATATATATATATATATATATATATATATATATATATATATATATCCTCATCACATATATACATATATATATACATATACATATATAAGCTTATATATATATATGTGTGTGTGTGTGTGTGTGTGTCTGTGTGAAAGAAAAATTCTCAGGGTTTTTCAAAACTTAAATCAAGGGCTAAAAATTCCCTCGTTATTTTGCATTCCCCTTTTTAACCCCTAACCTAAATTGACCACTGGCGCTATAGTTTAAAGCCCTCAGAGAAGGGACCTGACCAATTATAACTCTACATGGCCCTGGAGGAGAATTTAGGAAATTTCCAAATAAAAAGGAGATACACGCTGTAGGAGGTCAGATATTTTTCCCACAGATGTTGATCTAGGTGTTACGGGTCTTGTACATAGAACTTCATGCTAGCTGAGCCCCTCAGTTTGTCCTGTCCCTATGATGAAGTGGGAACCCGTCCTCCATCGTTATCTTAATAAAGGTCTTTAGCTAAGACGGTATCATTTTTATGGCCATTACTGCAACCACCCATCAAGAAGGCCGTCTCATAACATATATATATATATATTCACATCAAATACACACACACGCACACACACACACACACACACACACACACACACACATATATATATATATATATATATATATATATATATATATATATATATATATATATATATATATATATATATATATATATATATATATATATATATATATATCTTAACTTATTAAATTAATTTATACACTTACACACACAAGCACATATATACACCGAAGAGCCATTACATTATGACTACTCTCCATTTATAAAAAATAGGGTTCTCCCAGGAACAAAACCAGAGTGCGTGCGCTGATGACATTGGAGTATATAAAGCGGCTATGTATTGTTTTTACAAACATAGCTCGATTAAAAACATAATGGGAACAGCAGCTGATTTATCGGACTTATAAAGGTCGAAATATTATGGCTCATTGACTAGGAACATCAGTATCAGAAAAGGCGCGTATAGTTGGTTGTGTTAAGTGCAGTGTTTAAGCGTATATCGAAAGTGATGTATGGGTGGTGAAAAGACAAGTCGACGGCTGTACCATCCACGGAGCATTAATTCCAGAGGAGAGCAGAGATTGCGTGTTTCCCAAGACATCGGACATTGCTGCGTATCGGCCGTAGGACGAAGCATGAACTGACGAGAAGTCATCGTCAGCTGCTTCTACAATGTGTCAAGAAAATTTGGAATTGGACATTAGAAGAATCTAAGAAAGTTGAATAGTCCAATGAATCCCGTTTTCTGGTCCATCATATTGACGGCGGGGTGAATAAGCCGATTTCCACAGGAAACTGTTGCTCCTAGATGCAGAGTTGGATTGACACAAGCCGGTGATGGGGTATTACAGCGTGGACAATGTTTTCGGTGAACACATTAGGTCTGATAATCCCCATAGAACAATCGCTGACGTTTCTCCGCTACGTGAACATCGTTACAGACCAGGTTCACCCATTAATGACAACAGTATTTCTGACTGGGGATTGTTTTTACTAACAGAATAATGCACCATATTCAAAGGATCGAATCATCAAGTAGTGGTGAGAGGAAAATTCCAGTGACTTTCAAATCATGTCTTGAATTCCAAAATTCACCTGACTTTAATCCAATGGAATATTTGAATTGAACCAAATTCTTGCTACCATACTACCCCCTCTCAATGTGCTAGAATTGCAGGGTCAATTGGTTATCGCTTGGTACCAGTTTCCTCGGATTATCTATCAGTACCTTATTAAGTGAATGTCACGTCGGGTGCTGGTGGTTTGGAAAGCTAACGGAGGTGTTACATGTTATTAATAGGGTGGTCAGAATGGTTGTTCAGTGTCTATTGTATGTATGTATATGCATATTATACAGTAGAACCTCTTTTTAACGCCCCAACGATACAACGACTCCTTCGTTAGAACGACCATCTTAAAAAGTCAAAACTATTTTACCATAGGAATAACGTTAATTCTGAATCATTACAACGACTCCAAGCGTATTACTTTTCGTTAGAACGACCGCCAATTTTAATCAACAGAACTCATGAGCAAGTGGGCTATTTCAAAATTATTGTACTGTGGTGCAACTTCAAGAAACCTGTACTTCTTTCTTTGTGTTTGCTTAAAGAAGTGAAGGGAGCGTGACGAAAATGGGAGAACTAAATATTCAATTATCTTTTGATAAGTTTGTTGCGGTAGACGAAACTTTACAGTGCTGCGGAGAAAATTTGAATGAGGACGATTTTATTGCCCGTATTACCGGAAATGAAGAAATCTGAGATTCCGACGACGGAGAAGAAATCGTTTAAGCTTTTGCAAAAGTGATTGAAAAAGAAGCCTTCGATGCAATCAATGCCTTGCGTCAATATTTTGAAGGACAATTTAATTCTGAAGATTTCCTTCAAACTCTAACGAATATGGAATTGGTGAATAAAAAATTCCCAAATAAACTTGAAACAGGCGTCAATCTGACTTTTTTTTTCAAAAATTCAGTAATGGAAATACAAAAAAATAGAAGTGTTCTCTAGGTATGTACTGTTGCATCATTTCTTTGCTCAATTTTTTTATTATTTTTTGAATTCGTTACAACGACCATAGGATGTTAGTCCCAAAGGGGGTCGTTATACCGAGGTTCTACTGTATGCATGTATATATATATATGTGTGTGTGTGTATATGTATACATGTATATATATATATATATATATATATATATATATATATATATATATACATGTATATATATATATATGTATATATATATAAATAATATGTATATGTAAACAAGTATATATGTGTGTGTGTATCGAAAGGAGTCAAATGCTACTATATATGCTTACTTGTTAATCGGGTAAAAATCATCACAAAAAAATTAGACTAGAGTACAAAAGAATATGAGAAACGCCACTGGAAAGCAATTATCCTCGTGACATAATTCACTTATACATAAATATTTACAGATAACAAATGCCTCAAGAAATTTGAAAACAGCGAAAATGGTCAAATACTGACAAATATACCATCTTGTTAATTGAGCAAAAAAATATCACAATCGATTTTCCGACACTTTTAGACTATTTGCTTCAGTTATCCGAAAAAAATCACAGATTAAAAAAAAGAGGTAAAAAAAAGACAAGGAGAAGATAAATAAATGAAGAAAAGTTTATAATCATATCAATTCTTTCCCCACGTGACGTTTATGTACTGAACACGAAGTCTTCAGAAACATTTTTCATCCTCTAAAAAACATGTTTTATGAGTCTTTCTTTTGTGGACAAGTTTATCATCACTGGAGAAATATGTTCCCAAACAATACTTTTTTTCCCTCCTAACATCAAAAGAGGATTTTTCATCTAAAATATTAGAAATAAAGTTCTCGAAAGGAAAGAATTTCGCTTGGACTTAATTTTCTCTTTTGCTGTAGAGATTATAAATGATTTTACAATATATAAACCTTATATATTCCTTTGAATTTTGATTCGTCTTTGTTATTTTACTTGGTAAAAGTTTAGTTAGCTGACTATATCGTAGGATATAAAAAATGATCTTTTTTAAACAGTGTAATATATTTAACATTGATATATGATAAAATAACTTAATTTTGACATTTCTTATAAAATAAATATAACTTTGTATGGTAAAAATATCTTAACGTCACAGGATCCTCGGATAGCGTGTGGGTGTCGAAATGGTTATGGCACGACGTAGATCTTAGAACAATAACAACGTTTATTCTTGACTAAAATGGAGTTATGTACAAATTTTCCGAATGAAAATCGCACGACTCAGGTGAGCTGGTGTGGACCTAAAAGTCCCAGGTTCAAGGCGAACCTAAAAAATAATCTGCTGACAGATACAGTTGTACAGGGGTACAACTGAGTCTCCTTGAGTCCCACACACAACTGGAGAAAAGCTCTCCAAAAAACCAACCGCCACAACTCGAAGCCTCCGTCCGTTCTCTTACGGGGACTCTCTCTGTCTGAAAACTCGCGCCGCCTGACATCACCTTTCGAATCTTCCCATTGGCTTTTTCTTTTTTCGTAGCCGTCCTGGTAGCCTCTGATTTGTCCTTGTTTGGTGCCTCACAGTCTGAAATTTCGACTTTGTTTCCGACCTTCCTATCACCTCGGACTTCTCAAGGCGTGGTCGAAGCGAAAACCCTTTGTAGTATAGTGTCAAAAACCCAGACAGAAAGCCGTCTTGGCCTGGGCTTTAACAAAACCTCTTTATGAAACCAATGGGGTGTAGTGACATTATAATTTAAAAATATTATATTATTAAGGTACAAAATGGAAGAAAAACTTTAAAAATAGCAATATTATCACTATGGATGTAGACAAAAGTTTAAATAGCTTAGAACTTAATTCGGCTTAATCACATTGCTACCTCCATAGTTTTTAGTTAGTCTTAGCAAAGACTTTATCCCTAAGTTTACTCTGAGCTCAATAGAGGCTCTTTCTGGTGAATAATTCTTCAAATTATTTTTCTTCAATTGATTGGCTGATCCGTAATCGGTGTTTAAGTATGCAAAGGTAGTTAAATATGAAATTCTCCTGGATTACTGGAAAAAATTCTATTGCTGTAAAGAGATTCAAAACTGCTACAAATTCTCAGATAATCTATTTAAACCAAAGATTTCTTGCCTAAAGATCGTGTATCTTTGGGTAAAAAGTTTTTGCTGAGATGATTGGGGGAACATTAGTTGGTGTCTTTTTATGTGAAGGATGGTTAGATCACAGATTCTGTTCTGTTACTGAATTATTTTTGAAGAATTCTATTGCTGTAAAGACAACCACAAATATTCAGATACAGAGTTGGCTGCAACTAAAGATTCATTACCTAAAGATCGTGTTCCTCGGGGTAAAAAGTTTTTGCTCAGTTGATTGGCTGAACATTAGTCGGTGTTTTTGTGCGAAGGATGGTTAGATCAGATATGTTTTTCTATTACTGGGTTATTGGGGGAAAATTCTATTGCTGTAGAGAGATCCAGAAGTGTTATACATATTCCGATCAAAAGTCGGTTAAAACTAAAAGCTCCTTATTTAAAGATTGTGTATCTAAGAGTTAAATTTTATTTGGTTGATTAGTTTAACAAAAGCTAACGGTAGTCAGTTTTTAGTTATGCGAATTAATTGGTGTTTAGTTATGCAAATTAGTCGGTGTTTTGTTAGGCGAAGGATAGATCAGAGATTTTATTCTATTACCAGATTAAGAGTGACTGAATTAAGTAAAAAGATCAGAACCGTTATAAATATTTTAGTCAAAACTCGGTTGAAACCAAAGAATGTTACCAATCATTCGTTACCATAATTAAATGTTGAAACCAAAGACTCCTTATTTTTGGGTCAAAATGGTAAGTTTGGTACCCAGGGCAGCCAAACTGTGAATTCAACATACGAAGTATTATATAACTTCCATATTTTTGATAATATTTTTGATTTAATTTGGTCGAAGCTTCAAATCTCTGGTAGCGCAAAATAATAAACGGTTTACCTATTCCCCTCTGGATTTGGAATTTTGGTTGAAAGCCAACATTTTATACCTAAGGATCGTGATTTCGGAGTTCATGCCCTTGATTATTGGTTCTCAAAATGTGCAGTATGACAACCAGGACAACTAAATTTTGAATTCAAGATAAGGGTGATGTAATTATGTAATAACGTAGGTAATAAGGGAAATTATGTAATAACATAGCATTACATAGCTTCCATTTTTTTATTTATATTTTTAATTTAACTTGCAAGTTCTGAGTTCAACTCAGTACAAAGTAGTAAGTGGTTTGAATAATTTTCTCTAAGTGTGGTAATTTGGTTGAAACCAAAAACTCTTTACTTTAAGATCGTGTATTTCAGAGCTGAAACACTTGATCACCGTTTCTCAAAATGTGCTGCATGGTTCACAGGGTAGCCAAGCTTCGAATTCTACATAGGTGCATACGAAGTACAGTGTGCTCTGCTTAATGTGATCAGATTGGAACACCGTGATTTTGATAACAATAACCGATTGATAACAATAAACGATATAAAAAATTAAATCAATTTATCCCCCCTCCTTTAATTCACACGTACTACATTTCAAAACAAAATGAAAAACTCACTTTATATTTATGTACAGTGTATATTATCCTTTAAAACACAAGAATTGTTTACATAATAAAAATTATTGATTAATTGTTGACTGTCTACAATTCTTTCTAAGAAGCTCATTGATAAATCGTTCGTAATCATAATGTTTTTTAAAGTCATCGGAACGGTGTTGTACTCCACGTTTCAACACTTTCAATGAAATTCAGAAGCTGAGAAATGTTTAACTGCGCTGCAGCATTGCGCTGACTCATACTTGGTAACCTGTCATAATGATTTAAAATTTCGATATTTAGTTTTAATGTTAAATCATTTCTCTTTCTGGCTTCCATATCGACAAACTGCATGTAAGCTAGCAAAGCATAAAATGGGAGTACGCTCCTTCCCAGTTCCGAATAGAAATGATTGCCTTCTGCTTATCTGATAACTATTGACCACCATTAGGGTGTGCTTATTTCTGAAAAAAATTAGGAACTGTAATTTCCCACTCTTTGTTCATTCCTTATTTCACTTGTTGGAAGAGGGATTATTTTCAAAAATTCAAACAACAGCGAAGGAAAAGAAAAAATGGGTTCCTTCTGAATATATTTTGAATATTCCTTTGCCAGTTAAAATGATGTTCGAAACTGATAACATTAACCTATGTAACCATCACATAAAGCGATATTTTTAACATACACATGAATAGAGACAATCTGGACCAAATGATTTCGATAGCCAAACTTCGAATTGATAACATTAAGCGGAGTCCACGAAGTATGACATAATTTTAATACTTTTTATTTATATTTTTAATTTAATTTCATCGCGGCAATCTCATATATTACAAAATAATAAGTAGGTGGTCTACATGAAATCTTCTTGGTGTGACATGTATGGTTTATATTCAGTTATAAATGGATGTTGATTTCGTTTTATTTTAGTCTTGGATCTCACGTTCTTTATTCAACTTATTCAAATTCAGAATAACGTCTATAACAACGGTGTGTCATTTCAATAATGTTTTGGTCAAGCAAAACATTGGAAGGAATCATTAAGATATCTTTAGACTGGACTACTTTTTCTCTGTGTAACTTACACCAGTGGAGGCAAGTTCCCGCTAGCTTTTAATGCCATTAAGAAGGCTAACAGCAAATAAATTTCCCCCGTAAACCAAAACCTTTCTTTTTATCGCAATAACACGGTGTAGACAAAACCCGCTGGAATCACCAGATATCAGCACCTTGCAAATCGAACATGACGCTGAAGATCTCTCGTCTCCCCCCCTCCCCCCGCAAACGATCCCAATAGATTCCGAGTGACACGCGACACCCCCGAGGGAGGGGTGGAGGGGGAATGGAGGGTGTCTGTTAGTAAAGTGCGTCTCGGAGCGCCGGCATAAACACCATCAGTCAGGGAGCAAAAATTCCCGTTTGTAATGGGATAGTCCGGGAAAGGTGCTGGGAGCATTTTTCTTTATTATTTCAGAATCTGATGGTAGCCGGCCATTACCGTTTATCAACTCTGCATCCCACCCCCTCGTCTCTAGCAAGCGCATACACACACACCCTCTTGGAGGCGTTTATGGATTTCGCCAATATATTTTGCTTTAGAACGGGATAAGGAAATTGAAGGGGTAAACATTTCTATTTCTTTCTATATCCTATTTTATTTATTTTATTGTTTAAATAGCTGCTCTCGTATAAAAGGGAATGTAAAAGGAACATTGCCGGCCGCAGAATAAACAGTCGTACATTCGAAAAAATTAGAAATCAAAGACCTTATCTCCATTTTATATTTAATTGTTAAAGTATATCAAAACAGTACACGTTAGGTGACACCTATAACCCAATGTAGTGTTCTGTTCGGCTTTGTAAAATAGACTAGAAAATTCTCACGTGATATACGTGATGAAAAATTATGTTGAATCAGTTGTGTAGAACTAATAGTAGAGCACAAAGGCGGTATTAAATAACACCATATTGAATACCCTTCTATTACTCTACGAATAGACAGGAGAAAAAGCGTGTTACTGGAAGCAAGTAAAGACAGATATTATATATATATATATATATATATATATATATATATATATATATATATATATATATATATATATATATATATATATATATATATATATATATAAGCTGTGTTCATTAATGGCGTCCGGGGAGCGTGAAATGGATTCGTGGTCGCAATCCAAGCTCCTAAACAATACCTCTAATAATGACAACTCAAGCCGAGGGGTTTCCTGCTCGATTTTTGATTCTAAATTACGCAAAAACCACATTGACTGTATTTTTTATTCAAGGAAAAAGTGTTGGCCGCTTACATAGTGCTCCTAGAGTAAAAGGGTCAACGTATGACCGGATGGTAGGACGCTGATCTTCGGAACCTGAGTTTTGCGAGTTTGAATCCCACTAAGGGCATTGATATTTGTAGCTGTTTGAAATCAGCTTTAAGCAGTAAGTCCCGGTCTCAGTAGCCCTCGTTTGCAAAACAGCAAAAATTAATGCTCAAACCCATAGTAAAATTGCCTACAGGTATCTGCAGCTTTTTAGTCGCGAATGATATAAAAAAAAATACTCCCACAATAT
>CM063500.1:7973370-7980870 GCA_032207245.1 Pardosa pseudoannulata | reverse complement strand
CTTTTACATTTATTTTATAAATTGTATTAATATGTTTTATTTTTAAATAAAAATTTAAATTTTTAATTTTTTATATATATTTTTACAATTTGATCCAGTTTGAGCTGAATTCCTGTATAGAATTTTATCATCGAAATAAAAGAACATTTTCAAAAAATATTATTTTTAGACTGCATTCGTAATTAAAAAATAATTTTTAAATAAAATTTTCGATTTTTTAAAATTTCGTTTACTTTTTTAATTTATTCAGTTTGAGCTGAATGTATATATTGCATTTTAACACTGTTTACTGAATAGCTTTTTAACGTTGAAAGAAAAAGGATTTTTTTTCAATGTTAAAGGATTTAAGGAAACGTTAAAGAATTTTGAAAAGAAGATTTTCAAAAATATTATTTTCAAACTGCATACTTAATTAAAAAATAGATTTAAATAAAATTTTCGATTTTTTTAAATTTTGTTTACTTTTTTAATTGATTCAGTTTGAGCTGAAAGTATTTATTGCATTTTAACACTGTTTACTGCATTGCTTTTTAACGTTGAAAGGAAAGGATTTTGTTGAAATATAATTTTTAAAAAATTGTATAGATAGTGAAAATTGAATTTTTAAATAAAAATTTCTATTATTTAAAATTCTATCTAATATTTTAACTTGACCCAGTTTGAGCTGAAATTTTGCATTATATTTTAACATTGTTTATTGCATAGAATTTTAACATTAAAATGAAAAGACAAATAAAAACATAATTTTTAAACTACATATTTAATCAAAATTTAATTTTTACAGTAAAATATTAAATATTTAATTTCATTCATTTTGAGCTGAAATTCTATATTGCATTTGAACACTTTTTTAGTGCTTTTTAACATTGAAAGAAAAGGATTTTTTTTAAGATAATTTTTTTTAAATTGTATACATAGTAAAAATTGAATATTTAAATAAAATTTTCGATTTTTTAAAATTCTGTCTACTTTTTTAATTGATTCAGTTTGAGCTGAATGCATACATTGCATTTTAACACTGTTTACTGCATTGATTTTTAACATTGAAAGAAAAGGATTTTTTTTAATATAATTTTTAAAAAATTGTATACATAGTGAAAATTGAATTTTTAAATAAAATTTTCAATTTTTAAAATTCTGTCTACTTTTTTAATTGAGCTGAATGCATACATTGCATTTTAACACTTTTTACTGCATTGCATTTTAACGTTGAAAGAAAAGGATTTTTTTAAGTATAATTTTTAAAAAAATGTATACGTAATGAAACTTAAATTTTTAAATAAAAATTCCTATTATTTAAAATTCTATCTAATTTTTTTAACTTGATCCAGTTCCAACTGAAATTCAATATTATATTTCAACATTGTTTATTTCATAGCATTTTAACATTAAAACAAAAAGACAAATAAAAACATATTTTTAAAATTACGTAATTAACCAAAATTTAATTTTTCAGTAAAATATTAAATATTTAATTTCATTCAGTTTCAGCTGAAATTCTATATTGCATTTAAACACTTTTATAGTGCTTTTTAACCTTACCTTGAAAGAAAAGGATTTTTTCAAATATAATTTTTTAAATATTGTATACGTAGTAAAAACTGAATTTTTAAATAAATCCTTCAATTGTTTAAAATTCTATTTAATTTTTTAACTTGATCCAGTTGGAGCTGAAATCTTATATATTATTTTAACATTACTGCATAGCCTTTTAATATTAAAATAAAAACATAAGTAAAACTATATTTTTTAAACTACATACTTAATTAAAATTTAATTTTTAAATAAAAATTGAAATTTTTATTTAATAATTAAATATTAAATGTTTCAACTTAAATATTAAATATAAAATGATTAATTTCATTCAGTTTGAGCTGAAATTCTCAATTGCTTTTTAATATTGAAAGAGAAAGATAGTTTCAAACATATTTTTTAAATTTTCTACTTAATCAGCATTTAGTTTTTTAATAAGAACTTTAAATTTTTAATTTTTTTTCTTTCATCCAATTTGAAACGAAATTCTGTATTGCACTGTTTTCTGTCTATGGAAATGTTAAACTATAATTTTTTAATGTTGTACCCTTAATCAAATTTTAATTTTAAATAGGAATTTCAATTTCTTAAATTTATTATCCACTTTTATAATTTAAAAAAATTTTCTCCAAAAAATTTATAAATTAACTGCACCATATTACTCATTACTGTCAGTGGACTTTTAGGATAAATCTAAAATTAATTTTTTTATTTATCTAATTTTTATTATATTTTTAGTTCAAAAGTAAGGGAATATAAAATCGCCTTAGTTCAGTCTGAACCCCCTCTTCCATCCTCCCCCGAATATAAACCTTACTGCAGCACAGCTGAAAAATATATCATAGTCACGTGTCTATAACTCGCACATTAAACTTAAAGAAAAAAATAGATTAAAAACTCTTTCAGTGGGGTCGCATAAGTTTCTGCCGCCCAGGGTAGATGCGCAGTTGGTCGTCCCTTCATGAAAGAGAGAGGAAAAATATTGTAGAACTCGGCTTGGCCATATGTCTTTGCTTTATCTAAAATTATTTGTCATTATCAGAGCTGGTAGTGGACTTCCGTACATTAGTAAATGCATGTGACCATCAACATCACCCTCTCTAAATTATCATTTTTTAAATTTTATTTTGATTTCAAATTACCAATTTTAGTTTAGGTACTTCTTCTTCTGGCCATTTGTTGAATTAAATAAATTAGTGTTGAGTGGTTGTATCAAAATTAAAGTGCTTGAGGTACAACAGCTTTTTCTTTATTCCTAATTTAATTTTCTTATGCAATTGTAAAATAACCATTCTTGTAAAAGCTTTAATTATTGCCCTTAACCTTTTAAATGATTTTTCAATTTTGATTTCCTTTTTTCTAATGCTTATTTTTGCATTTAAAATGTATAAATAAGCACGAGACCCAGAAAAATGCATTTTATAACACAGAGGTCTTTAACTGTTTTAAGCAGCCAAAATGCCCAAACCTTTATTTTTAATTAAACTATGCATAATATTTCATATTAATACTTCTGTCCTAATTGCAGAGTTTTCGGAAAATTAAGTAATTATCCACAGTCAATCAATTATTAATCCACAGTCATTCATAAGGTTCCTAATGTGGCCCTCAAGCCTTTGAAAATTTGAAAAACCCTTCCTTAGATGACGATTTAAAGATATAAAAGATTTAGCCGAAATAAGCCTGTGAAAAAAATATTGATTTTGGTCGATGAAAGAAGTTTATATCGGTATTTTACCTTTCTTTATTTTTGCGTGAAACTACATTCTTAGTTTGAAATTTTCAAAAATAAACCACCTTTTTTATATAACTTTCCTGGCGGTCAGATTAAATGAAATGAATCAAAATCTGTTAAAAATGCCAATTCCATATTCCTCTTTCATTACTTTCTCTATATTTCTTTGTATCTCAACAAAAGACCAATCACTATGTCTTCGATTTTTTTTCCTTTGAAAGGAGACATCTTTGTTGTTTGAACTTAAATTCAATTTGAAATCAACACTTAATTTCAAAAAAGCCCTAAAAGATTTTCACGACCAAACAGTGTAACATCGATTACCTGTTTGTGTCTTTTAATTTAAAATTGTGTAGTGTGTTGATTTTAGAGGAAAATTATTTCCTCTTTTATGCCATTAGACATTTTTGAGTTAATTAGCAGTTAAAGATTTTTTTCGCGTGTATTCAGGCTACATTCTTTAGAAAGACTAATAAAAAGTTTGTTTCTTTAACGTTAAAAAAGTAAGAATTAAGGGTTATTTTTTTTCTAGTCCAAATATTTATTGTATAAATAATTCTTGAAAAATAATTACTTTCTTTACATTTATTGCCTTGCGGTATTTGAATTGATTTTCTAAGATTATTTTCAGCATTTATATATGAGTAACTGAAAAAGAAATGAAGATAAATTGGTAAAATAATTGTCATTTTTATTAAATCTCATAAAAATGATATATAATTATGTACCATGCTTCCAAAACCCATACTTTGAAAGATTTTATTTAGGTAAATTTTTCTTAGTAATAAAGTCTTTTATCAATCGAAGCCAATTGCCTTTTCTAAAATTTGTGGCCCTTAACAGAGATCCGATTTGTCTGGCCCTAGAGCAGCATCTCTCTGTATGAAAAAGAAACCCGAGCTCTTTGTCGGATTAGCTGTTTCATCTTATATTTTATATTGTCTATCACTCTATTAAATGCTTCTACTATTTTTAAATTCATGTGTTAACAAAAATAACACATGAAGATAATGAAGATTATGCTATGCAATGTGTTACTAAAGCATTACATAGGCTTTTATATAGTTTTAAATGAATGCTCAAAATACTAGAAAAAAAATTTCGAAAATCTACTTTAGCATTGACAGATGCCAAACGTTTCATCAAAAGCATGTGCATGGAAAATGAATCCCAGTTTTTTTATTGCCCTTCATTACTTTTAGTTATTCTTTTTATCACTCGTATATTAAGTGCTTCTATTATTGTTAAACCTTTGTATTAACAAAAATAACGTTTGGTGGTAATGAAAACTGTATGTGAAAGTGCGTTATTAAAGCGATACATACACTTTTAAACAATATTTTAAAAGAATACATAAATTAAAACTGTAAAATAATCTGTAAAATAAACAAAAATAACGTTTCGTGATACTGATGATTGTATTCAAAAGTGTATTATTAAAGCATTAAATACACTTTTAAATAATATTTTTAAACGAATCCATAAATTAAAATACCATAACCATAAAATAATCTGCAATATAAACAAAAATAACGTTTCATGATAATTGTGATTGTACTGAAAAATTTGTTATCAAAGCATTACATACACATTTGAATAATAGTTTTACAAGAATCCATAAATTAAAACCATAAAATAAACTGC
Organism: Pardosa pseudoannulata; assembly: GCA_032207245.1. Taxonomy (NCBI): domain Eukaryota; kingdom Metazoa; phylum Arthropoda; class Arachnida; order Araneae; family Lycosidae; genus Pardosa; species Pardosa pseudoannulata. The sequence continues at coordinate 7,975,958 of CM063500.1, read as the reverse complement.
AATGTAAACAAAAATAACGTTTCATGATAATGAAGATTGTACTGGAGAGTGCGTTTTTAAAGCGTTACATACAATTTTAAATAATATTTTGAAAGAATTATTAAATTAAAACTATAAAATAATCTGTAAAATAAACAAAAATAACATTTCATGATACTGATGACTGTACTTGAAAGTGCATTATTAGAGCATTACATAAGCTTTTAAATAATATTTTTAAAAGAATTCCTAAATTAAAAGCATAAAATAATTTGTAAAATAAAAAATAATGACGTGTCATGTTAAAAATGATTGTACTTGAAAGTGCACTATTAAATCATTACATACACTTTAAATAATATTTTAAAAATAAACCATAAAATAATTTGTAAAATAAACAAAAATAAAGTTTTATGATACTGGATCATTGTACTCGAAAGTCAATTATTAAAGCATTATATACACTTTTAAATAATATTTTAAAAATAAACCAGAAATTAAAAACCATAAAATAATGTGTAAAATAAACAAAAATAACGTTTGATGATACTAATGATTGTACTCGAAAGTGCATTATTTAAGCATTGCATACACTTTTAAATAATATTTTTAAACTAATAATAAATTAAGATCATAAAATAATTTGTAAAAGTAACAAAAATAAAGTTTTATGATAATAATGATTGTACTCAAAAGTGCATTATTAAAGCATTAAATGCTCTTTTAAATAACATTTATAAAATAATCCATAAATTAAAGCTATAAAGTAATTTGTAAAATAAACAAAAATAACGTTTGATTATACTGATGACTGTACTCGAAAATGTATTATTAACGCATTATATACACTTTTAAATAATATTTTTAAATGAATCCATACATTAAAACCATAAAATAATCTGCAATATAAACAAAAATAACCTTTCGTGATAATGATGATTGTGAATTAATTGTGAATTTCGAAAGTGAATTATTAAAGCGTTACATACACTTTTAAATAATATTTTTAAAATAATCCATATTTTAAGACCATAAAATAATTTGTAAATTATACAAAAATAGCGTTTGATATTAATGATAATTATATGTGAAAGTGCATTATTAAATCATTACAAACACTTTTAAATAATATTTAAAAGCAAGCTATAAATTAAAACTATAATATAATCTGTAAAATAAACAAAAATGACGGATGATTATATTGATAATTGTTTGAGATAGTTCATTACTGCATTTCATAGGCTTTTAAATAATGCTTAAGACATTAGAAAACAAATTTTTTAAATCCTCTATAGCTTTGACAGATGCCAAACGTTTCGTCAAAAGCATGTATTTAGAAAAAGAAACTCGCTTTTTTATCATGTTAAATCAGTTAATCTTATACTTTCTAACACTGTGATATCAAATGCTTTTATTCTTTTTTATACTCAAGTTTATAAATGAAAATGACAGATGATGACAGCGATGCTTGTATGAGGAATTTCGGTTCAGAAACTTTACATAAGCTTTTGAACAATATTTTCAAAAGAATCCGTAAAAACTTTAAAAAAAAAGTTTATAAAACCCACTTTGACAGATACCAAATGTTTTGTCAAAATCATGTGTTAGAAAGAACAAATCAGAGCTCTTTATCAAACTAAATTGCTTTATCTTATACATCTTATCACTATGATATCAAATTCTTTTCTCATTTTTTATACCCGTGTTGTATGGTGTTAATACTACGAAACCTAAATGTTGTCGTAAAGTCGAACAGTAAAAAAGAAAAGAAAAAAGTTGAAATTAGGTCAAAGGAATGCTTTATAAGTCATAATATGAATCCCTATCATTCTCCGGTCAAGATTAAGCGAAACAGAATATTTGATTTAAAAGTTAAGTTCCGCTCGTGAAAAAAATTTTTTTTTTTTTTTTTTTTGAAAATAAGCCTCAAACTAAGTTCGTGAATTCGTGTTTTTGGTTGACAAGCTTAATCTGATATTCTACTGTCTTTTCAGCGCATAGATTACAATGTGTCTCATTTTTTGCTAATTCGCAAAATAAAACTCGAAAAAAAAAACTGTATGGCTTCTTTTCGAACTTAAGTGAAAGGAAGTGAGAAAAAAATCGCGGGGGTGTAAGCTTTATTGAAACTTTATATTGTCAGCAGATTGAATGTTTCAACCCAACTTAAAAAAAAAAAATTAGAAACCTTGTACATGCAGTTTTGCTTTTCATGTAATCTGACATTTATTTATTTATTTATTTTTGGTTCCCGTCATGATGGGTCACTCTAAAAAAGGAAGAAAATTCCCTCAAAAGCTGTACTGTGGTTTGTAAAGTGGGAGGTTTTTAGTTATAAAATGTTTTGCTGGAATTTTAAAGTGACTATTTTTTGACAGTGACTGGGTTCATTTAACAGAAAATAGTCCTTTTCGAACCAAAAATTCCAAAATATCACAGCCCTTCATCAATTCATCTGTCTATATCGATATAGTAGAGTCCCATTTATGCTTTTTTCAAGAAACCGGTTATTGGTAACTCTGGTTTGTAAAGTGGGAGGTTTTTAGTTAAAAAATCTGTCACTGGAATTTTAAAGAAACTATTTTTTGGCAATGACTGTGTTTATTTAA
>CM063500.1:7960870-7968370 GCA_032207245.1 Pardosa pseudoannulata | reverse complement strand
TAAAATTGTATCTAGGATTTTGAGCTGTATGCTTCATGAGAAATATTACTTAATTTCTTGCTTTGAAAGAATTTAAAATTTCTCCTTTTAAGATAATAATGGAAGAAATGTTTTTGAAATTCATTTTTATGAGATGAAAAAAAATTATTTAAATTTTTTTAACTAGTAAAATTGTATCTAGGATTTTGAGCTTTATGCTTCATGAGAAATATTATTTATTTCCTTGATTTGGAAGAATTTAAAATTTCTCCTTTTAAGATAATAAAAATACAATAATAATAAATAAATAATTCCAAATTAAATAAGTTTATCGGGATCTTTTTTCTTTGGTAAAATGGCACAATTTGTGGGTAAATACGTCAAACCAAAAAACAGCCAAGCTCTTCTACCAAACTTACTCAGTATACCAGTTAACATGTAGTGAATGCTAAAACTGCTTTCTTATTTCACTGATATAATTTCTAATTATCTCATAGTAATTTTTTGAAAAAACGTTTCACCGTTGGAATGATTTTCCATCCTTATAATCCCAGAAATTTCATTGGACAAATCCCTGCATTTTTATTGGTCCTCCCACAGCTGATTGAATCTCCCCGAATCACAAACATTCTGTACACTCGTCGTCGCAGTGTACGGAATGTCCCTGGCCACAAAAATATTGTGTTTTCTATCCCTAAACATTCTACTCGCTAGATTATTGTGTTATTAACTCACGAATACACCACACTATATCTTTCTTTCATCTTCATCTTTTATCTGTTTAATTTCCACACGTTGTCGTTTTTATGCTTACTGTTAGATATCTCTGAGATACTGTTAGATATCTAGAGGACTCGGCCAACAGAATCCAGTTGTACCACGCCTCGAAGGACTCGAGGGCCTTTACACTTATTATACACATTTTTTTTATTTTGATTGTATGATAGGTATGCAATAGATATTTGTATATGATATATATATTTTTTAATAACATAAAGTGAACTTTTTGTTATATAAAGATTTTTAATAATAAAAACAAATATTTATAAATCAAAATTTTTCGCTATTACAGTCTTCTTCTTCTTCAGTGGCTTGGCAGCCCAAGATGGGCCCTGGCCTTCTCAATAAGCTTTTTTCAAGACATCCTTCTGGAGGCCAAATTCTTCTAGTATTTTACTTTAAGGTACTGAAGCTCTTTTTCCAGGCAGTTCGTCAATCTCAGGTTGGGTCTTCCTCGTCTTCGTGTTCCTGTAGGTTTTGCATCAAAGGCCCTTATTGTTGTTCGGTCACTGTCCATTCTGATTAGATGGCCTGATCACATTATTCTTTGCAATTTGATGAAGTTTATTATGTCAGGTTCGTTATATAAATTATATAGTTTTGTTTCATGAAAGGACTTATGTCATTGTTTCAATGCTTAGAAAGCAATGTTAAAAGTGCAAATAACATTAATGCATCTCTTTTTGCATTCCTTCAATCGGAACCAACAGCGTTAATATATATTATATAGCAATTTCTGTTATAAAGAGAACAGATGTCAACCAAAAAGGAATTTAACAACTATATTAACAACAGTTTTAAATACGATATTTCAACATTCTATTGCTAATCGTTGAGTTCTGTTCATATTTACAGACGCCATGAGGAAATTAATCTAAATTCATCCAGGAATGGTCACAATGAGTATTTAAAGTTTCACAGTTAAAATTTCCTTACGCTTAATCTAATCCAAATGGATTCATGGTTAAAATAAGTATTCCCTTTGAAATTTGAACCCAGAAAATCTTTGCGATTATAATGGTTCCTTTACTTTGTAAATGGAAGTAAAAAAAGATGTTTCTAACTTTAGTTTTTGGACACCAATGAATTTGAAACAAAATTAATGTGACTAAACTTCACTATCTTTGAACCTGAGTTTAAAAGTAAAAGCTAATTACGGTGAATTGGGAGTATGTAAATGTGTGCAGTGTAATGCTAATTATGATGAATTATTTAATAAATAATCATTATCGAATGACAATAGAGATTAAATAATTCAAAGAGGAGTAATGAATGGAATACTTCATTCATTACCATTATTCGTGGGATTTATTCCATTCGGACAAAGCTCTTCAAGAATAAATCAGTGAGCTCGTTGAATAATGGCTTATATATTTTATTATAAATAAGCTAGATCAAACGTAAGGCTCCCTACATATCTCACTGCGATGTTTATTGTATTTATCTATTCTGACAAAGAGAACTATTTGTGTGTCTGTGTCTGTGTGGGTCTATAAACAAAATAGCATTTAAACAGGGAGAGCTACAGGCACGAAAATTAGTACAGAGACTCTTTGTGACAGCGTACAAAACCTCTGGAAGCTATTTTTTTTAATTTGCATAAATTTTTAATTCATTTTATTTTTAAGCCATTTTAATGGGCTTTTTATTTGATTTCAAACATAGTTTTCAAAATCAGTCCCAGACTATTAATTTGTCCTTTGTGTGTTAAATTTAACAGCAGATTAATTAACAAACTGAAAAATATTATATATAAAACGAACGTGCCATATAAATTTTAAGAAAGTTCTTTTAAAGACATTATATTCGATACAAAATATCAACTACTAATGTTTTATTAGCATGTTTAGTGATTTATTTTTACAACTAATGAAAAAGTAAATTATTTATTTTAGATAAAGAAAAAACATTAATTATGTACTAGTAATTTAATTAATGAATCAATTACAGAAAGGAATTCAACCGGCAAGTTAAATGAAATTTTAGAATAAATCACAGAAAAAATGTGCAATACTGTTTTTTTTATTATTTTGTTTACTCTATCAATGTTTAAAAGGAGATTTAAAATGGTTTATCTGTAGGATATTGGGACAGATGAGGCATTCAGAACTTCACCCACCCACGTGTTCCACCCTACTCCTGAAAAAATATTGTAAAAATACAGGAAGCAAAGTATATATACAGTGGACTTCGCTTAATTTGATCAGTTTGGGATACCGTGATTTTGATAAGAATAACCGACTGATAACAATAAACGATATGAAAAATTAGATAAATTTACTCACCCCCTTTAATTCACACGTACTAAATTCAAAAATAAAATGAAAAAACTTACCTTATATTTATGTACTGTATATTATCCTTTAAAACATAAGAACTGTATACATAATTAAAAAAAATGATCTATTGTTGACTGCCTACAATTTTTTCTAAAATCGTTGATAAATTGTTCGTAATCATAATGTTTTTTAAAGTCATCGGACTGGTGTTGTATTCCACGTTTCAAAACTCTCAATGCCTTTCTCATTTCAGCACTCGTAGGAGGTGGTTCAAAAATCAAGAGATTCTTTATCTGAATCATCAGTTCCACCATTCGTCTGTTTTTCTATGACAATCTGATAGACTTAAGATTCTGTTAATGTGGAAGCTACTGAAATGTTTAGATATACTTCCTCCCATGACTCGAACTCTTTAGGGGTTATACCCGAAGGATTTTCTATTATTTCTTGACATTTCTGATCATTTTCTTCGCAAATTCCTGCGTAGGAGAAGCAGTTTCTGATCCTTAGAGCAGAAACTGGATTTCAAAAAGCTGTTGCACTCTGTATTTTAATTTTATTTATGTCTTCTTGTAAGTTTATCACGATTTTTTAAAATTTTACTCAATAGAGGATGAAAAATGTTTAACTGCTCTGCAGCATTGCGCTGACTCACTTTTGGTAACATGTCATAACGATTTAAAATTTCGATCTTTTCTTTTAATGTTAAATCATTTCGCTTTCTGGCTTCCATATCGACAAGCTACATGTAAGCATGAAAAATTCCAGGAACGTGTTTACCCTACTCCTTTGTTCATTACCCATTTCCTTAGATGGAACAGGGAGAATTCTCGGAAATTCAAACAACAGCGAATAGAAAGAAAAGAATGGGTTCCTTCTTACTACATTGTGAATATTTCTTTGCCAGTTAAAATGAGGTTCGAAAACTGATAACATTAACCGATATCACTTAAAGCGATAATTTTAAGATACAGATGGATAGAGAAAATCGGGACCAAGTGATTTCGATAACAATAAGCAATTGATAACATTAACCGCGATCACATTAAGCGGAGTGGGCAGGGCACTCTTAGAAAATTTACTCATGAACACTAAGACTTAACAAAAATAACTCTTTTGAATTCCTCTCAAATGGTTTCTTATTTGTGAAGGTAAAACTACGAAATTATGAGAAAGTTTTAAATTCAGAGAACTATTACATTTCATTAAACAATTTTTTATAATTACCTCGTTATTAATATGCGTAATGTTTATTTTCATAGGATGGCAGCAGAGGTCATCTGGAGAGCTTGGCAACTAGATACGCTGAAGAACTCCGAACACATTACAAAGACGTCCTGGCTAGGTTAGAAGAAATTAGAAAAAGGAGAGTTGCCATAGACTTCCCACCTATGCCGGTATGTATAACAATTATAGCATTATGTGTCTTTAACCTTTCTCTTCCAAATAATAATTTTCTAATGTTATAAAGTCAAAACTTTAGTTACCTTACCATATTTACGAATGCCATAACACACACCATGTTCTTTTCCAATAAAATGGCAAAAAGTATATCTTGCATGTAATGCGAACCATACATTTTGAGCTCCCTCAGGGAGTAGCCTACCCTATTGAGTGTACGGCTTGCAAGTGCTACCGTGGGGAAGAACCTCGGACTCAGAGGCGAATAAGAATTTAAAATTAAAAATAAATAAATAAAATAAATAGTAATGAAAACATTAAATTAAAATTAAATAAATAAAATAAATAAGGAAAAAACTAAATTAAAATTAAATAAATAAAATAAATAATAATGAAAAATTAAATAAAAAATAATAAAATAAATAAATAATAATGAAAATATTAAATTAAAAATAAATAAATAAACTACATAATACTGAAAAAATGAAATTAAAAATAAATAAATAAAATAAATAATATTGAAAAAATGAAATTAAAAATAAATAAAAAATTTTAATGAAAAAATGAAATTAAAAATTAATAAATAGAATAAATTATAATGAAAAAAATTAAATTAAAAATAAATAAAAGAAATAAATAATAATGAAAAAATTTAAATTATAAATAAGTAAATAAAAGTGATAATAATGAAAAAATTAAATTAAAAATAAATAATAAAGTAAATAATAATGAAAAAACCAAATTAAAACTAAATAAATAAAATATATAATAATGAAAAAGTTAAATTAAAAATAAATAAAATAAATAATAATGAAAAAATTTGAATTAAAAATAAATAAATAAATAAAATAATAAAGAAAAAATTAAAATTAAAAAATTAAAAATAAATAAATAAAATAAAATAAAAATAAAATAGAATAAATAAAATTAATAGAAAATAAGCTGAATTTATTTTAGAAGTTAATAGCAGATTTTCTATGGAATCTTCTGAGACACTTTCTATTTATGTGCTGGGTATAACAATGAAAGTAAATCTCTATAAAAATAAAGGAGTAAGGAGAATAAAGACCAATAATAATAATAATAATAATAATAACAATTGATGAAAAAATTAAATTAAAAATAAAGAAATAAAATAATTAATAATGAAAAAATTAAATTAAAAATAAATAAAATAAATTATAATGAAAAAATTAAATTAAAAATAAATAAATAAATAAAATAAAAATAAAGTACAATAAGTAAAATTAATAGTTTTAGTTTAGAAGTTAATAGCAGGGGGAACGCTGATTTTCTATGGAATCTTCTGAGATACGTTCTATTTATATGCTAGGATAATAAGGAGAGTACATCGCTATAGAAATAAAGGAGTAAGGAGAATACAGACCAATACTAATAATAATAACAATTAACAATTAATAATAGCTAAAGTAAGTTGCAGGTAGGAAGCCATATGTATTTCCAAATAATACTAATGCCTGGGAATAATTCAAGTAACTGCGGGGTTGGTTAACTTAAACTTATCAACAATACTATACATTACCGTAAAGGTGGCTTAATACATAACATGCTATTTGACACTCGAGAAATTTTCTACGTTTCAATTACATTGATACAGGGAGAAAGTTAATCCTAAGTAGTCGCATGTTAATCTTTTAACCGCCTAAGCTGCTAGACTATTTAAGTAAATTGCAGTCGAACCATTTTGGTAAAAAGAACAGTCACAGTTCGTAGCGAAACTTAAACTTTATTCATTACTTGCTAAAAATGAGATCTTTAACAGTCAACGACAGAAAAGAGAATGGCACAAAAATCACTCTGCTCGAACAGAGGTGTACCCAAGAGCGAAGAGAGATAGAATTTTTCCTCGGGACAAGAAACTTAGTCAGCGAATTTAAGTGTTAGGTCAGAAAATTTACATGTATTGGACAGAAAGCTTTGGGAAATGTATTATAAGAATTTTAAGTCGTGAACACTCCTTTGATTAAGACATTTTGAGGCTGGTAAAATAGATTTTAAGGAATTAGAATGGGAGAGAGGAGGTTTTTAAGGAAATATTAAAGTAAAATAATTTAGATATATTACATATATTTTTAATTATGGTTCAAAGCCCTGGAGTTAGCTTTTTTTTTTTTTTTTTTTTTTTTTAGTTGGCGGCATACTGCAAGTGGCTTTATTGTTGCGTTAGTATTCTATGTTTTCTTCTTGTGGTTTTGCTTTATAATATTTTAAGATTAACCCTTGAAGAAGTTTTGCAATTTTTTCATGATTTAGATTATAACTGTTTGAGTGACGAAGCTAGTTCATCAGAAGAAAATACTTTACTTAACTTAGAAGACGACGAAGATGATATTATTGAATTTGAATCAAATAACGGACCCCAAAACAGATTGCCGGATGTTTACCTGAAACAAGATAACTCTACTAAATGGAATAATGATTTTCTCAGAACTAATGCCAGTCGCAGGAAACATAATTTGGTTGTAAATGTGTCTGGTAACTTTGCTAAGTTTTCATGAATATTGTAACTGGCTCAGCGTCACTGTCTTAGGTCCTTGAAACTATTCAAGCTATTAACACTGTATTAGCTCCAGAAATACCATTTTTATAATGTTACTTATTTTCTCTGCAGCCAGGATTTTTTTTCTTCTTAACAGTATATTAATTAATCCAGAAATCTTAGTATATCAATTTTTGTATTTCGGATAAATATTATTTTAATTTGCCTCTGCTTGTGGAAACCTATACACATTTTGAGTAATGCGCTGACTCCGATATGCACTTTTCAGAAATTTGCCATATTGGGTCACAAACTTTTCAGATTCTCTGACACTTTTGATGTAACTGATATTATATTTTGCTGTAAAGTAAGAAATAATAATTAGGTTCATCAATCCATAAATCTCATATATAAAATTTTATATTCAGAATTAATATTGTCCCAGTTTGTCTCTGCTTGTGGGAAACTAAACATTTTGAGTTAATACATTCACTCCAATACGTACCTCTTGGAAATTTGTTATATTGGGTCGCAAGCTTTTCAGATTCTCTGACTCTTTTG
>CM063500.1:7933370-7958370 GCA_032207245.1 Pardosa pseudoannulata | reverse complement strand
ATATATACATAGCAGGGTTGAACAATATTAGAAATTTAATAACCCAATATGTTCCAAAACTGTTATTAATATTATTGATATATCATGATAATACTTTAAAGTAGTGGTGTATATTACTATTTTTGACATTACTATTTCGGATATTACTATTTTTGAATAGCCTTAGTTTTCATTCATTCCAAACTTTTCTTTCTTTTTCGTTAATTAAAATTTTTGTAAATACAATTTGATCTTAAAAACTAAGATTTCTTAAAGGTAAAAACAACTTTTTAGAAGTAATTCATTTTAACACTTAAAAGAACAACATATATATTGTACAGAAATAATTTGTTCAGATACTAAATACATGCAGATAAAAACAATAGAATCCATCTGCTAACAGTGGAATTTTCGAACTTGACGAGTGCTTTGTTATCAGAATATCGTTGGGATATATTACTGAAGATTTGTCCGAAGACGATAATCTTGAAGAGAAAAATTGTTTGGCTTGTGCTTGTACCAAATACGTGGGTAAATACATAAAACGAATATAATATCTTGAAATAATAATATCACTTTATATATAAATATGTGGAATATTAAGGATATCTTTCGGCGATCCACGATATCGTGCGGAGGAAAACTGCAGCATCGCTGACGAGTGATATATGAGCAAAGCAGAATTTGAATATCGTTATCACGATACTTAAAGTATATCAATATTTGACAATTTATTGATAAACAGTCCAGCCCTATATATATATATATATATATATGTGTGTGTGTGTGTGTGTGTGTCTGTAATAAGACGGAACGATGGGTAGTTGCAGTCATGGTCCATAAAAAGGACACCGTTTCAGTTAAAGACCTTTATTAACAGAACGTTGGAGGACGGGTTTCCACTTCATTATAGGGACAGGACATACTGAGGGGTTAGCGAGCATGAAGTTAGAAGTAAAAGGCTCTTAACACCTGGGTCAACATTTCAGTTAAAATCTGTGGGAAAGTCTGCCTCCGATAGCGTGCATCTCCTTTTTGTTTGGAAATTTCCTAAACTGTCCGCTACGCAATGTAGAATTATAATTGGTTAGAGCCCTTCTCTGAGAGTGTGAACCGTAGCCCCAGAGGTCAATTTAAAATTATAAAAATTATTGAAACTGCAATCTGTATTACTCAGTTTAGCTTAAGGGTTAAATAGGCAAATGATTGATAATACTTATATTAGTTAATAATTGTAATACTATTTCGCAGTCTTTAATAGAGAGTTCATAACGTTATTGTGGTAAATAAGTTTTCTCATCCTTATTCCTCTAAACTTAGGTGGTTATCCAATTAAAATAAAAAAATCCTTAATGATTATGTACTCATTATTTCCTTCACTTGTTTGACATGCATATTGTCATTCCTGTATTTTCTATTTTGAATTTTCCCGGGGTGTCTTAAGGGTTTTATATAAATTGCCTACATTAGTTTTTCCGATCTAGTTTACTTTTCCTTGCATATATATGTCTATATATGTATATATCTGTGGGTGCATATATATATATATATATATATATATATATATATATATATATATATATATATATATATATATATATATACATATATGGGTGTGTAAGTGGATTGATAGATAGATACACTAAAAAGACAGTAAATATAATGCTAAAAGTATTTGCAGATGAATGGGCACAGCTTGCTTTCATCACAAAAAGTAAAAGTTAAAGTCTTCATTTAATCGTAACTGATGGAAAGCAAGTCGTAATATTTTCCTAAAAAGTATGAAGCGTCGGACGGGGCTCTGGAATTCCCATCAGCTTAAGCTCAAAAATGAACACAAAATTCTATATTCAATCCCTGTTATCCCCGGTGTAAAACCCCTCATGAAAAATAAATAACGATATCTGGGGAATAAAGAAGCAGCCACCGCTCCGCAAAATAACTGATTAAAAGAAAATTTTCGTTGACGGGTACATAACCCTTTGTTCCACCGTCGCCCGGAGAAAAAGAAAAATGGAGAAAATTCTTTCGGGTAAGACGGGGCTTACCGCCTTTCGATGAAATCGGCACCTGCGTTCGAACGGGAGCTGGCATTTCATTATACGGAGGATTTACGGCCGAATATTTTTTCCCTTCTCTCTCCCTCTAATTCACCCTTGATGCTTAAAAGCAAAAAGCCTTAGACGCGGCCTAGGGTGGGAAATGTTAGAATTTCTTCTTCAGCTCTGTTCAGACTACCTGATCTTTGAACGGAAAAAATGCATAGGATCTTTAAGAGTCCCAACTACGGTTGGTGGTAGGGCGTCGGAATTGAGAAGAACTGAGTTGCTCTTTTCATATTAAGTGCTAAAATCGAATAATATACGGGCTTAGCTTTTCCATAATACGCAGAATTTTGCGAAATCTCTGAAAGTCTTTTAAATATTATCTACGATATTCCCCTCTATTTTTGAAGATTCGATTATTTGCGAGTTTAAAAATCGATGACGAATCGAAACTTTCTACTTTCAGTTGTTCTAAAATCACGAGAGGCGTATTTATAGCAAATAAATACATTTTAGAAAAACTTTATTTAGATTTAATAAGTTAACGTATTTCCTAGTATATTTTATTTTTCATAGTATATTTCCCTATTTACAAAACAGCATCCAGAGGAGAATTCATATGGGCCTAGACCCCCTCCCCTGAAATTATATATATATATATATATATATATATATACATATTTATATGTATATATATATATACATATATATGTATATATATATATATATATATATATATATATATATACATATTTATATGTATATATATATATACATATATATATGTATATATATATATACATATATATGTATATATATATATGTGTGTATATATATTGTCTCGTAGATGAGATGAATTGAACTTGGTGAATTGAATGATAAACGCTCAAGACCAGTTCAAGCTTTTATTACCCCGCAACTGCAGGAATTCCTGCTTATATACACTTTTAGAACCTTCCAGACTTGGAAGGCCCGCAGAAAATTAGGAACTAAATTTACATAAATTTGCATAATGAAATTAAATTAACATAAATTAAATCCAAGTTAAAATCAATTTTTAAAGGCAGCTTGCCTTGCTTGTTTCCGAACCCGGAACCTCCCGTTCACGAGTCCGCCGCTTTACCGACTGCGCCACGGCGTCTTTGCTGAAAGGAACAATTTTCGCTACAATATAAACAGAAAACATCTCTTAAAGGGACATGAGACATTAACTCATTTAATTTTTCTAATTTTTAACGATACTTTTATAATTAAAATACATAATATTTTAAATGAAGAATATACGACTTTAAAGTATGTTAGAAAAGAACTTTTCATTAAAACAAAAGTCTATTAGATGAAAATGGAGCCTAATAACATTATTGCTTAAAAGTGTTCCTAGGACACAATATACCAACTGTAATGTATTTTGAACACGCACAAAAGTGCACAGGTGCTTAGGGAGACCACAGAAGAAAATCAGTACAATTACATTTTCTTTATTGGAGTTATCTTGGATAAAGTGGTACTATGTACAAATATTCTCCAAGATGGAACACTTCCACTGCCGATATCAGATGTAGAAACCCAATCTTTTTCCGCTCCTTATAGTCGAAATGGAGGTGATCGCTCCCTGATATTTTCTTAGCAACTTGGCCGCAAAAAGAAGAAAAACCTTCTCTTCTTAGACTCTGGTCGTCTAACAATAAAAACTTGTGTCACAGCCCAAAGTCCGCAAAAAATAAGTCTCCTGTCGACTCACACCAAAACATTCCTCTTTCTAGAGGGATGTACATGTCATTCTCAAAGTGACCCCGGTTTCAAAAAGCCCCGAAAACTGGTTGCTATCCCATTTTTAAAACACCCGCCGTGACTTCAGATGAGCTGATGTCCCATCTCTCGTGAGTCGACTATAACACCATATTCAAAATCACTTAAATCTTGATAATCTGCTACTGTAGCAGCATTAACCGATCTAACAAGTGTGTCTTATATAGGCATTGCCGACTGCAATAGCGTATTCTGAGTGGTTCCTTATCTCTTTATTTGCATATGCATGCCTGTACCAGTTCAGTATACATAGTTTGGAAATATACTCTAACATTTTCACTCAATCAATTAAAGATGGGTTATTATTTTGTTAGAGAGATTTGAAAAAAATAAAGAATACATAAAAGATGTGATCACTGATAGAAAAACTAAATTTGTATGTAAAAAGAATGACAGAAAAGTTTGCTCGAAACACATTGCATGTATTTGCAGAAAATTTGCAAATTGAATACAAATTGCATTTTAAAATATTTTTATGAATTGAGCTTGATTTGTTTTACTATTTTGGCTTTAGTGTATCAATTTTATTGAAATATTGAAGAAAATTCCCTCGGTATGATATACTTACACGTATCATCCTTATAGTTTATCTCTACGTGTGTTGCTGGGTTAGTGAAACTTTAAATAATACATAAATCTAGAAACAACGTCATAAAAAATCTATTAAACCTTGAACATGTTGTGAATGATCATTTTATATAAAATTAAGTGGTCTCAAGACTGTAAAACATAAGGATCTCCTAGTTTTGTTACAACTTTTCGACTTTCCATAATTTTTTTCATACTAAAAAGTCTGAAATTGGTTATGTAGAAATATGTCATATATCTTTTTAATAAACTAACCTTAAATGCTTATAAATATAACACAAAATATGCTTAAAATATACATATTTATGACTGATTTTTTTTTTATTTTTTAAGACTGTTCTCGTTTGCGCGCATGTTTAGAAGAAATATTTTGCAAACAAATGTTAAATTTTAAGTTTTTAATGGAGAACATACTTGTAAAATTGAATATAACTAATAAACTCCGTAAGTTTAAGCACATTATGCATTTTTAAAACATTTTTACAATTTTACCACTTTTTGGGGTAATTTTAACATGTATTTACCACTCTAAAACAAAAACATTACTCTCATAGGAATAATTGTAGTTCAATTACAAAACAACATCATTATATTGAAATGCTGAAAATTTTGAGGAAAAATATTAAATAGGTTGTGAGGAATCTTGAGAGCAACATTAAAAACTTGCATTTTGAGAAAAATCAATTTAAATGAGTAAACTGCTAATCACTAGAGTGTCTCTTACATTTTTAATCGTAACTTTTAAACTAAGAGGAATTTCTTTAAATGCGTAGTGCTCAATTTTTGATTTAAAAAAAAACATATATATATATATATATGTGTGTGTTTTTTTTAATCAAAATTTTTGAAGGTTTAAGGATCTTAACACCCCTTATATTGCCAAAATTTGAAATTCGCTACTGAAATTTATTTCTATATTAGGGTAATGAATCTGTACAAAGAAGTAAAAGCATGCGAAACAGTCTCTAATTTGCTCATTTTAACATTACGTATGTAAAAAAATCAATTTTCTTTTTAAAAAACAGGTTGAGAAATGAATACAAGTTTAGTTGAACATTTAGCCACGAAGCTCTTTATAATTTAGAAAATAAAAGTACGATCCCAATTCTGAGTTAAATATTTTTATGTTGAACAAAGTTACTCTACCAGTCACTTTAGGATTCAGATAAATGACCCAAGAAAGGAATTTTTCGGGGAGATTACTCGTAGCCATGGATACTTGAATGCATGGGAATAATGTAGGTTATTTCAGGCAGAGCATCATAACTTCCTTAAGATTCTTCAGGAAAGTTCTGCTTTAGCAAGAACATTGCGTCGTGTTTCAACAAGTAATGACCTGTATAACAGCGGTATGCAAAGCTGATATTTTACCTGTGACTTTATTAAATGTGTGCTAAGAATGGTAGCATGTAATTGTGCAAAAGAACTTCACTTCTAAACGAGTTTTTATGTAAATGGTATGAATTCGTTTTACTCTAGTTACGAGTCCTCTAAGCGTGTGTCTTGATAGTAAAAAAGCAATGTTTTCGTATGTAATGAAACGGCTTTAAATATTTAACGTTATAAATTTATTCTTGAGCTTTTATTTGTATTTTAAATCTTAAAAATGAAAAACTTTCTTTTATGCCCCACATTTGAAACTCAAATTCTACCTTTAAAATGTTTCAAATAAAAATTTTCAGAGAAATTATTTTTAAGTAGACAGCAGGACCTGGAGAACAGCAGAATTAAAGCTAAACATGAGAGGATTTTATACCAAAAAAGCATTGAAAGAGAAACCACAATGACTTACACACACATACATATATAAATGAAATATGTATATATATAAGTGTTTTTATGTAAACACACATACATATATACTCATATGCATATATTTATGATAATAAAATTAATCAAATCTAATCTAATTAATATAAATTGAGATTATGTCAGGGAAGATGCTAAATAAACCCCATTTCTCTTCATCCCACATAATTTTTGTTCTTTCATGTATTGGCTACTTTTTTTAAATCACGGCTTCATGGATACTATTTCCTTTATGATGGGACAAATTACCCATTATATATATATATATATATATATATATATATATATATATATATATATATATATATATATATATATATATATATATATATATATATATATATATATATATACACACACATATATATATACATATATATACATATATATATATACACACACATATATATATACATATATATATATATATACACACACATATATATATATATACATATATATGTAACATATTCAGGAGTTTGTCGCCAATCACAATAATAAAGTCATAATAACAATTACATAAGGTAGTCATCATGTAATGGAATACGTCTCTCGCCCCGTCACGTGACCATCAAAACCGGAAACACAACGACGCCACTCTCATAATTTAGAACCTTGACCAACTTCAATTTTTACTGTTATATATATATATATATATATATATATATATATATATATATATATATATATATATATATATGTGTGTGTGTGTAAATTGTCCACATAATTTAAAAATACTGTAGTCATCACTGTAAAGTAATTATTAAATATAGTAGCCGAGTAGATTGATGCAGACGTTCACTTACAAAAACATCTTTTATTTAGAACATAAAATGACATTAAACACACAAACCCTCGTATTGAAAAAGAACACAAGACACAGAAATATTTTTATGATATCGTTTACATAGCTATCTCAAAGAAAAAACAGCCGAGAAACCTTTGTGCTAACCCTTTTATTAACTATTGGAAGGGTTGTAGCTCCAGGAATGATGTCATTCCGGTAATCAGTCACGTCTCTTTAATTACTTCAAGTTTATTCTAGAAGATATTGTACCTCTACAATTCGCGAAAAAAATGAATCAACGGGGCTGCGATCCTAAATTCAAGGTGCCAGGAAATGAGTGTTCACAGCCATTATTATGAAAAATATTATTAGTCATATATCTTAGAATTTGTCAATAGGGAATCTAGATATTCAATGTAAACCAGGAAACATTTAAGTTAGAATTTTACTTTAATAAAATTTTAATATTACACGCACACACACACACACACACACACACACACACACATATATAAGGCCGATTCTAGGCAAGATAGCATTTGACCCCTATTAATATTTCGCTACCCTCTTCCAATGCACATTCTCAGAAGACTCTTATGAGCCGAACAATGGACGAATGATTAGGGTGTTGTCATTTAGTACCGGAGTTCGTTGGTTTGAATTCCACTGTGACATGGATATTCGCAGCCGTTCGGAATCAGCTTTAAGAAGTAAGTTCCTATAGTATGTGACATTTTAAGGGTGGGAAATTGGGTAGTAAAAAAGATAATTTTAGGTAGATATTTTAGATGTAGTGATTTTGACGTATTACATACATACAGTCCAAACTGTCTTTCGCGAAAACCGGATAGCCTTCCAGATTTACAGTGGATCAACCAAATTTACCATGTTATGATCGTGTGATCATTCTGATATGATCCTTTTCTTTTCAAAAGAGGTCAAATATGGCACGGCCGAATGATAGGCGAATGGCTATGGCGCTGATATTCGGTACCGGAGTTCGTGGGTTTGAATCCCAATGTAGCATGGTTGGTCATAGTTGTTCGGATTCGGCTTTAAGCAGTAGGTACTTGTCTCATTAGCCCTCGTGTAGCAAAAAAGTAGACCGTAGCGTCCCAAACTAAACAAAAGCTGTAGATTCATAACTTGTCTTACTGTATACAAACTTATTACAGTAGAACCTCGATTATCCGAGCTAATTGGGACCGCTAGTACCTCGGATATCGGAAATTTCGGTTAATAGAAACCCTGTATAAGAACCTACCATGCTTGCAAATTTAACTAACTTTTAAAGTAAAAAACAATAATAGAACTTTCTTTAAATGATAAAAATAAACATATATTAATTTATGTTTCATAGATAAAAATATTTAAAAAGGAAATAAACTCTAGTAGTAAATTTCAATAAGTAAAATGGAATTTTTTTTAAAACTATACTTAGTTAAATATCGAATGACGTATTTTCAAAAGTAACACAAATCTCAAGAAAATGTTGTATTCTTAAAATTTAATATACATTAATTTGTTAAATTTGCATTCTTTAAAAAAAGTGTAACATTTCGTTGAAAAAGTTCAGAATTTCTATCATGGGCAGCCTTATAACGCTAATTTTTGAGCAACAGGAGATCCATCGGTTTAGCATCGTTTCTCTGCTCCAAATATTTTAGGGCAGTTGTCAGTGCTTGAACACCTTCACTATGACTTATAGTCGTAGAATGATTAAAGTCCTCATCTTCATTTTCAGCGTCATTAATGTTCGTTGAAGGATTAATGGCTTGTATGAATTCTTCGTCATTGAGAATTTCAAAATTTGGGTATTGATTTTCAATATCCAGCCACTCTCAAATGTCCTCTTCCAAAACTTCCTGAAATCCTTCAATTTCATTGATGATCTAAATAAGTTCCCTGTAGTTGTGTTTTCAGTCTGCTGGGAATCACCCTGTCTTCCCTTTTCAACAATTATTTTGTTGAATGATTTATGAATTGCAGCTGGATTCACTAATTGCCATACCTGGGCAATCACGTTGTGGGGAAGAAGTGCCTGTAACACGGACAACGAACTAAAATGTGTATAATTTTTTCCAAGCTCATTTTGGAAAGGAGAAAAAAAATTAGACTTCGTTATTGACTCGGTTAACAGAAACCTCGGTTAATCGAAGTTCTACTGTATTATGTTCATATGAGTGATCCGAAACACGAAGCAACTAGTTACCTCTATATTTCATTTGTGATAAAATGAGACGAATATGTGTCTGCATTCTTCTGTTATAATATTCCGAAATATCATCTAATACTCTATATTTTAATGCAAACTAAAGTATTCTGTGTATAATAAAGATACATTCACCTCCAGTCTAAACCTAAGATCAGTTGTTTTCATTTCGATCACAAAGTTTTGAATAGAGGTATGGCATCGCATCATAAAGAATTTCCTCCTGATCAAATTTCGGCTTTTGAAACCGATGCATCTCTCAAATATTATTATCATCGACTTCCATGTAGGTCTTATCACTGGGGAAGGGCGAAGGCTGCATGCACTGACTACCAAATTCTTTACATAAGTGAATAGGGTTGCACTGCTGAGGAGTGTTCGTTTTGGATTGTAAATATGCATAAGTTTCTCCCCAAAGTAACTTTCAGAGGAATTCTCTAAATTAAATTGTTATCTGAACGTGTTATTCAGAAGTATCTGAGGAAACTCTGAGACAGTTATGAATTCTGAAAGAAATTTATTTTAGGAATACATTTGCAGTTGAATTTACATTTTGCAGCTGAAATAAAAATGCCATCATGTTTTGAAATTATTATGGTAGTCTTAATTTATGCTATCTACACACACTCCCTTGCATTGCTTCTATATGTATGTGTGTGTGTGTGTATATATATATATATATATATATATATTATATATATATATATATATATATATATATATATATATATATATATGTGTGTGTGTGTGTGTGTGTGTGTGTGTGTGTGTGAGGTTTAAAAATGGGGGTTAAGAATTAAGCGAGTTATAATTAAAAATATATATAACTCATGAACGATAGCGTAATAGGAGAAAGACACACCCTCGAGCACAACTATACAGAGTAAAGAAGCTGACGTGGAAGTAGACATAGAAATTTGCTTAGTAGCGCCAAAAGAGACAGTTTTGAGAGGGAACTCGGACTGATAATATCCTCTACGCTTGGCGTGGCAAAGTATGAGAACAAAGGATTTCTAAATGGCATAGCTATTGACAGAAGTATTACAATAAAGTTTTTATATATGAAATCCAATATGTCTTCCATGCCTTAACTGCTCGTCAGTGTCATATATATATATATATATATATAATATATATATATATATATATATATATATGTGTGTGTGTGTGTGTGTGTGTGTATGTATATATATATATATATATATATATATATATATATGTATATATGTATATATATATATATATATATATATATATATAGAGAGAGAGAGAGAGAGAGAGAGAGAGAGAAGATATATATGTAACCAGTGAAATTATCTTTTACCGGTTACATTTGAAATTATCCCCTATTGTTTGAATTATCTGTGCTTTCTGGCCAATGAGAATACTTTGTAATATATTTTGTACACAATTTGCTGTCGTGCAGCCATTTAAGTAAGCAAAGTCCAACGATGTAGTATTTTATTAAGTACCACATCGGTAAATTTATTAAGGATAAAAGTATCTTTAGGAAATCTTATCTTTCTGAATCCAATGCCTCTATTATAAGAGTACCAAACAGGAAAACTATGTTAGATTCATTGCACCTGCATAGAAAGTATCAGGTATTTAATAATAATTTTAATAATGATGATGATGATATCCTTCCTGAGAAATCTAGATATAAGATTAAACGGGTTACCGTTCTATACCAGTTAATTTTTGTTTTGTACATTTCCACTAATTGTTGACATGCTGCCACCTCAAATTCAGCGGTTGCTTTTATAAGAATTCCAAACATAGAATAATAATCATAATAATGATTACGATGATCTTCAAGCGAAACCTAGATATGCGACTAAACAGGTTATGGTTTTATAAGAGTTAGTTTTTGTTCGGCTCATTTTCCTCCAAACATGGACAACCTGTCTTCTTGAATCCAACGCATTTTTTACAAGAATACCAAGTATGAAACAATAATTTTTTTAATGATGATGATGTTTTTCGAGAGAAATCAGATGTATGTTGAAAGAGAAATCATATATATGTCGAATTATGTTCTATACCACTCAATTTTCTGTCAGTTAATTTTCTCTAATTGTTGGTATCTTATATTCCTGTAACCTACGCATTTTTATAGGAGCACTAAATAGGGAGTAATAATTACAATAAAGATGATGATCTACAAGGGTAACATTGATATGCGACTAAAGAGGCTTTGGTTTTATATGAGTTAGTTTTTGTTCAGCTCATTTCTCTCTAAACGAAGGTATCCTGTCTTCTTGAATCCAAAGCACTTTTTACAAGAGTACTAAGTATGCAACAATAATTTTGTTAATGATGATGATGATGTTTTTGGAGAGAAATCAGATGTATGTTGAAAGAGAAATCAGATATATGTTGAATTATGTTCTATACCAGTCTATTTTCTACCAGTTAATTTTCCTCTAATTGTTGGTATCTTATATTCTTGTATCCAACGCATTTTTTTAGGCGTACTAAGTAGGGAGTAATAATTACAATAAAAATGATGATCCTCAAGGGTAACCTAGATATGCAACGAAACAGATTATGGTTTTATACGAGTTAGTTTTTGTTCAGCTCATTTTCCTCTAAACGTGGGCATCCTGTCTTCTTGAATCCAACGCATTTTTTACAAGAGTACCAAGTATGCAACAATAATTTTGGTAATAATGATGATATTTTAGAAGGAAATCCAGATATATATCGAAAGGAGTTATGTTCTATACCAATCCGTTTTTTATTAGTTAATTTTCCTCTGATTGTGGGTATCTTATATTCTTGTATCCAACGCATTTTTTTAGGCGTACTAAGTAGGGAGTAATAATTACAATAAAAATGATGATCCTCAAGGGTAACCTAGATATGCGACTAAACACGATATATTTCTATAAGAGTCAGTTTTGGTGGAGTGCCATTTCCTCTAATTGTGGCATTCTATCTTATTGAATACAAAAAATGTTTTTATACTTTACATGGACATAAAAATACTCACAAGTGTGCATGCAAAAAATGTTCACTATTCACCATTTTACAACAAAGTCTAAAACTCTCGATGCCCATACTAACCCCTCCAATTGTACCACCACCGCGCAAATTCAATCCCGGCTCCCCCCTCATAGATTGACTCGAGAATAAAACTTTATTTGAGGAGGGGTTTCGGTACCACGGCACTGCGGTACAAAAGGCGCATCAGCTTTTTCTTCCGAAAATTTCGTCTTCATCAACAAGGAATACCAATCGGGGGTTTATGTATTCACGGCATGGAAAAGCCCTTCCCCCCACGTCTATGCCAGGATAACACATTTATAAAGGCAGATAATGATCCTTGAAGGATACGTCAGCGGTACTTTCAAAGGACAAAATTTGATTAGGCTGGAAATTCCCGATGATGTGTTGTGTTGCCACTCCGCGTGACAGAATTTCCGCTGGAGAGAGAGAACAAAAAATGAGTTGAAAATGAGTAAGAAAAACCATTTGAATATATTAAGACAGTAGAGGGAATCATGTTCCCTGGGTGGATATTACTCTTTCATAAATAACAGCTGGGCTCAGAAGGGCTTGAATATGCTTTGTTGAATATTTATTTCGCAATGAACTTTTTTTTATTTCTGGTACTGATACATTTTTTGCAAATAGTCTAGCACAGTGATTCCTAACATTCGATTTTCAGTACATTTTTAAATCCAGGTTTTTCAAGGCACCTTATGTGAAACTCTAATAAATACTTTCTTGGAAAATAATCCATTATAATGTATTTCAATCATTAGTATTTATTCGAAAATGATTGCATTAATAATTTTCGTAGAGATTAGATTAACCTTTTCGCAAGAGTTTTTCCGTATTCGTGTATATAAAGACGGAATACTTGTGATAAGGGCTCCCCCCCCTTTTGATCAATTTGTTTGTCATTATCACTTTGTACAACTAGAAGTAAAAAGAATGGATTTCACAATGAACTTTTTTTTATTTCTGTTGCTGATACATTTTTTTTTCAAATAGTCTAGCACAGTGATTCCTAACATTTGATTTTTGGTACATTTTTTTAAATCCAGGTTTTTTAAGGCACCTCTGTGAAACTCTAATAAATACTTTCCTGCAAAATAATCCATTTTAATGTATTTCAATCATCAGTATTTATTTGAAAAAAATTACATTAATAATTTTCATAGAGGTTAGATTAACCTTTTCGCAAGATTTTTTCCGTATTCGAACAATACTTGCGATAAGGGCTTCCCCCTTTTGATCAATTTGTTTGTCATTATCTCTTTGTACAACTAGATGTAGAAAAAATGGATTTCACAATGAACTTTTTTTCATTTCTGTTGCGGACACATATTTTGCAAATAGTCTAGCACAGTGGTTCCTAACATTCGATTTTCAGTACATTTTTAAATCTAGGTTTTTCAAGGCACCTTATGTGAAACTCTAATAAATACTTTCTTACAAAATAATCCATTATAATGTATTTCAATCATCAGTATTTATTTGAAAATGATTGCATCAATAATTTTCTTAGAGGTTAGATTAATCTTTTCGCAAGAGTTTTTCCGTATTTGTGTAGATAAAGAAGCAATACTAGCGATATTGTCTTCCCTCTTTTGATCAATTTGTTTGTTATTATCACTTTGTACAACTAGAAGTAGAATGAAAGGATTAAAGGCATTTTTAAAGTGGAGTGAAAAGCAATCCTATGAAGACTAATAATAAAAATTATTAATAAAGATGATTCTGGCAGGCCCTTTTCAATATGAACAGTGGAATTTGGAAGGAAGTACTTGGTGCATACCTCGACCAGACTCGTACTTTTAATACACAATTCAAATACCATTTACCCGTAGTGCCATATTATCGGCAGGGCACGTGGACACGTGCCCAGGGTCACTGATTTCAGGGGCCAAAAATGTTTAGATCCAGAGGTAATTTTGAAACAAATTTTGTACACTCAAAAATTTCCTGTTTTTATACTATATACAAATTATGTGAGCTAAAGTTTTGTAAGTTTTTCATTATTTCACAGAGTAAACGCAAGTTTAAATACCACAGATTTGTCAGTCATGGGTTTGTACTTAAAAACTAAAGGCAAGAATACAGGTTATTTTGCAAATGAAATCCATCAATCAGATGGCTAGATTTTGAGAACTTTTTTTCAAAAATGTTCGCAATCACAAAATTGAGCTTTCTGATTGGTAGATTCCGTTTGCAAAATGTTTATATGACCTGCATAACAGCATTCCTTTTCAACCCCATGGTCAAATTAAAAAGTATGCTTGCTGCATTATGTAAAATCTTTCAGCTATACATTAATAAAATGTAATAATAATATACTAGGGCCCAAAATATATTCTTTGCCTTGGGCCCAAAATCTTTATAATCGGGCCCTGCATCGTTCAAAATGTTAAAAAAAAATTATGATAGCATGCATTTCAGCTCAAAACTTTCTAACATAAAACACATTACCTTATCACCATTAATTTCCATCAAAGTCAATTTTTAAATAAATGTCATATTTAGCAATTGAGAAATTTTTTAATTCGGAGACAGATGAAACAAATTCAGGGCCCAATAAGATACTTTGTGCCCAGGGCACAATCCAATTATTGTGCCCTCCACTCCCATGCAAATTTATAGTGACAAGTTATTATCATCATTACAGTTATATAAAAATTATAACATTGAATTAGCAAATGGATTAAGAAATAGCATTAAAGTAATATTCAAAATCAAATCACCAAATTTTTATTTTACGTAATCATTATTATCTCTGTTTAGCCATACTAAAAATTGAGGACTTTTAAAGACCTAGAGTAACCCACTTTTTTATTTTTACCTTGTCACACTCAAGCTCTGTGGTGCAGAAATAAATAATAATAATAAGAAATAATTTAAATTGATGAGATGATTTAATGGTTTATAGTGGTACGTTGCTAATAATCTGTCTTATAAATATGCAATAACCCGTATATAAAAAGAGCATCAGGTTCGTGAGGAATTAATTATCAGGTAAATAACAGTAAAATTAAAGTAAATAGGAAACAATGTAGTTCATGACAAACACAATTACCTCGTACAATAATTTATTAAAACTTAACGATGGTAGCGTATGTTTGCAATTTTTTTCCCGCTTAATATGTGTTTAAGCACTCGACTAAATTTTCGTGCCCAGGGCACGTAAATGCCCGTGCGATAATCAGGTCCTGAACAAATTTGCTCTGATTTTTATCAGTGTTATTTAATTTAGGGTTAAAATTATTCCCAAAGCTCCACAGACTGATTAATTTAGAACATTTATTCATTTGTTTCCCAGCCTTCTTTCGTTTATTTTATGAACAAAATGCGTTATTCCACTATCTTCTGTGACGTTTATTCCAGCAATAAGTTGATGGCGAAAATTCCACGCCTTAATGGACCCTTTCGGAACTCCACGCTAATAAGTTGAGTCAACAGCGTTATGGATGTCTTGTTTGCTTGTTATCACTCCCATCAACATACTGCTGGAATAAATAACTGCGCTGCGATTTCCATCTTTGTCAGCGCCTCTTTATCATATATTTCTCTTCCAGCCGTCCAGCTGCCTCAGCGATCACGAAGAGGAGAGCATATACTGTGTGTACGAAGCCCCGCCTTCTTTCGCCGAAACTAATACACACGCCCCCGCCGACCCGCTCAGGACGACTTCCTCCAGGCAGAGGTAGGACACAATGCTATTAATCACAATTAATTGTGTTTTCTCAAAACCAACTGCGTACCTGCATAATCTCAGTCTTCAACGGGAGATTTCCCGCTTTGCTTATTTAACTTTGGAAAGCACCCACTGTCAGGGCTGTAACTTAGTCTTTTAGCGCCCGTGGCAAAAAATTGATATGCGCCCCTACCACCTAATATAGTGAAAAAATATATAAATGTTTCTTCTATATCATATATTTAGATTGAACTCAAAATATTTTGTTAATTCTTAAAATGTTCCTAGCATATTAATTTTTAATTTTTTCTTCTATATTTATTTTATTAAAACTAAAAAATATTTTCGAACACTCTAGTAGTAGTAATTTGCTGATAAACTGGATAGTTTATAAGAGGGGAATATTTTTTTTTTATTTGTATGTTGCATTTTAATAAAAAAATGATGATTTTCTAAATTTAAATTTAGTTTTAATAACTTTAATAAATTCAAAATTTGAAACGAATACCCAAATTTATATAAATTTATATATTCTAAATTATAGATTATTCCCATTTAAAACGTTTGATAAAATATTAAAAATCAGCATTTTTTAATCGTTTATATTGACACATGTATATTATTGATATAATACTATAAATGTTAAATGCATTGTACATGTACTTATGTTGTAAAAATATTGAACCAAGTAATTGCATATACTGTCAGTAGATGATGTTTTCTAGACTAATCGTAGTTATATAGCAGTCATAAACCCTTGTTAGGTTGACTGCGGGAGTGAGTAAGTTCAATAAGGCATATTAGAAGTGTTTGTAAAACATTTTGTAAGAATCTATAACAAATTTAATCTCTAGGACCATTTAAAAAAATAAGAAAATTCATAAAACAGTAATTTTTAAACACATTCGATTTTAACCCTTTCGTGGGCCATTTATTCCACACACAACGTTTACAAAGTTTTAAAACAGAAGTGGTAATTCTGTTCAATCGATCGAACAATAGAGGACAGCATAAAACTGATGCGGGAATTAGTCTTCTCATCAGTACAATAGCAAGGCCAATATATTATAATGGGTTTTACGCTTCCCAAAGCTGCATTTTGTAAGATCATGTAGATGGGAAGTAATCTTCCCAAGGCCCACAAAAGGTTTAAAGATAAAATCTGATTTTATAATAAAAAAAAATATTTTTCAACTTTTCCTTATTTTTACTTAAGGCGAATCATCTTCTTTCGAACCCCATTTTCCTCAATCTGCGGTGCCTCTATGATTAATGAGCCCGTGGCAAAATCCATCTTTGCTATGCCCTAGTTACTGCCCTGCCCCTGTCCATGTGAGGCATTAGGTAGCTCACATCGCTGTCAGGTTAAATGCTTATTTATAAAAATCATAATACAAATTTTAAAAGAAATTAGTTTAATTTAAAGTACTGCACAAGTATAAACAATAGTAAAAATTATATGAACTTCCTAAATTCTATCTACGTTATGTTGAATGTTAATTTTTCTTTAATTATTTTTGTTTGGTATTATTCCCATTTAAATCGTTTGATAAAACATTAAAAATCCGCATTTTTGGGTTGAAACGTGTATATAATTGATATAATAATACTATAAATGCTAAATGTACTTATGTTGTAAAAATATTGAACTAAGTAATTGCATATACGTCAGTAGATGAGGTTTTCTCCACTAAGCGTGGTTATAAAGCAGTCATAAACCCTTGTTAGGTTGACTACGGGAGTGACTAAGTTCAATACTAAACATAAGAAGGTCCTATTAAAAATCAGCATTTTTTAATCTTTTGTATTGAAACATGTATAAAATTGATATAATACTACTATAAATATTAAACACATTATAAATGTACTTATGTTGTAAAAATATTGAACTAAATAATTGCATATACTGTCAATAGATGAAGTTTTCTCCACTAGTCGTGGTTATATAGCAGTCATAAGCCCCTGTTAGGTTGACTGCAGGAGTGAATAAGTTCAATACTAAACATAAGCAGTCCTTTTGAAATCAAAGAAATCCTATTAACCTTTTTAATCGTTTGTATTCATGTATAATTGATATAATAATACTATGTTAAATGCACTGTAAAGTTATTATGTTGTAAAAAATATTGAACCGAGTAATTGCATATACTGTCAGTAGATGAGGCTCCACTAGCTTATATAGCAGTCATAACTGTTAGGTTGACTGCTGAATATATACTAAACATAAGCAGGTCCTATTGAGAAATAAAAAATTCTTAACCTTTTGAGGACGGTCGTATCATATATGCAACATCTTTTAAATAACTACAAGATTTTCTAGTAATCAGATATCTCTAGTAGAAAAGTTCACCTAAAACAGACATAGAGCTACCTCTAGTGGTAATAAGAAATACTAATTAAAATGTTTTACATAAAATATCATTAACGATATA
Source organism: Pardosa pseudoannulata (assembly GCA_032207245.1). Classification (NCBI taxonomy): domain Eukaryota; kingdom Metazoa; phylum Arthropoda; class Arachnida; order Araneae; family Lycosidae; genus Pardosa; species Pardosa pseudoannulata. Next base: position 7,940,027 of record CM063500.1, on the reverse strand, counting down.
CTCATTATGAGTCAATTTGAAAGAAGTTGCATATATGATGCACCCGTCCTCAAAGGGTTAATAACATCATTAGAATAGTATTGACTTATTTTATGACTCATCAAAATATAATTTTAATCATTTATTATTGTTCAACAGTATTTTTTAACCCCTTATGTATCCACAATGATGATTCCGAATTAAAAACTATTAAAGTTATAATAAAATGTTTAAAAATGTTATCGTTGAAAGAGTATTGTATTAGTATGACTGTTCAGTAGTATTGCTTTAATTATTTATTATGGTACAATAGTATATATTTAACCCTTTGTATATCAATAAACCCAATTTCAAATTAAAAAACATTCTATCAAATGATAAAATACACCATTTCTTCGAACATATAAAAGATCATTTAAAAATTCGACACTTAAAAAAATGCAAATTTATTGGCAAAAAAATGTTTCCTACAAACACAAATTTGTATTTCTTATAAAATTTATAAATTAATTAGCCCGAAAATTGGCGTTTCATAAAGAATTCGAAATAATTATCTTTGTAATAATTATCAAATATTAATTATCTTCAATCTACTTCTGGTGTCTTCATATACTTCTATTCTTTTTTTGATTTTAAGGAATACTGTATGCATTTCCAATATGGAAGCATACGATTGATTATTAGAAAAACTAATATAAAACTGCTATGTCGCACGATACAAATAATGTTATACAATAATGTGTTGCTATAATGTTTTTTTTTTAAATAGTCATTTGCCAAAAACTTTTCACGGAGTACTGCAATTAACATTTTAACTGTATAATTACTTTGCAACTTGTTTACCAATATGCGTATATATATATATATATATATATATATATATATATATATATATATATATATAAATGTGTGTGTGTGTATTTTTATCCTAAAAATTAATCAGCTTAATTATGTCTATCTTGAATTCACTTTCATTTCCGATTCTATCTTTTCTGACATTCCTTTCTAGTAACCTTACCGAATAGTTTTGTTTCCCTTGTGGATTCATTTAGGTTTCAGTAACAAAAAATAGATTGTGAAGCTTAAATTACGTCATCAGCCTGACTCACGTGACTTGTATGTAATTTCTGACTGGTGTGCACAAACAACTATTTAACCACGACGTAGAGGTTGAAAAACAGTTAATTCGTGAAAGTTGCTGCCTCAATAAACTATGTTAGTTTAATAAAAGCATTCCATATCGGTTTCACTTATCTACTGTTCCCTGACTGCAGCCTAACTTATCAGCTCGGAACTCTCTTTGTGATAGGCAAATAATCTCATGACATATATCTATATGTATTATATCAAAATTATTTCACTTTAATATTTCCTTAAAAACCTCCTCTTTCCCATTCCAATTCCTTAAAATCCCTTCCAATTTTTCCAGTCACAAAATGTCTTAAGCAAAGGAGTGTCCTCGACTTAAGATTCCTTCAATACATTTCCCAAAGCTTTCTGTCCAATAGATGTAAATTTTCTGTCCATTCAACACGTTTTCCTTCTATCGCCGTCAAATTGCTCTGTTTTTTTCCTGATCCAACAATTAAATTCGCTGACTAAGTCTCTTGTCCCTTGGGAAAATTCTATCTGTCTTCTCTCTTGGCTACACCTCTGTTCTAGCAAAGTGTTTTTTGTGTCATTCTCTTGTCTGTCGTTTACTGGTAAAGATCTCATTTTTAGCAGGTAATGAATAAAGTTTAAGTTTAGCTACGAACTGTGCCGGTTCTTTTTCAAAAATGATTCTACTGCAATTTACTTAAATAATCTAGTAGCTTAGGCTTCTCCTTATCCAGCAGCCCTGACAAGTAAAAGTAATAGGGTCTATAATTTCAAATGTCTCCAGCAGTTGTATAATTCCAGGATTACACACACACACACACACACACACACACACACACACATATATATATATATATATATATATATGCATATATAAACAGGGTGTCCCCGAAGTCCGTGTACAAATTTAGAGGGGAGGTAGAGAACATTATGAGGAGCCAAAATGACATAGGAAAGCATGGGCGGAAAGCGATAGGTGGCGTTATACGCGACCTCGCAAGATCGGCACGTGTGGTTTCCTCAGTTCAGACACAGGCAGCGTGAGATGAAAGTGAATAATTTTACGAACGCCAAGTTCGCAGATATCCATTTCATCTACGGTCTAGCCAACAGAAATGGACGTGCTGCTGTTCGGTTGTATGGGGAAATGTATCCAACGAGGTGGCAACCAAATCATCAAATGTTCGCCCGGGTGCATCAGAACCTCTCGGAACATGGATCTTTCAGAGCCACGATTGGACGTTCTGGATGGCCACGAATAACACGAACACCCGTATTCGAAGAGGGTGTGTTCATGAGCATTTGGACAGGAAATTTCCAAACAGGTGGATTGGGCTTGGTGGTCAAGTCACTTGACCTCCCAGATCCCCTGATTTATCTGCTCATGATTTTTTTCTCTGAGGTGTCATGAAGAGTCTTGTCTATGACACGTCCGTCAATTCTACAATGTACCTGGTGGCAAGGAATTTCCATGGCTGCTGCTACGATACGTGAAATGCCCGGTATTTCCGAAAATGTCCGCCCATCCATGTGGCGTCGGTGTCGTGCTTGCATTCATGCCAATGGCAGCAATTTCGAACACCTCCTGTAATACTTTTTATTTATTATTGCTTATTTCTTTGTGTAATAAAGCATTTTACACAACATTCTGTGTGTGTCCCTACTGTCATTGTGTCTCTTTATCTCGTAAGAGTTACGTTTCCGCCTATGCTTTCCTATGTAATTATGGCTCCTCACTATGTTCTCTACCTCCCCTCCAAGTTTGTACACGGACTTCGGGGACAGCCTGTATATGCATATATATATATATATATATATATATATATATATATATATATATATATATATATAGATTTGTAGTGAATATTTTAAAAAATACTTTATCATTTCAGTTATTGTTATTATAAATAAATCTATTTGATAAGGAAAATTATTTGACATACATTTTAAGTACTAGAAATATCTTTTAATATTCTTTTTAAATTCTCTCATTTTGAGAAAAATTAATACCTTATTTTACAGTATTCAATTCAGTCTTCTAGCCCTTAAATTATGCCCGTAAAGCCTACAATGCATCACATACAGTGATACGTATTTGCAACAGATATCATTATAGTGTTCTGTATGGGTTAACATCCCCTACATAATAATAGCCTAAGTTATCTGTCCGTCTATCCTCGAATTTATGAAGTGGTTGGACCTGAAATGGATAGAACCATCCATATTGGATTTTGATGAGTTAGGGTTAGCAACGTTCGAAATCCTCCTCTTCCCCCCTTTTCGAACTTTCAATGCCATTATTTTAAGCCCTATTTTCCCAGGATAAAAGCAGGCGAGTAAATTTATCAATTTGTCACATAATAAATAGGTAAAAATAACATTTTTTCTAGCATTATGAGGTCATATCTTTAACCCTCATATTTAATCATTCCTTATTTTAAATTATCTAAATTATTTGCATTATTTTCGTACATTTTATGACCGAACTTATATGACGTAAATAATTTTCTTTTATATTTGGCTTAAATAATAGATTAGGTAATATGTGATCATTTTTAATTTAATCATCGATTATTTTTTTTTTTTTTTTTTTTTTTTTTTTTTTTTTTTAATGAAAATTTTATCACAGGCATTAACAACAAATTCTATCTACCTCCAGGGTGTAGTAGAAATTATATTTTCATTCTTTTACTTTCTTTAATCACTATCAAAAAATGAAAAGAAATTAACGATAATTTCGACGTAGGTAAGAAAACTTTGAATCATCTTTCTAAATGAATTCAACGTAATTCTAAACTGCATTCACTGTAAGGGGAGACTTTAGGGGAGTATGAAGATAAACAAATAATTGAGCATGTACCAGATAATTCTCAGCCAAAAAATAAACCATTTTTTTTACCTGTCTATAGGGTACTGTCTGTAGGGTACTTTACAATTCTATAAAATTAAAAATTTTACTGATTCCGTCATATGACAGGATATATGCTAGTTTAGTATTAGTATACCTCAACTCCCTTGGAAAATAACCGAGAAGACTTTTTTCTTTATCGGTAAAACAATGTTGCCATTCACTGCATACCCATCTAAAGCGAATCAATATGGCACGCACTCCGAGTTATTTCTTGTGCCCATGGTCCGTAATTGCACAGGAAATGACTGAAAAGACCGAGAGACGTGTTTCGGGTACCTGCCTAATGAAGCGACTTTTTTGCTATTCCGCACATCTGGCCAATCAGAGACCGCCATTGTGACTGTTTCCATCTCTCCCCCCACTCCCTGCAGTCCAAATTTCATTCTTTTGTCCAATCTACTAAGTCTTAATGCACATCGAACAGTAACGGGGGGAAAGTTTGTTAACATGTATGCCCTCTGTTATTTATTTCGCCAAGCGTTTCTTGCTTCTTTCTATACGAGGAAATAATGGGATGGGGTAAGTTGGAATAGATAAGCCCTTAAGATCAAAAGGAATTTCCCCATCACGTGTATGTAAAGTAAAAGATTTAATTTTGCTTTTCTTGTGTATAAACAAACTCTAGAGAAAGTTTTTTTTCTCATATGCGCATTTTTACGCTTTCATTTAACATGCACTGTATGTCTGTCTAGGTATAAATCCCGTAATCAATTTTTCCCTAACTTCGCTTCCCTATTTTCAATTGAGCTGCAATTTTGTATACTAATGTATCTCAGACGATAATACATAAGTTTATCGTTCAATTTCAACATTAAAGACTCATATTTTTTCTAAGCATCTATTGGTATACAGTTTAAACAGAAAGAATATGTCAACTTGAAAAAAATTTAAATTAGAAATTAAATAAATTTAAATAAACTAAAGTAAAATATTTTATTTTTTTATTTCTTGTGTATGAATTGATTATAGAGAATTTAAAAAAAAATACCTAGTTTCAAGCTTTTATATAATTCACACTATATGTCTGTGTAGGTTCAAGTCCTGTAATCAGTTTTTCGCTAACTCCGCTATTTTCAATTGAGCTGCAATATTGTATATAATGTACCTTCGAAAACAATACATGCTTAATCATACAATTTCAACATTAAAGATTTATTTAAGCATATATATTTATACCGTTGAATTAGAAAGAATGCGTTGTTTTGAAAAAATTAAAATTAAGAATTAAATAAATTTAAATTAAACTGTAACAAAGTAAAATATTTAATTTTTCCTTTCTTTTTGTAGGAAAAATCAACAAAGAAATTTTTTTTAAATACTTTTTTTCAAGCTTTTATTTAACTCGCATTGTTTGTCTATAGGCGTAAATTCCGTTATCAATTTTTTACTAATTTTCCTTCTCTACTTTCAATTGAGCTGCAATTTTGTATACTAATGTATCTTCGAAGACAATGCATGAATTAACCACACATTTGCAACATTAAAAATTAATCTTATCGTCTATTGTTATGCAGTTTAAATAGAAAAAATGCGTTCATGTGTTGATAAAAAATTACAACAAAGAATTAATTAAATTTTAGTTATTAAATATACTTAACTATAACATAAAGTAAAATATTTCATTTTTTCCTTTCTTGTGTATGAACGAATGATAAAGTTTTTTCTTATTTACAAATACCTATCACGCTTTAGTTTAACCCGCACTGCATATGTTTTTCTAGGTTTAAGTCCCGTAATCAATTTTTTGCTAACTTTACTGTTTTCAATTGAGCTGCAATATATATTCGTATACTAATGTATGTTCGAGGACAATAAATTAATCATAAGATATCAGCATTAAAGATTAACTGATATTTTTAAGCATCTATTATTATGCCATTTAAATAAAAAATATTGCAAGGTGTTAAAAGAAATTAAAATTAGGAATTAAATAAATTTAAATCAAAAATAAATTATCTATAAAAAAGTAAAGACAACTTTTCCTTTCTTTTGTATGAACAAACTTTAAAGAAATTTTTTTTCACGCTTTTATTTAACTCATCTGTCTAGATTTAAATACCGTAATTGGTTTTTGACTAACTTCCCTGTCTTTAATTGAGCTGCAATTTTGTATACTAATGTATCTTCGAGGACAATTCATGAATTAATTTTAAAATTACAAAAATTAGTGCAATAAATATAAATTAACTAATTTGAATAAATATTTATAGCGTTGAGCCATTTTGTAAAAGGATTTCGGTATGTTAAAAAAATTAAAATATGAATTAAATTAATATAATTTAAACATACATAAACCCTAACAAAGAATAAAGATTCAGTTCTTCTTTTCTGTAAGTAAAGGAACTATGCGGAAATTTTCTTTTCGGTTGCCTTTTTAACGCTTTATTATTATGCCATTTATGTAGAAATATTGCGATGTGTTATAAGCAATTAAAACTAGGAATTAAATAAATTTAATTTAATTTAAGTATAAAAAAGATAAAGACTGAACATTTCCTTTCTTTAGTATGCGCAAACTTTATAGAAATGTTTTTTCTTCACACTTTTATTTAACTCATACTGTATGTCTGTCTAGATTTAAATACTGTAATCAGGTTTTGACTAACTTCCCTGTATTCAATTGAGCTGCAATTTCGTATACTAATGTATCTTCGAGGACAATACGT
>CM063500.1:7910870-7928370 GCA_032207245.1 Pardosa pseudoannulata | reverse complement strand
ACAATTTCGCCCAACAACGTGGCTTGCAAATATATCCCCAAGTTGAACCTTTAATGAACCACGAAAAACGCGAATAATTCAAGCTGTAGTTTAGTCGAAACAAGTAGAACAAAATTATTCAACTGCCGAGGAAGGTTTTTTGACCCCAGTAAATCTGGCTTTACTAAGGTATCTATACCTGCTTATATATATCCAAATAGCATTTCATTCCTTGTTTATGCATATGACGAAATATGTACCATTTTGTATAGCGAATTATCATGGTAACTTTATTCAATAGAAGCTTCGGCAAAGGCATCGATTCTTTCACCGAGTTGATCTGAGTTCAACGCTCGAGTAGGTTAAAGATTCTCCTTGTTTATTAATGGTGGCAGCTGCACATAAAGTATGTTCGTGGGTGCTATGTTCTCCAAGCTCTCAAACGATACTTCTGGAAGTGTCAGACCTAGCCAAGTACTCTGCTTGATTCTTAATGTTAAATTACAAGGACCCGGCGGAGGTAATGTTGCTCTCATCTGTGACATGCCTTAAGGTACACGTGCTCTTCGGATGATGCTAAACGAGTAACAGCTTCGAAAGATATGTTTGGCATAAAAATATGTAACTGTATTGGCAGCTGCTAAAAGAGAAAAAAATTGTGAAGTAAATGTTTAGCTTCATCTTTTCCGGGAAACTTCTATTGTTAAATTATTCTAAATCGCGATTCTGCTTCATAAATAGTGAAATACTAAATGGTGATAGCGACTATTCAATATTTCGCTACAACTGTAGAAAAAAATCGTACAATTGCTGAGGCAAGTTATTTGAGGAATGAAATCGTGACTTTATTAAAGGATTGACAGATGATTTTACATCAAAATAGAATTTCATTTCTAGCTTTTGCATAAGATGAAATCTACACCCTATACTCTAATGCATGGTGCATAGTGACGGTATTCGATATTTCTTTTCATCTGCAGAAAATAAATCATACAATTGCTGAGTCAAATAATTTAAGGAATATAAACCTGAATTTGTTAAACGATCGATACCTGTTCTTACGTCGAAACAGAATTTCATTTGTAATTTTTGCATAAGATTAAATCGATATACATTTGTATACTGCATAGTGACGTGACGTTTCAATATTCCTCTCTATCTGTAGAAAATAAATTGTACAATTGCTGAGGCAAATAATTTGAGGAATATAAACCTGAATTTATTAAAAGATCGATACATGCTTTTACATGGAAATAGAATTTCATTTCTAGAAGTTGCATAAGATTAAATCAATGTACTTTTGTATACTGCGTATGGACGGTGATTATTCTATATTTCTTTCCATCTAGAGAAAATAAAATATATCATAAAATTGCTGAGGCAAATAATTTGAGGAATATAAACTTGAATTTATCAAAGGATCAAAACCTGTTCTTACATCAAAATAGAATTTCATTTCTAGATTTTGCATAAGATTAAATCGATATACATTTGTATACTGCATAGTGATGATGACCATTAAATATTTCGTTCTATCTGTAGAAAATAAATTGTATAATTGCTAATGAAAATAATTTGAGGAATATAAACTTGAATTTATTGAAGTATCGATACCTGTTCTTACATCGAAATAAAACTTCATTTCTAGTTTTTGCACAAGATTAAATCGATATACATTTGTATACTGCATTGTGACGATGACCATTCTATATTTCACTCTGTCTGTAGAAAATAAATCGTAAAAAATTGCTGAGGCAAATAATTTGAGGAATATAAACCTGAATCTAATAAAATATAGACATTTGTTCTTACATTAAAATAGAATTTCATTTGTAATTTTTGCATAAGATAAAATCGATATACATTTGTATATTGCATTGTGACGATGACCATACGATATTTTATTATATCTGTTGAAAATAAATCACACAATTGCTGAGGCAAATAATTTGAGGAATATATACCTGAATTTATTAAAGGATCGATACCTGTTCTTACATCGAAATGGAATTTCATTTGTAATTTTTGCATAAGATTAAATCGATATACTTTTGTATACTGCATAGTGACGGGACCATTCGATATTCCGCTCTATCTGTAGAAAATAAATCGTACAACCGCTAAGGCAAATACTTTGAGGAATATAAACCTGAATTTATTAAAGGATCGATACCTGTTCTTACATCGAAATAGAATTTCATTCCTAGTTTTGGCATATGAATTAATCGATATACATTTGTATACTTCATAGTGACGTTGAACATTCAATATTTTGTTCTATCTGTAGTAAATAAATGGTACAATTGCTGAAGTAAATAATTTGAGGAATATAAACCTGAATTTACTAAAGGGTCGATACCAATTGTTACATCGAAATAAAATTTCCTTTTTAGTTTTGCATAAGATTAAATCGAGATACATTTGTATACGTAGTGACGATAACCATTCGATATTTTGTTCTATCTGTAGAAAATAAATCATACAATTTCTGAGGGAAATAATTTCACTGATATAAACCTGAATTTATTAAATGGTCGGTACCTGCTCTTACGACGAAATAGAATTTCTTTTCTAGATTTTGCATACGATTAAATAGATATACATTTGAATACTGAATAGTGACAATGACCATTCCATATTTCGTTATATCTGTAGAAAATAAATCATATAATTGCTGAAGAAAATAATTGGAATATATACCTGAATTTATTAAAGTATCAATACCTGTTCTTACATAGAAATAGAATTTCATTCTAGTTTTTGCATAAGATTAAATTGATATTCATTTGTATACTGTATAGTGAACTGACAATTAGATATTTCATTCTATCTGTAGAAAATTAATCGTACATTTGCTGAGGCATATAATTTGACGAATATAAACCTGAATTTATTAAAGAATCGATACCTATTCTTACATTGAAATAGAATTTTATTTCTAGTTTTTGCATCAGACGAAATCTATACCTTTTTGTATACTTAAGTATACTAGTGAAGGTGACAATTCAATATTTCATTCCATCTGTTTTTAACGAATTTCTATTTTAAATTATTCGAAAACAAATTTCTGTTACATAAGTCAAACACTGTAGATAGAGATACCAGATTACTCAAAAATGTATTAAAATTCTATCCTTTTCCGACTACACTACCATCTGCCATATAATGGTTTTCTATCATTCACAAACACCATTACTAGTATCATTAAAAATACTGCATTGACCACTGAGTCCGGTAAAGCTAATAGCCGATATATCTTTTAATTCAGACCATAAGCTAATGGTATCCTGCACTGTGCTAAACCCAAAAGAGAACATTAATTTTTTTGTAAATTGTTTCTCTTCGAGAACAACGGACGTTTTCGAAACTTAAATATTTTTCTCTAAACTTCAGAAAAACGGGTTCCCATTTAAATGTTAGAAACGGCGTGCTTGGACTAGAAATGAAGTCATTGTGTAAACGAAAACGGCTACTGAGAATGGCATAGAATTTTAATGCATCTTTAAAAAAATTTTAAGTGCTTCCGTTTTTCCCCTTTTATTTCCTCCTTTGAAAAGTATAATAAAAATAACAGTTTTCTTTTGTTATTTATTCAATAGCTCAACACAGAAAAGTGTTATTCTGTAGATTTCTTTTTTAAAAAGGGCAAAGCTTAAATTTCCCTTACTGGATTTATTGGATGGTTTTAATATCTGTGCTACTTTGGCTAGTTTTGGATAACTGTAATAGACTAATGAAATTTACCTTGAATTCAATCCAGCCAAGTAGTGCAAAAAAGGTCAGACAGTTCATATCTTTGTTATTAAATCTCACCTAAAATATTTCGTCGATATTTGCACAGATATGTGTAAGAAAGAATATCTGAAAACTATCAGATACAAATAGATATCCCAATTATTGGTATTAGTATAAAATAAATGGTCTCATTGCAATAAGTGCTTAGTAGAATAATCTTATAGGAAATATGTTAAAAAGCTAACCTAAACATATCTAATCTAAAAGTTTTTAAATGAAAGTACCTTATTATTAATAAAACCTCAATTCAAGAGCGGAGCGTAACCTATTCCGTTTTTCCATCAATAAAATCATAACTCTAATTTTTACTTTTTTACCATTTAAAATATCACTGTATAATTTGATATAATATTCTCTCACGGTATAACAGGTTACTCATTTTTGGAGAGAAAGAATTTTAGGTCAGTTATTGGAGCAGTTAAAGAAAATAATACACGGAGAAACTTATATAAGCATGATGTATACAATAAATGTAGACTCCCTAATGTTTTTAGGGTTGTTACTGATCGGATCAAATTCTGTTGATCATAGTTGTCAGAATCCACTGACTAGGGTTCCTTTTAATGTCTCTCTAATTAAAATATGGAAAATTTTCTTTACCTTTCATGTTGAATCACGGTGGTGTCTGGGACAAGAAGACAAAAAATTCACTACTACCATACGACACACACACCAAACATTTTATTCTTGCATCTCTGCAAAAAACTCTAAAAAACATCACATAAACACACTTCACACTACATGTACTTAGAATTCCATCGTTATATTCTTTACCCCTGTAGAGCGCCCTCTAGTGGGAAAAATCTCTTTCGGCTGCAGACATAACAAGGGTTATTAAGTCCTACAGGATAAATAGCTGGGGTACTTTTTTCGACTTGAAGATTTGGATCTTGTTAAAAAAACTAACATTTTCGAGGATTGAAGGAACAAGGAGAAAAGGGATTCCAGCTACCAAATGGTTGGACAGTGTGGAGAAAGACTTGAAAATGTGTTGGGAGTTGACAAGTAAAGAAATCCAGCTGAAAGTCGTCCGTCCTGGAAGAAGTAAATTGAGAAAACCATGGCCTACACTAGGCTGTAGGGTTGATGAAGGAAAAGAAGCTATACTTTGGAAATTGAAAGCTTATTTCGCAAATCTTGGATAACAGTCTTGCTAACAAACCACAGTGATGAATAATAACTAATTTTTCCCCAGAAAAATTAGTTATTATTCATTTCTCACTTGTCTAGTAGCTATCAATTTTCTAGTAACTGTTGGAACTAGTAAACTTGTAGATGCTCTAATATCTTCCTTTTTTTAATGTCAGTAATAGGAAGTGTTAAAGCACCCGATTGCTGACTTCTTCATCATTGCTAAATCTATCTCAGATAAAGAAATTTGGGCTTGTTTCTCTTTTTTTTTAAGTTTTGTGTCAAAATTTTCAGATAAATTTGGACGCCACCAAAATTTGCGATTCCGTCGAAGTTTTACGCAGTCCACGTATGTCAATAATCCCATGGGGATATATTTAATATATCAAAATTATTTAACTTTAATATTTCCTTAAAATCTTCTCTCCTATTCTAATTCCTTAAAATCTTTTTACCAGCCTCTAAATGTCTTAATCAAAGGAGCATCCTCGACTTAAAATTCTTTCGATACATTTCCCAAAGCTTTCTATCTTATAAATGTAAATTTTCTGTCTATTCAACGCTTTTCCATATCGCCGGCAAATGGCTCCACGTTTTTCCTCATCTTTACAGTTTAAATTCGCTGAGTAAGTTTCTTGTACTTTGGGAAAATTCTTTCTGTCTTCGCTCTTGGGTGCACCTCTGTTCGAGCAGTGATTTTTGTGTCTTTCTCTTGTCTGTCGCTGACTAGTAAAGATGTCCGTTTTAGCATCTCTAAATTAAAGTTTTAATTAGACTTGAAAACAAAAGAGGCTATAATTTTCAGCAGTTTTATAATTATTGGATTATATATATATATATATATATATATATATATATATATATATATATATATATATATATACAGTATTAATTTCATCATGTATATATATGTATATACAGAAAGTATGATGAATAGTTTGGGTAGCGTGCAATATTTTTTGATTTAAACTTCAAGACAAACGTACAAAATAATAATAAATTATTAATATTAGTATTGGTATTAGTATTATTATGTATTGTTAATTATATTATTATCATCATGAAGGATGGGGACTAATGACCGATCAATTTATATTTGAAGAAATTTATTTTTTACCATTAACTTAATACAATTATAAATGTATCTTTCTTTTAAATCCAGTGTTTTACAATTTTTTAAAAGGGGAATGTGAAAAACATATTCAGCTTTTTAGTATCCTCCCACGCTCAAAGAAAAATAAAGGATGCTATTTTTAGATAAACACTAATCTCCGTATCAAAACTTAGCTCCCTTTACAACTTTTTTTTAATTTAACTTTCTTCAATGTTATATTAATCACAATAAGACTCATTTATTTAACTTTTTTCCACGTTTTCCAACTGAAGTACAGTTTTTGTGCTACTGAAAGACGTTAACATAAAAACATCGCTTTAAAGACATCTTGACGGGACCATTTTTTACAGTCTGTAAACGCTTGGTACATATAATCTCTAGGCCGATTTCATCCAAACGTCATTCTAAATCCATTTAAAAACATAGCAGTTGCTTGCCGGCGATCATTCTTCAAGTATGCAAGAAAACGTGAGCTCTATGTACTTGAGCACGCCACTCCTATCTCTGTTTTTTAATCACTCGGGCCCTTAGGTTTTTCAATCATTTTTTTTCTCTCCATCCGCCCGCCTTATTACACCGAGCAACGTTTAAAAACCTCTTCAAAGATTTTTTTTTCCTCATTCCGCCCTGCAGCTCGTGAAAAACATTACATCCCCACGTAAGAAAACATTTCCATTTTTCTTCCAAAAATACGCGATTTAACGATTCTGGGGCACGAACATTTTTTTTTAAATATTTTTTCAGTGGTAACCTTGTACTTTTTAGAAAACAGCTTTTTTTATTATTGTAAACATTCATACACATCTTGGATGTTTTAACGTTTTATATGGACACACCACCTTCAAAATTATAAAAATTCGATTTTTCAATTCTTACATTTTTAAAATCTTTGAATATTTCTGAATCGTTTAAGGGTCATAGCACTGTTAAATATAAGAATCCTATAATTTTGTTACTATTTTTCGACTTACCATAACTTTTTATATTTCATGCTAAAATAACTGAAATTTTTTTTGTATAAATGTGTTATATATATGTCTTTAATAAACAGATCTTAAATACTTATAAAAGTAATAAAAAATATATTTTTAATATATATATATTTATGACTGAATCGTTAAAAATTCGTAAGACTGTTAAATATAAGAATCCTATAGTTTTGTTTCTATTTTTCGACTTTCCATAACATTTTTTATTTTATACTAAAATATCTGAATTTTTTTTGGTGGAAATGTGTTATATATCTCTTTGATAAAAAAAAAAATTGGAATATTTATAAAAATAATAAAAAATATTTTTTAAATATATATATATATATATATATATATATATATATTTATGAATAAATCGTTTAAGGTTCATAGGACTGTTAAATATAAGAATCCTATAGTTTTGTTGCTATTTTTCGACTTCCCATAACATTTTTTATTTCATACTAAAATATCTGAAATTTTTTTGGTGGAAATGTGTTATCTCTTTGATAAACAAACCTTAAATACTTATAATAAAAAATGTTTTTAAATATATATATATATATATATATATATATATATATATATATATATATATATATATATATATATATGACTAAATTGTTTAATGGTCATAGGACAGTTAAATATAAGAATCCCATAGTTTTGTTACAATTTTTGACTTCCCATAACTTTTTTTATGTGATACTAAAATATCTGAAATTTGCTTTGTTGAAATGTGTTATATATCTCTTTGATAACCAAATCTTAAATACTTATAAAATAATAAAAAAATATTTTGAATATATATATTTATGACTAAATCATTTAAAGGTCATAAGATTGTTAAATATAAGAATCCTATAGTTTTGTTGCTATTTTTCGACTTCCCATAACAATTTTTATTTCATACTAAAATATCTGAAATTTTTTTGGGGGAAATGTGTTATCTCTTTGATAAACAAACCTTAAATACTTATAATAAAAAATGTTTTTAAATATATATATATTTATGACTAAATCGTTTAATGGTCATAGGACAGTTAAATATAAGAATCCCATAGTTTTGTTACTATTTTTTGACTTCCCATAACTTTTTTTATGTCATACTAAAATATCTGAAATTTGCTTTGTTGAAATGTGTTATATATCTCTTTGATAACCAAATCTTAAATACTTATAAATCAATAAAAAATATTTTTGAATATATATATTTATGACTAAATCATTTAAAGGTCATAAGATTGTTAAATATAAGAATCCTATAGTTTTGTTGCTATTTTTCGACTTCCCATAACATTTTTTATTTCATACTAAAATATCTGAAATTTTTTTGGTGGAAATGTGTTATCTCTTTGATAAACAAACCTTAAATACTTATAATAAAAAATGTTTTTAAATATATATATATATATATATATATATATATATATATATATGACTAAATTGTTTAATGGTCATAGGAGAGTTAAATATAAGAATCCCATAGTTTTGTTACTATTTTTTGACTTCCCATAACTTTTTTTATGTCATACTAAAATATCTGAAATTTGCTTTGTTGAAATGTGTTATATATCTCTTTGATAACCAAATCTTAAATACTTATAAAATAATAAAAAAATATTTTTGAATATATATATTTATGACTAAATCATTTAAAGGTCATAAGACTGTTAAATATAAGAATCCTATAGTTTTGTTACTATTTTTCGACTTCCCATAAATTTTTCTATTTCATACTAAAATATCTGAAATTTGCTTTGTTGAAATGTGTTATATATCTCTTTGATAAACGAATCTTAAATACTTATAAAGTAATAAAAAATATTTTTAATTATATATATTTATGACTAAATCATTTAAAGGTTATAAGACTGTTAAATATAAGAATCCTATAGTTTTGTTACTATTTTTCGACTTCCCATAAATTTTTTTATTTCATACTAAAATATCTGAAATTTGCTTTGTTGAAATGTGTTATATATATCTCTTTGATAAACGAATCTTAAATACTTATAAAGTAATAAAATATATTTTTAATTATATATATTTATGACTAAATCATTTAAAGGTTATAAGACTGTTAAATATAAGAATCCTATAGTTTTGTTACTATTTTTCGACTTCCCATAAATTTTTCTATTTCATACTAAAATATCTGAAATTTGCTTTGTTGAAATGTGTTATATATATCTCTTTGATAAACGAATCTTAAATACTTATAAAGTAATAAAAAATATTTTTAATTATATATATTTATGACTAAATCATTTAAAGGTTATAAGACTGTTAAATATAAGAATCCTATAGTTTTGTTACTATTTTTCGACTTACCATAAATTTTCCTATTTCATACTAAAATATCTGAAATTTGCTTTGTTGAAATGTGTTATATATCTCTTTGATAACCAAATCTTAAATACTTATAAAAATAATAAAAAAATATTTTTAAATATATATTTATGACTGAATCGTTTAAGGTTCATAGGACTGTTAAATATAAGAATCCTATAATTTTGTTACTATTTTTCGACTTCCCATGACTTTTTTTATTTATACTAAAATATCTGAATTTGTTTTATGGAAATGTGTTATATATCTTTTTGATAAACAAAAATTAAATACTTAGAAAATAATAAAAAATATTTTTAAAAAATATGGATTTATGACTTGATTTTTTTTTGTTTGTTAAAACCGGTATCCCTTTCACGCTTGTTTACAAGAAATATTTTGCACACTTTTCGATTTTCCATAATTTCTTTTCATACTAAAATGTCTGAAATTTAGTTTATAGAAATCTGGTATATATTTCTTTGATAAACAAACCTTAAATACTTATCACTATAATAAAAAAATATATTTATCACTCGATTTGTTTGTTTGTTGAGACAGTTCTCATTTGTGCGCATGTTTACAAGAAATATTTTGCACACAAATGCTAAATTTTAAGGTTTTAATAAAGAACATACTTGTAAAATTGAATTTAACTAAAAAAACAGCTTAAGCACATTTTATATTTTTAGAACATGTTTATAACCCTTGTTTGGATCAGTTTGAACTTACCTCTATAAAACAAAACATATTACTCTAAAAGCAATAATTTTAGCTCGATTACAAGAAAATATCATTATAATGATATGCTGAAAATCTTGTGCAAAAATACTAAATAGGTTTTGAAAAAACTTAAAATAGGCTTAAAGTAATATGTAAATAACTGCCAAGCACTAGAGTGCTTTTTATACTTTTAATCATAATTTTTAAACTAAGAGAAATTTTTTGGTGTCTTTTATTTTAAAATACATAGAGTATCTCAATCTATAGCATATATTTTTTGAAAAATCAAAATTTTTGAAGGGTTAAGGGTACTGAGACCCCAGTAAAAAAAACCCATCAAAATATTTAATAAAAAGCTAAAAAACTGTACAATCTTTGACTTTTATGCCATGGTTTTTACGGAAAATATAAAAACTTTAAATACATTTTATTGAAAACTAGCATATACCCCCGTCGTACGGCGGGATCAGTAAAATTTTTAGTTTTCCAGAATTGTAAAGTGCTCTATGAGGCAGGTTAAAAAATGGTTTGTTTTTTATACTGAGAATCATCTGGTACACGCTCAATTTTTTATCTTTATACTCCTCTAAAGTTTCCCCATAATGTGAATGCAGTTTAGAATCACATTGAATTCATCTAGTCAAACCGCATCATTATGCATAAAATACAAACACACAAACGCACCAACTTCTCAATTTTCAAAGATATATAACTGAAAAGATAGATATTTATTAGTCCATGAAATAGACACCTAGACTTTTATGAAAAGGATTTGTTATTAATACCGGTGATAAAATTTTCATCGCAGCAGAAAATAATCGGTGATTAAATTTAAAATTTTCACGTATGTACCTAATCTATTATTTAAGCCAAATATATAAGAAAATTATTTACATAATATCTAAGTTCAGTGATAAAAGGTATGAAAATAATGCAGACGATATTTAAATAATTTAAAATAAGAAATGATTAAATGAGATGTTTAAAGGAATGACGTCACAATGCTAGAAAAAATTATTATTTTTACCTATTTATTAAGTGATAAATGGATAAATTTAATCGCCTGCTCTTAACCGGGGAAAATAGGGCTTGAAATATTGGCATTAAACGATCGAAAAGGGGGTGGGTGGGAAGAATTTCGAACGTTTTAAAGAAGACAGTATTTTTTGTTGTGATATGAAGCATATTTATACCAATTTATTTTAGAATTGGATCGATAGTTTAAGAGAAGATATACTTTACTCGCTTTGAAGTTTGCTAACCCTGACTCATCAAGAATCCAATATGGCTGCCTCTATCTATTCCAGGTCCCACCGCTTCATAAATTCGAGGATAGAAGGACAGATATGAAGACATAAACTGAGGATTATTAAGGGCAACAAATAGTTTTATATATTTTTTCTTCGAAAAAATGAATGCAAAAGACCGATGTGATATATATGTATAAGTAATAAGGCTTTTTGCCTCATTACGAAGTTAGACTCCGGTGGTTGTCACCACTCTGTAGTCGTAGAATCTCGCAATGAGAACGCAATCAAGACACTCAAAAATTCAACCTAACTTCGTTTATTTAACAACATAAAAAAGCATCATCATGAAACCTTATACAAAACTCTATCAATATCAAAACTCCATCGGAACTGTATCGAAAAGAACTGTTACGGATCTCTAGACATTTGCTTAAATAGTCGTTTGTGCCGACCAATCAGCTATTACTTGAAGTCACATGGGTGATGTAACCTACGCGTTAAAACTTTATTTTTAGAAACGGAACCTAAAGGATAACTACTAGCGAACATTCGAGAATATTCGCTATGGTTTCATGAAAAGAATTACCGGGAAGATAGAATCTTAAACCGTAAGTGATAAAAATACCATGATATATATATATATATATATATATATATATATATATATATATATATAAATATATATATATCATCGGTCTTGTGCATTCTTATGCATATATATATATATATATATATATATATATATATATATATATATATATATATGCAATAAATTTTTCATATTATCACTTATATATAAATATATCTATATATATACATATATATATATATATATATATGACACGGTCCGAGTAAACACACTGGTCAATATATAAATCAGTCCACACTCAAGTCATTATTTTCTTCTCTTTATTAATCCGTTACTCAACATGGCGTCTCTTTTCTGGCGCCCAACTGCAAACAAAGGCAGTATTCACTACTTCGAGAGCCAAAAGGTCCGACTATAGTAATTGCTTATCGCTCTCTGCCAATATCACTGCGCGTGAGCCGTATTTATGTGACTAGTAAAGCGAGTCGCGTTACTCCCATTAAAATAATCCTTAATTAAAATCTCTTAAATTACTCTATATTTAAAATCCTGACATATATATATATATATATATATATATATATATATGTGTGTATATATATGTATATATATGTATATATATGTATATATATATATACATATATATATATATATATACATATATATATACATATATATATATATATACATATATATATATATATATATATATATATATATATATATATATAATATATATATATATATATATATATATATATATATATATATATATATATATATATATATATATATACATATAAGTGATCGTTACAATTTTTAGCATGGTACGAAGTTTCTAAAAGTTCTAAACAAAATAATAACCACAAAAATTGTAACAATTTTCCATCAATGTAAAATAAGAGAGGGACTGACTGAAAGAATTTTAAAACCGACTAAAATTCGCCTGCTACGAAATTATTCCTCAGAGACATACGCGACTGATGCGATAAATGAAGTTGCACGCTCAAGATGTAAACTGAGAATTTTTGATGAAAGAATGAGTGAAAAATCGTTACAAAAATGTGAGATTCTCTTACGCTGAAAACCAACATTACGGGTCACGGCATTTTTATGCATCACAGCAATTTCTTTGGAAGAATGTTTTTTTTTATATATTATTTTTACAAAATGCAGGTCACAAGTAAATGTTTCAGTGACGTGCACTGCTTGCGGGCGAAATAATTTCAGAAAAAGCTCTAGGGAATGGTCTTGAATTTTAAAAGCCGAGGCGATATTTTTCGTGTGAAGGGGGCACTTTCGTCTGAAATAAGGTTTATAGGAAAAAAAAGCCTTTGATTTAAGAGGACTGAATTCAGATTTATTCTAGAACAAAAAGCAGTTATTTCAAATAAATTTTTCAAACATATTATACTAGAGAAAAATTAAATGTTTTCTAATACACGTCATGCCAAGTTGGTGACATGCAGTGAATTTATTAACAAACTAGCATATAGCCCGTCATATGACGGGATCAGTAAAATTTTTAATTTTCCAGAATTGTGAAGTACCCTATGAGGCAGGTAAAAAATGGTTTGATTTTTGGCTGAGAATTATCTGATACACGCTCAATAATTTGTTTATCTTTATACTCCTCTAAAGTTTTCCGATACTGTGAGTGCAGTTTAGAATCACATTGAATTCATCAAGTCAAACCGTTTAGTCATGTATAAACGACAAACACACAAACGAACAAACTTCTTAGTTTTCAAAGATATATAAGTTAAACTCTAGACATCTATTGCAGGGCGGTTATCACTACCCTGCAATCGTAGAATCTCGCTATGAGAACGCAATCAAGACAATCGAAAATTCAACCTAGCTTCTATTATTCAATTCAACAACATAAAGCATCATCATGAAACCTTATACGAAACTCTATCAATATCAAAACTCTATCGAAACTGTATCGAAAACAACTGTGATGTAACTCTAGACATTTGCTTAAATAGTGGTTTGTTCCGACTAATCAACTATTACTTGAAGTCACGTGGGTGATATAACCCACGCGTTAAAACTCTATTTTTAGATATGGAACCGGAAGAATTTCTACTAGTGAATCTTATAGCCCGTCATATGACGGGATCAGTAAATTTTTTGATTTTCCAGAATTGTAAGGTACCCTATGAGGCAAGTAGAAAAATGGTTTCTTTTTTGGCTGAGAATTATGTGATCTTGCACAAAAAATAATCGATGATCAAATTAAAAATATCACATATGTATCTAACCTATTATTTAAGGCAAATATAAAAGAAAATGATTTCCGTAATATCTAAGTTTTGTGATAAAACGTATGAAAATAATGCAGACGATATTTAATTTTAACGGTATTCTTAAATTTAGAAAGTAATATATATATATATATATATATATATATATATATATATATATATATATATATATATATATATATATATATGAATGAATTTGTGGCTGTCCGTACTCGATAGACTCAAAAACCATACATCCAATCGCCGGGAAAATTTGTGACATTATTAGGTATATCCCTAGGAAGGTTTATGAAAATTTTTAATGTTCGAAATCCATTCCTTCCCCCTTTTTCGAGCGCATTATTCCAAGTATTATTTTCCCTGGTTAAACACAAACGATTCACTTTTTAATTGATCGCATCATAACTAAGTGAAAAATGCAATATTTCTAGCAATGTGACGTCATCCCATGTCATTATTTTAAGCGCCGTTTTCCTCTGTTAAAAGCAGGAGATTAAAATTTTCAATTTATCACATAATAATTAGGTGAAAATGATATTTTTCTGTCATTATGACGTCATTCCTTTAAATATCTCATTTATTCATTTCTTATTTTATATTATTTAAATATCGCCTGCTTAGTATCCATTCGATTTGACCTGGAAATTGAGATATAAAGTGATTCACTTTCATTTCTATGTGACTCGAATTATAGCATTTTTATATAATAACTAATTTTAAATTGAATACTAGGTTAATTTTTACGTTACAATGAAATGTTTATCAACAATATTCTAACAACAAAAAGTACAAATTTCAGTGACTCTCATGGGCAAATAAGTACCTATCATTTTATATAGTTATCTTTATATTCATACGGTTGTCAGTACGAATGTGTGTTTCTGTTTCATACAAAACCATGTGGTTTGTCATAAATTTCCTTCATTTTGGACAACATTTATTAGCCCTTAATTTGACAAGATGTTTTTTCAAATATTTTTTAATTTTAATTCTTGTTATTTTCCCAAGTCTGTATAGACATTAGGATCTCTGTAAAATACACAAAAAAATATACCATTTTCCATTTTTGAGATAATTAATGTCCGCTGTGGCGAACACTGACAATTGTGTTATATAGTAGTTATAAATATACATGTCCGGTGTAGCGGACAGCCAAATTATGGGTTAATATCAACAAAATTAGAACTGTTGCTGTCAAAACCTCTGCTTCCTATTCTACCACGTAATATAGCAAGGTATATTGACGTTGCTAATCAACGTACAGTAGTAAAAACTGAATATTGTTATAAAACGTTTATAATAGAAATATATAAATATGCCAATGACTTGAACTGTACTGTGACGAATTTAGAGAGGTATGCACGAAAAAAAATCTTTGTTTAAAAGTAATATATTAAGTTCACCATAGCGAAGTACGGGCACACTTGCTAATTTTAGAATAAAACTAGAAATCGTTTCAAGAAATCGTGTTATATTATTTCACAGAAAAAATAATTACTTTTCATTAATTTTTTATTCCAAATTATTTTAGAATCTGACGTAAATAGACTAATTGATAGATTTGAATATAGCATAATCCATCTTCAAGAGTGTTAGGAGAAAGTAATTTTACACAAGTATTTATTTCCTAACTTACAATTACAATAAAAAGAACAAGTAAAACATTTTATATAATTAACAACGTAAGTGATGCCATTCTCAAAAAAGTGAAATGCTAGTTATTACTAGCACGTTTTTCATTCGCCGCAACAAAGAGTGTAATTCTAGAATCAAGATAAATTCGAGGAAATATGCTTTCGAACTCTTCTCTGATACAAAATAGTTTTAAAATCAAGCAGTACTACCCTATGAGATAAATAAGTTTTCCATCTCTATATCTGATACAAACTTATTCTGAAACAAAATTGAACTTATTTCGTAGAAAAATATATCATCCAAATCTATCTCTGGAGTAAAGTAATTTAACATCTAAACTCAATTATTGCACAACAAAAATACCCCATTTCCTCATTCATTTTGGAGACAAAGTAATTTTAGAATCAAAGTAAACACATTTCACAGTCCAATACCATTTTCAAAACCCAATCTCCGAGGCTAAGCAATTCTACATCCGAATTAAAACTCATTCCGGAGGAAAAATGCTGTTTTCAAACCAAGCCCTAAAACTCGCCATAGCTTTTCAGTCAATGGGAATTTCCCTGGGCCTAAGCCATGATTGCATCGATCTGTCTCCGCCATTTTTTTCTTTTTAAATTTTATTTTATCGCGTTTCGAGTTAATTACGTGTTGAAATTAATGGTCATTTAGCGGGCAATCAATGACAAGTACATTCTTCAGAAAACACTTACGGAGAGAAGAGTTCCTGTTGCTTAATTAACTGAACTGAAAGACCAAATGCCAGATCGATGACGCCAGTTCAAGTGAATTCTTTTGGACGTATCTACCGAAAGTCGTCTTTTTTATTTCAATCACAGAATTTGATACCGATATTAAAATGAGTAATATTTTATATCGTACCTTTTAAAAGAAGAAAGTACAAATATTTTTGGCTTATATAAGAGTTTTCAATTGTATAGGATAGCTATAAAAAAGAATTATTTTATCCAAATCGGAAAAATATGTTCCCTAACTTATGTTGAAAACAATAAATCTATAGAATATTACGGTATCTGTCTACGTTCGGAGAACTTTTTTCTTTAACCCTTTAACGGACAGTGGTTTCGTAGCAAAACCATCTATTAAACATCTTTTTTTTAAACTTTACTTTTTGGATTACTATACTTTATATTTTTATAATTATTTACGGCTCCAATCTCATACATCTGTGATATATGGAAGCCAATGATGTAGAATCGAGAGCTTTTGCAATTAAAAAAAATTTTTGAAGACATGGATGAGTTTTTGATTATATATATATATATATATATATATATATATATGTATATATATGTATATATATATATATATATATATATGTATATATATATATATATATATATATATATATTATATGTATATATATATTATATATATATGTAAATATATATATTATATATATATATATATATATATATATATATATATATATATATATATATATATATATATATATATATATATATATATATATATATATATATATATATATATATATATATATATTAATATATATAATATATAATATATACATTTAAATATATATTTACATATATTTATATATACATATATATATATATAATGTATATACATATATAATATATATATATAATATATATATACATATAATATATATATATATATATATATTATACATTTTATACATATAACAGATAATAGTTCTATGTTTA
>CM063500.1:7883370-7903370 GCA_032207245.1 Pardosa pseudoannulata | reverse complement strand
TTTACAATTTTATTTATTTTTGTTTTAGTTTGGTAGGAGAGATACCGAATGAACTAACTGTAAAACACCAGATTTTATTAAGTGCTGAAATTTACACCCGCACAAAATATATAAGGATACATGCTCGGTAATCGAAATAATAGTAATGACAAAAGTAGGTATATTATAAAATTTCCATCCTTTTTTCAAAACAAATATACACAATGGAAACCGCTTAAGAAGTTTTACAAGTAACCAAAACATTAAATCTTCTGAACCTATTAATACCTGGCGTCCTTTTTTAGATACCACCAAAAAACAGCCTGTAGAATTTTTATGTTTTTTTAAAACGAGTTTTCCTTTTGAAAGTAGGTAGAGGGAAAATCGTATAAACAATCTATAAAATTTTCAAGCAATTTCAATTATTTATAAATTTTCCATTTGGAATTTTTATTTCAGAATTTTTTTATCAGCGCACATAAATTTACTTTTTCGGTAGGTTCAGACTGAAATCATGACAAGTTGCTTTATCTATTATAAAACTTCATTTTCCAGTAATTATTTTACGTGTAATTTTAAATAAACCTTGTTTACGAAGTTTTTCCTTTTTTAAAAATCGTATCCTATGATATTTAAAACGATATTTGACGACTAATGCAGCATGCTGTAATATTCAAAGTTTGTTTAAATTTCTTATTTATTTTATTCTTCACAGTCCATAAAAGCTTAGATTTAAGATATTTAAGCTGTGAATATGTATATATATATATATATATATATATATATATATATATATCTGTGTGTATATATATGTTTTTGTCTATGTAGTATATGTATGTAAGCATGTACATATATATATATATATATATATATATATAACATATATGTATATGTGTATATGTATATATATATATATATATATATATATATATATATATATTATATCTGTGTGTATATATATGTTTTCGTCTATGTAGTATATGTATGTAAGCATGTACATATATATATATATATATATATATATATATATATAACATATATGTATATGTGTATATGTATATATATATATATATATATATATATATATATAACATATATGTATATGTATACATGTATACATATATATATATATATATATATATATATACATGTATACATATATATATATATATATATATATATATATATGAGTATTTAATACAAAATATAAAATATTCTAATGAGATGAAACATTTCCTTTGTGTTGTTCTACCCAGATAAAACAACGTAAATTCGTTTTCAATTAAACTCACGGCATCTTAAAACATACCCGTGCATCCAGGTTTTTGCTACAACGCATTAACCTCTAAAATTAAGCCCATCTTCTAAAAATCGTTTTCTCACCCTTCCAGTTTAGAAGAAAACTTTTAAAACTTACGCTTGCATATTCTTCAATAATTTTAAGTCTCACGTAAGGGGAAAGGGAAACAAAACAAAAAAAAAGTTCCAAACGAACTTAAGATAAAGGGGGCGGTTGGAGACTTGCAGAATCTTGTCTGCTTGATTTTTCACACGAAGGGTTCTTGAGTAATTACACATCAGCACTCCTTGCGATCTTTTTCATCACTTTCCACATTAATTAGGTGTAGAGATTAATAGCCGGTTCCATCGAAACTCGGTGGGGAATAAATTTTTCTGCAAACATCTTGGGATAAAACGACCGCTACTAAAGTTGGAGGGTAAACATTCAAATCGTGGAAGGCCTGAATTTGCTATATTTGAAGTCGGCACTTTTTTTTAGGAGGGTGAATAATGAGACTCTAATTCACGAATGTGAGGGTTTATTTATAAAAATTTGCACTTGGATTGCACGGGGTGTGAATGTGTTATCTAAATATAAACTGATAAACATTGAAATCACGGAAAGCCCGGTTTACTGCATTTGAAGTCAGATTTTTTTTATGGAGGGTGAATAATGAGGTTTAATTTACATATGAGTTTTTTGAGAGAAATTTTCAATCGAATTGTGCTCGACTGGTCAATTAAATATAGACTGTTAAGTGTTAAAATGTAGGAAACTCTGCATTAGGTCAAACAAAATTTAGAAACAGTTCATAATGAGAATCTAATTGAAGAATGTGAGAATTAATTTATAAAATTTTACGCATGAATTGAGGAAATTGTGAATATGCCATCAAAACATAAACTGGACAATCACTGAAGATCTTAATTTGCGGTATTTGAAGCCACTGCTTTTTAATGGAAAATAAATAATAAGATTGGATTATATATATATATATATATATATATATATATATATATGAAAATAATTGGACAGGAGTTTTCAATCAAACTGTTACTGGACTGGTCATTTAAATATAAACTGGTAATACTTTAAATCTTGGAAAGCCTCAATTTTTTATATTTTAAGTCTAAAAAAATTAGGAACAGTTAATAATAACAGTCGAATTTATGAATATGAGAATTTATAAAATTTTTTCGCTTGGATTGCGGAATTTGAGAATGACCATCAAAATATAAAATGGACAATCACTGAAAGTCTCTATTTGCGGTATTTGAAGCCATTGTTTTTTAATAGAAAATAAACAATAAGGTTGGATTTATATATATGTGAAAATAATTGGACAGAATTTTTAAATAAAGTTGTTACTGGACTGGTCATTTAAATATAAACTAGTAATCCTTTAAATCCTGGAAAACCTGAATTTGTTATATTTAAGTCTAAAAAAATTAGAAACAGTTAATATCAGAGTCTAATTTAAGAATATATGAGTTTATTTATAAAATGTTTCACTTGGATTACAGAAATTGAGAATGTGCCTTCTAAATATAAACTGGACAATCACTGAAGGTCTCAGTATGCTGTATTTGGAGACAGTACTTTTTATAAGATTAATTTTTACGAATTAACTTTTAGGATTACTTTTTATGAGAATAATAACATTTGATATGCGAATAACATTTTATATGCGAATAATTGGATAGAGTTTTTCAGTCAAATTAATACTGGACTGATCATTTAAATATAAATTGGAAAGCATTCAAATTTAGGAAATTCTGAATTTGCTGTATTTTAAGTCAAACAAACTTTAGGAACAGTTAATAATGAGAGTCGAATTTATGAATAGGAGAGTTTAAAAATTTTTTCGCTTGGATTGCGGAATTTGAGAATGACCATCAAAATATAAACTGGACAATCACTGAAGGTCTCAATTTGTGATATTTAAAGCCATTGCTTTTAAATGGAATATAAATAATAAGATTGGATTTATATGTATGACAATAATTGGACAGAATTTTTTAATCAAATTGTTACTGGACTTGTCATTTAAATATAAACTGGTAATCCTTCAAATCCTGGAAAGCCTGAATTTGTTATATTTTAAGTCTAAAAAAATTAAGAACAGTTAATTATGAGAACCTAATTTAAGAATATAAGAGTTTATTTATAAAACGTTTCGCTTGGAATGCGGAAATTCAGAATGTGCCATCAAAATATAAACTGCACAATCACTGTAGGCCTCAATTTACAGTATTTGAAGTCATTTCTTTTTAATGGAAATCAAATAATATGATTATATATATATATATATATATATATATATATATATATATATATATATATATATATATATATATATATATATATAAGAATAATGGGACAGAATGTTTCAATCAAATTGTTACTAAAATGATCATTTACACATAAACTAGTAATCCTTCAAATCCTAGAAAGCCTGAATTTGTTATATTTTAAGTCAAACAAAATTTAGGAACAGATAATATCAGAGTCTAATTTAAGAATATGAGAGTTAATTTATAAAATTTTTCGCTTGGATTGCGGAAATTGTAAATATGCCATCAATACATAAACTGGACAATCACTGACGATCTCAATTTGATTCCAATTCAAAATTAGATAAATTTACCCACCCCCCTTTAATTCACATGTATTAAATTTCAAAAGAAAATAAAAAAAAACACCTTATATTTATGTACTGTATATATTATCCTTTGAAAAAAAAGAATTGTATACATAATTTAAAAAAAAATGATCAATTGTTGACTGTCTACAATTTTTTCTTAGAAGCTTATGGATAAATTGTTCATAATCATAATCAACCTGTCATAACGATTTAAAATTTTGATCTTCTGTTTTAATGTTAAATCATTTCACTTTCTGGCTTCCCTATCGACAAGCTACATGTTAGCGAGCAAGGCATAAAATATGAATACGCTCCTTCTCAGTTCCGATAATAGTGTGTTGGCTAAAATATAAAAGTATTTTCTCTAAAATCGATTTTGTTTAACAAGAAAAGCCATAAAAAATCCACTGAAAAATAAATTTTTTCGATCTTTTAGTTTTACCGCTTGCAAATAGATAGCAGCATTAGTTTAAAATCTCTGCAATTGGGATTTCAAGTACGCTGAACAGCGTTTAGCATGTATTTCTTTCTCCAGTGTAATTTTTATGTTTGAATATTGTTTTATCACTGGAATTGAACCTATGTGCAAAATTTTATATATCTAGCTAGTCAAGGAGGCAGTTAAAAAATTGATTTCAAACTATGAATTGACACACAAATGAAGTTAAGTAAAAGCAATTAAAAATAGCAAATAATAATGATAATACTCTTAGTTATTGCCAAACAAGTTTCCATTGTCCGGAAATGCGTCAATATTGGACGCAATTCTCCCAAAGACACATGTGACACACACCTCTTACGTACGAAAGTATTTTTAAAAGGAAAACTGGAAATCTGAAGCTACACTTAGCTGTCGCGTCCAGTCCCAGCTTGGGAATTTTTCTACACTCTCCAAGATATTAAGGCAGATAATTAAGAGGCAGTTACTCACCTTATAAGTGTATCCCAAGTCACTTCATCCATCTTTAATGGCGATCCATCACAACAAAGCGATCGAAGGGTGTGAAAGAGATCAAGAAGAAAAGCTTTGAGCAGTAATTACGCCAAATTTTCTCCGACGCTGCAAATTAACGGAGCGATAATTTGTCTTTTTCGCAGCCTAATGTGTTTTAGAATTGTTTCCACCCTCGCGAAGTTCTTGGTTGAACACGGATTTACGAAGCACGTATGTAAACTGTGGGAAATTTCTAAATACCCGGAAAGGACTGAAATGGTGTTCAGTCAAAATTCTGTTCATATTTAAAATGAACGAGCTCTTCTATGCTTAAACTATTAGGTTTTCACACGAGAAGAAAACGTGAACTGTATGTAGTTTTGTTATAATTAAAGAAGAGGTATTCAGGACTTGCAAATTAAACATAAACATGGGCCAAGCTGATTTGGGTTTGTTAAATAAGCAAAGGAGGTTAAATAAAATAAGAGATGAACACATTAGTAGCTGATAAAATAGTTTGTCCTAATTTTAATAAGCCGTTTCATCAATGTTTACTGACATGGGCTAATTCATGCCTTAAATTTTAAAAATATTTGTGGAAAGTATTTTTTGTTATTGGTACTCCTTTACTTCTTTCACAGCCTATGGTCATTAGCCATGATGAATCTTCACTCCTGTGCTATTCTCATGTGTGCTTGAATGGAAATTAGTGGCTAAAATTGTAAACGACCAAAATTATTAACGATTAATGGCTGAAACGGGAATAAGCGTAGATGTGAGATAGCCAAACTGTAACGCACTGGGTTATTACAAATGGCCTCTTGTCCGAACTCAGGTTGGGCATTCCAAAATTGGCCCATTTGCGTTGCCCAAACTGAGTTTGGGCGTCACAGGTAAGGGGTTAACAGTGACCAATTGTAGTATGGGAACAGTGTGTACATGTGTGGGAGAGAGGAAGAGTGAGATGCGGTACGATTGAGACACAGTGTGATTGAGGCTCGATGAGTTTGAGCGATCCACACTTTCTCACTTCCTGCTAGTGAGATCCCTCCAACTGAAAAGAAAATGAAATAAAACTTTATACCTTGCTTAATAAATACTGGTGAGTGGTATGCAAAAGATTGGTCACCTCTGGCGTGGACCAATTCATCTCCTAGCGAACTCCAATGTCACTTACACACTTTCTCACTTCCTGCTAGTGAGATCCCTCCAAATGAAAAGAAAATTAAATAAAACTTTATACCTCACTTAATAAATACTGGTGAGTGGTATGCAAAAGATTGGTCACCCCTTTCGTAGACCAAAATCATCTCCTAATGAACCCCAAAGTCTCTTACTTTCTCACCTTCTGCTAGTGAGATCCCTCCAACTTAAAAAAAATAAAAAAAACTTTATACCTCGCTTAACACATAGTGTGCGTGTACATTTCGCAGCGGAATTGTACCGGGAGCGGGTACATTTAGTTATTCAATTAAATCTCAATAGATCGAAAATTATTTAATTTTTAACCAACTTTCCGTATTTATGTTGAAATATATAAACAAATATATAAATAGACAAATAAACAAATAAACAAATATATATAAATACAAATATATATATAATATATAAATATAATGTCATTTTCGCAAGGATAAATAAAAAGTTAATTTTAAATCTAAATTGATATTTTTAATCAACCTTCCCGTTCTGTGATTCCGCATCAACTGATGTAAAAACTAGTTTTTGTCTAAATTTTTCCAGAATCTATGTAGTAGACAAGAACACTCGGCTTCGTTTTCCTGTATATACCGTTATTTTTGTACCCACAAACAAACCATGTTGTTACACTAACCCGTATTAGTACGTGACCCACGCTCAAGTATCAATCGTCAGAAAACGTACTAGTAAGTGTCCAGCATACAATGTGTTAATAAATACTGGTGAGTGGTATGCAAAAGGTTGATCACTCCTAGCGTAGACCAAAATCATCTCCTAATGAACTCCAAAGTTACTTATTGATTTTCTCACCTTTTGCTAGTGAGATTCCTGCAACTAAAAAGAAAATGAAAAAATATATCTAGCTTAATAAATACTGTTGAGTGGTTTGCAAAAGGTTGATCACCACTATCGTAGTCCAAAACCATCTCCTAATGAACTCCAAAGTCGCTTACTCACTTTCTCACCCTCTGCTAGTGAGATCCCTCCAACTTAAAAGAAAATTATTTTTTTAAAAAAACTTTATATCTAGCTTAATAAATACTGGTGCATGGTTTGCAAAAGGTTGGTCACCACTATCGTAGTCCAAAACCATCTCCTAATGAGCTCCAAAGTCGCTTATTCATTTTCTCACCTTCTGCTATTGATATTCCTCCACCAAGAAAAGGAAAAGAAACCTTATATCTAGCTTAATAAATACTAGTGCATGGTTTGCAAAAGGTTGGTCACCACTATCGTAGTCCAAAACCATCTCCTAATGAACTCCAAAGTCGCTTATTCATTTTCTCACCTTCTGCTATTGATATTCCCCAACAAGAAAAGGAAAAGAAACCTTATATCTAGCTTAATAAATACTAGTGCATGGTTTGCAAAAGGTTGGTCACCACTATCGTAGTCCAAAACCATCTCCTAATGAACTCCAAAGTCATTTATTCATTTTTTCACCTTCTCCTATTGATATTCCCCAACAAGAAAAGGAAAAAGAAACCTTATATCTAGCTTAATAAATACTAGTGCATGGTTTGCAAAAGGTTGGTCACCACTATCGTAGTCCAAAACCATCTCCTAATGAACTCCAAAGTCGCTTATTCATTTTCTCACCTTCTGCTATTGATATTCCCCAACAAGAAAAGGAAAAAGAAACCTTATATCTAGCTTAATAAATACTAGTGCATGGTTTGCAAAAGGTTAGTCACCACTATCGTAGTCCAAAACCATCTCCTAATGAACTCCAAAGTCGCTTACACACTTTATCACCTTCTGCTAGTGAGATCCCTCCAACTTAACAGAAAATGAAATAAAACTTTATACCTCGTTTAATAAATACAGTGTCCCCCAAGCAAAGCACAAGCACCAAGCTAATATATATACGCATGTAACTACTATACCTCTTAATGCGGAAGTAACTCTGTATTTTAGAAAAGGACACCTATTTCTGTCTTTCCGAAAAGAATATTTTTCCGACTTCCTTTTTTACGGCAAATTGATTTCTCCCATTATCCTCGGTTAGCTGGTGTCATATTGCCGCAGGAAATATCATTTCTGCTGTCTGTCGGAAATCACAGATAGTATTCGTATCTGTTTTCTATATTTCTTTCGCCTTGGGTCACTCTACTTGAGATTTTCTTCATTTACTCTACATCCACAAACTTTTCTTCAGTGAAAACTCCTCCCTTCTACTTTTGTTTTATAAATCTGTATATAAATGTGATCAATTTTATGACTTTTCATTTCCATCATCTATTTAGGAAAATATAATACATACTAATCAACAAACCTGGCTTTACATTATTTATGATTAACACATCTGCGGGTAAGTTTCTCAGCGGAATTGTACCGGGAGCGGGCGTTTTCCGTGTAAATTTAGTTATTCAGTAAAATCTCAATAGATGGAAAATTATTTAAATTTTTAACCAACTTTTCGTATTTTATATTGAAATATATAAACAAATATACATATATATATATATATATATATATATATATATATATATATATATATATATATATATATATATATATATATATATATATATATATGTAAGGAAAATTCTCAGGGGTTTTCAAAACTTAAATCAAGGGTAAAAATTCCCGCTGCCCGGAAAGTTATAAAAGATGACATTCAGCGACCCAGCCTCCCGCGAAATGCTGCATCACTTCATCAAAATAGAGAATATCCGACGTTGGAATACAGGCCCCCGTATCCCGACAGTCATCGATGGGAAAGACCGGTCATCGAAGGAAGGAGCTACCCTCCTGCATATCCTGAAAGAAATTACTACAGGCCGCCACCACCACCACCACCACAACCACAGAGACAATTTCGTGATAAACCTCCATATCGACAGAGACGAACTTTCAACTCCTGACCGTTTTTTCAGGTCGATGTTCAACTGCATCGAGCGAGAATATCGGCCATCATCGACACTGGGACAAGTATTAATGTCATACCTGAACTTTTAATTCCAAAAACTGTTTCATTAGCTCACAAACCCCAAAGGACAATCTCGCACATCAAAACTGTTAAAGGATCTGTGGAGGTAAGAGGAATTGTGTACATTCCTGTTAGAATAGGGAAAATTGTTCGCAAAATTGAATTTTATATAATTGATTCCAACATAA
Source organism: Pardosa pseudoannulata (assembly GCA_032207245.1). NCBI lineage: Eukaryota > Metazoa > Arthropoda > Arachnida > Araneae > Lycosidae > Pardosa > Pardosa pseudoannulata. The sequence goes on along the minus strand of CM063500.1, from coordinate 7,894,211 downwards.
AAATGATACCGTTTCAGCTATAGACCTTTATTAAGACAACTTTGAAGGACGGATTCCCACTTCATCATAGGGACAAACTGAAGGGTCAGCTAGCATAAAGTTCTATTTACAAGACCATTAAAACCTGGGTCAACATCTGTGGGAAAATATCTCTAGGAAAATCTGTCTCCGCTAGCGTGTAACTCCTTTTTATTTGGAAATTTCCTAAATTGTCCGCTAGGGCCACGTAGGTTTATAATTGGCCAGGCCCCTTCTCTGAGGGCGTAACCTGTAGCCCCAGTGGTCAATTTAGGTTAGGGGTTATCTCTCGTTCGATCTCTTAATGGTTGCAGGTGGCATCGACTCTTTTCCTCTCCACGGGGTGTCTAAGAGGGACTCTGGTCATTGTTCATTTGGGTTTCCCGCCCTCAGAGAAGGGGCCTGGCCAATTATAAACCTACATGGCCCTAGCGGACAATTTAGGAAATTTCCAAATAAAAAGGAGATACACGCTAGCGGAGACAGATTTTCCTAGAGATATTTTCCCACAGATGTTGACCCAGGTTTTAATGGTCTTGTAAATAGAACTTTATGCTAGCTGACCCTTCAGTTTGTCCCTATGATGAAGTGGGAACCCGTCCTTCAAAGTTGTCTTAATAAAGGTCTATAGCTGAAACGGTATCATTTTTATGGCCATGACTGCAACACCCCATCGAGAAGTCAGTCTCATTACATATATATATATATATATATATATATATATATATATATATATATATATATATATATATATATATATATATATAACAACCATAAGATTTTTGTAAACGAAAAATATATTTTTTAGTGGCTAAATTTATAATGGTATCGTAAATATGAAAAATCAAATAGAAATAGTAGTATATAGTTTTAATTTTTTCCCGTTCTGTGGTTCCGCATCGACTGACGTAAAAACTAGTTTTTATTTGTCTAAATATTTCCAGAATCTATGTAGTAGACAAGAACATTCAGCTTCGTTTTCCTGTATATACCGTTATATTTGTACCAACAAACAAACCATGTTGTTACACTAATCCGCACTAGTACGTGTCCCGAGCTCAAGTATCAATCGTCAGAAAACGTACTAGTACGTAAAATTATTTCATTCTTTAACCAATTTTTCGTATTTTATATTGAAATATATAAATAGAAATGTATATAAATAACAACCATAAGATTTTTGTAAACAAAAAATATATTTTTAGTGAATTAATTTATGATAGTATCGTAAATATGAAAAATCAAATAGAAATAGTAGTATATAGTTTTAATTTTTTCGAATTATGTTATATATAAACATTTTTACATTCAAGTATCTATGTAGTATAAAAAACATTCGGCTTTGTTTTCCTGTATAGACCGTTATTTTTGTACCCACAAACAAACCATGTTCTTACACTAGTACGTATCAATCTTTAGAAAACGTACTAGTACGTGTCCCGCATACAATGTGTTAATAACTGGAGCAACTGGTGTTGCTCAAGAATATATAAGTGTATATACATTTTTATATATAAATTTCTTCTTTCCATGTGTTTGTAAAATCCTCCTAAACGGTTGGACAGATTTCGATGAAATTTTGTGTATGTCATTAAGTTGATTCAAGAATGGTTTAGATTCACAACTTTCATCCGATAGAAGATTTTTTTTATTTAAAATACAGAATTGTGCACTTATTGAGATCATTAAAACGCCGCTTAAAACCCTTCACTGTCAACGTAGCTGTGGCGCAGTGATCGGAGCAATGGGCTTCAGTAAGAGAAATCCCAGTATCGAATCCTCTCAAAGGCGATGTGGGAATTTTAATTTAATCTAATTACGTTTGTGATGACAGTACATATGGCGGCTTAAAATATTTTTAAAATAATTTTTATTTCTTACTTTTCTATCAAAACGGTCCAATATATAATTTATTTAAAAATGTTCTACAATTTGTGGATTTATAGTGTTAAAACAGGACAACGTCTGTCGGATCGTCTAATATATATATATATATATATATATATATATATATATATATATATATATATATATATATATATAATATATATATATGTATATATATATATATATATTATATGTATATATATATATATATGTATATATATATATATATATATATATATATATGTATATATATATAATATATATATATATATATATATGTATATATATATTATATATATATATATATACATATAATATATATAATATATATATATAATATATATATATATATAAATATATATATATATATATATATATATATATATATATAGAGATACAATATGTGTGTTTATGTGTGTATATGTATATATAATTGTATATATATATATATATATAATGTATGTATATATATATATAATATGTATATATATGTATATAATATGTGTATATATAATGTATATATATATATATGTATATAATATATATATATATATAGAGATATATGTATATATGAGATATATGTATATAATATAATTATATAAATATTAATATATATATATATGCATATATATGCATATATATATATATATTATATTATTTAATAATTTTGAAATTCAAACCGATATCAAATTCAAAATTTTTAGATAATTAGTAATAAACATAAATAAAAAAAAGAATACAATATTAGAGAAGTGTTTTGGGGGCCAGTTCTACCAAAAAAAATAATAAATTTAAAAAATAGAGCCTTCTTAACAGCCTTTTTAAAGATCTAGAGCTTTCGTGTTGGCCTATAGCTTCAAGCTAAATCCCGCGCCAAATTACGTAATCCAATGTGTAGTCCAATCAGCTGCACAATAAAAAGAGCGAAATGGGTATAATGACACATTCCAATAAACAGTTTGCTATTTCCAATAAGCATTGGAATGCCAACCCTAATGGGATTGAAAAATTTTTTAGACCACTTCTCTGCTGTATAATTGTTATTTGTGTGAGAGACCACAATAATCTTTTAAAACGCAATTTTTGAACTAATGGTAACTAATTGACTATGGGCTTTGACGCTCAGCTTCTATATAAGCAAACTAAATCATGACCATCTGCTTAACCCCTTCCGGTAAAATGACGAGTCTAGCTCGTCATTAGTTTTTCATTCCATTCTGTTAAATATAATAATTAATTTAGTTTAAAATTTCTAGTGTACTGAATTTGGCAACACTTTTATCACTTGTGAAAATCACAAGTCACTATTCATATTGTTTACTTAGAATTTATTGGTACAAATCATTGCCAAATTAATGAGTCAGAATAAAAGAAAACAAACTAAGAAATACCGTGTGTGTTACAAGAATCAAATTAAAAGTGAGACTACTTGGGGGTGTAAACAATTAAGAATTCCTTTGCATTTTGCTTTGAAAAGTACCACTAGCTTGAAGACTATTATCTGTATACCTTATTAATGTTTTGCTTTGATATTTTCTTAATTTTACTGTTTCTGATATTATTTAACACTATGTAAAAAGTGGATTTTAATTAAGAATATGTAAGAATTGTAAAATGAAACAAGTTTTTTAAATAAAAATTAAATGGTTATTTCATGCACAGTTTTTCTTTATTAAATCATACCGGAAGGGGTTAAAAGAGATTTTTCTTTTCTTGGGGTTATGCTGGACATTGTCTTAGCTTTTGCTTTTCTATTAGTTGATTTGCCTTAATTTTTCACATTAGGCCTAAAGTAACCATAAATTCTGTGTTGTTGTTTATAACCTTGAGGTTCTTCCTGTCTTGCTGAAAGACGATTTCTAACAGCTACAGGTACCATGTCAGGTGTAAAATGTAAACCCAAGGAGTGGGATTTTGAAAGGATTAAAATTTATCTTGTCTTCACCTATCTTTTTCTTCAGCCTGGTAAATCTCATTCTAGTTGTACGTTTAGTATAGCGTCAAAAAATGCAACTGCGGTCTACAAACTACGACTGAGAAGGTAAACCTTCCTCCAAACGGATGTTTCAGATAAAGACCATTGTGTAAACCCATTAATAAGTTTAGTTTGATTCATAGTAGTATCCTTAGGACGTTTGAAGTTCAACAAGAGTGCTAATTAGACCAAGTCGTACAGCTTAAAGTCTACAAACATCCACCAAAGCAGATGGATTTGGATTTCTAAACCCATGTTAGTATTTAGCAGTTAAAAAGCTTGGGTAATTCGAAAAATTTTCTTAACACATTGTATGCGGGACACGTACTAGTACGTTTTCTGACGATTGATACGTGAGCGCGGGCACGTACTTGCAGTATGCTTTCTGACGATTAATACTTGAGCGCGGGACACGTAGGGGTTAGTGTAGCAACATGATTTGTTTGTGGGTACAGAAATAATGGTATATACAGGAAATCGAAGCCAAATGTTCTTGTCTACTACATAGGTTCTGGAAAAATAAAAATGAAAACTAGTAATAAACTATTATTATTAGTAACAAATTACTTGTTACTAGTAATAATAGTTTATTACTAGTTTATTACTAAAAAAATTTGTAAAAAATAAAATTAATTTGTTTATTACTAGTAGCAAATAAACTAGTAATAAACAAATAAAAACTAATTTTTACATCAGTCGATGAGTAACCACAGAACGGGAAAAAATTAAAACTATATACTACTATTTATATTTGATTTTTTTATATTTACGATGCTATTATAAATTTTTACACTAAAAAAAATATTTTTTGCTTACAAAACTCTCATGGTTGTTATTTATATATTTCTATTTATATATTTGTTTATATATTTCAATATAAAATACGAAAAGTTGGTTAAAAAATTAAATAATTTTCGATCTATTCAGATTTAACTGAATAACTAAATTCACTCGCAAAACCCCCGCTCCCGGTACAATTCCGCTGCGAAATGTACCCGCACACAATGTGTTAAGAAACACCTGCAATAAGTATCCAATATAGCGTTTTGCGCTTTACAGAGGATAGGAGACTGTGCCAATTTTCCCTGTGAAGCTGAAAACCCATGGAAGGAAATCTTGTGAAGATGTTTTTCAAATGTCCTCAATGATAACTTGTTTATGACCTGGCGTTTTATTGAGACAATATTGTGCCATATGTTTCCTACGTAGCTTAAACGGTTATAGACTACGTAAATTGGACTGGGGTGTGTGATCTTCTATCTTCCTCTCTGCCTTCTCAACCTCAAGAGCAATCCTTAATTCTTCCAGTCGTAAGGAAAGAAATTCTAGAAAAACTCTCATACCCCAATGCTGCTGGGAAGAAAAAACGGATAATCTTAAACGATGCCAACGTTTTAATAAAATTTCAAAGTACAGGTTTAATTAAAATTCATGTAATATAAAAAAAAAATGGAAAAAATCCTGAATTCAGAATATATTCGTCTGAGGTTTTGGGGGTGGATATGGTTTTCTGACGATTGATACTTGAGCTTGGGTCACGTACTAGTACGGGATAGTGTAACAACATGGTTTATTTATGGATTCAAAGATTAAATTATATACAGGAAAACGAAGCCGAATGTTCTTGTCTACTACACAGATTCTGGAAAAATTTAGACAAATAAAAACTAGTTTTTACATCAGTCGATGCGGAACCACAGGACGGGAAAAAATTAAAACTATATACTACTATTTCTATTTGATTTTTCATATTTACGATACTATTATAAATGTATCCACTAAAAAATATTTTTTTTTACAAAAACCTTATGGTTGTTATTTATATATTTCTATTTATATATTTGTTTATATATTTCAATATAAAATATGAAAAGTTGGTTAAAAAATTAAATAATTTTCGATCTATTGAGATTTAACTGAATAACTCAATTTACGCTCAAAACGCCTTTGCGAAATGTACTCGCACACAATGTGTTAAGTAACACCTGCAATAAGTGCCCAATATAACGTTTTGTGCATTACAGAGGACATGACACTGTGCTAAATTTTCCCTGTAATACTAAAAACCCGTAGAGAGAATCTTGGGAAGATTTTTTTCAAATGTCTTCAATAATATCTTGTTTATGACCTGACGTTTTAATGAGACAATAGTATGGCCATATGTTTCCTACATAACATAAACGGTTATAGACTACGTAAATTGGAGTGGGGTATGGATCTTCTATCTTCCTCTCTGCACTATCAACCCCAAGAGCAATCCTTAATTCTTCCAGTCTTAACGAAAGAAATTCTAGAACAATTCTCCTTATCAATGCCACTGGGAAGAAAAAACTGATAATCTTAAACGATGCCAACGTTTTAATAAAATTTCAAAGTACAGGTTAACGAAAGAAATTCTAGAACAATTCTCCTTATCAATGCCACTGGGAAGAAAAAACTGATAATCTTAAACGATGCCAACGTTTTAATAAAATTTCAAAGTACAGGTTTAATTAAAGTTCATGTAATATAAAAAAAAAGATGGAAAAAATCCTGAATTCAGAATATATTCGTATTGAGTTTTTTTTTCTCTCGGAGCTTCTGTCATTCCTTTTATTCTCCATAAATGACATACAGAAAAATCGAAATATTCTTCCATTTTTACGGTCCCATTTTCCAATCTCGATGATAATGTGAAATTTTGTAAAAATAGATGCCCTTTTTTTTACGGCCGTAATTTCTGTCGAAATTATTTTTGATGCACATTAATTCATAATGACTTTACGCTATCTACGACATTTTCGATTATTGGAATATTTACGTTAATTACTCAAACAGAACATTTCGTATTCCCTTTATTTATCTCCAAAAAGTAATTAGCTAATAAAATTCAGTAAACTTCTAAAAATTCCTTCAGTGATGTATTTCTTTTCATTTCTTAATTTGCTTCAATGACAGCGCTCTTAATATATAGGGAATTTTCGTCGACATATATTGTTTTAATTAAAATTGTCTATCGGGGTGATGAAAACTCCCAATAACTTAGTTTTTCTTTCTTCGATATTATTCTTGAATTGTTTTCAGTGCTTTTTGTTTTAGCATTGTTTCAATTTTGTGTTTAATTTACTTCAACATGTGCAACATGGCATATGCTTCGTTTGGTTTACAATTACTGTAACTTTTTTCCACAACGATATTACAATTTAGATTCTGTACATTAGCGCTGAATTGTTTGACAATTGTCTTTATTATTTCAATGATATAAAAATTGATAATCTTCTATAAACTTTTAACACCTACTTTTAGGCAATGTTATAGCAGAGTCTGATTGTTTAAATTTATTTCATTACAATATTCACCTCTTTTTCCTGTTTAATGTCTTTTAAAAATGTATATTACTGTTGTAATGTACTTACAACCTAAATGCCAGTGTTCGGTTACAAAGGGAAAACACAGAAAGAATATAATACTTTATATTGAGATTCAGACATTTATTCTGTACATTCATTTACAAATAGATCCTTGATTATCATATATCATAATTCTCAATTATTTATGTCTTATATTTACATTATAATTATTACAATTCTCTTTATAAAGAACTATTATTAAATCCCACTTTTCAATTATTAACACAGGCCTAAGTTAAGTGATTGTAAATATTATTTTATCTTTACCTATATAAATGCACAGGGGAGCAGGCAGCTTTCTTCACTCGATGCGTCGGTCCTTCAGTTGGTACAGAGGGTCAGGTAGATGCCTTCCTCATACGGTGAGTCGATGACGGTGTTCGGCGCATGACGAGTCGGAGCTGGTGAGCGGGGATTCTTGTCCCACTTCTCTCGAATCCCGATTTCAATCTCTCCATAACTTCGTTTCCCAATCCTCACCTCGGTTCCAACGTTTCTTCTTCTCTTTCAATCGCTTGTTTTCGGGAAATTTTCCCACATCTGCATTTGGTTAGTGCAGGTGAGCTCATTAAAGTAGCTTTTGTGCACGCTGACATTATTTTTAGCCCCTGTCCAGATAACTCATGGCTACATCTCTGTGCGAGCTTGACCGTTACGCTGCCATTCCGTAATCTATACCTTCTCTCCAGTCCCTAAATTTGACGTGAACAATTGGAGTTCTAAATTTCTAGGAAAATCTTCCCACAGCTGTGTGCACGTGCAGATCACCGTAAAGTACCTCGGTACAATTACATTTTATAAAATTTTACTGCTGCATCCATAAGACAACACAGATTTTACCTGTCAAAAGTATTATGTCAGATTTGTATTTTGCAATCCAATTTAACATATATTCTTTGAAAAAATCTTTTTGTACAGTTCATTAATTATGGGGCAATATTTTAAAGAATTTTTAGATTTTAATGTTTTAAAATATTTGTTGATAATATTTCAATTTTTACTCCAGTTATCAGAGACGCTTACGTAAATCTGAGAATGAATTTTCAGATATCTTCAAGTTTAAACTTTGCGTAAAGAAACACTTTTTCTGACATCTACGGTGTAAAAACAATGAAAATTGACTGCTTCTTGTATATATTTATATATAAAAATAGAATAAGCATCATACTGCTTATCTTACGCAGTTTTATAGTACCTCAAATGTAATCAAAAATATTTTTATTGGTTTTATTCTCTATTTTTTCAGCATTTCTATACATGCAAGCAATTTACGTGTCTTCAATATATCAAAAAATTATTTATACACATGATTTCATTAGAGTCGAAGAAACAGTATCTATCGGTTATATAAAAAGAAACATTTTGTATTCAGAAAAGAATTTTTTTCTATTGTTATAAATTTCCATAATCACTTAATAGAAAAACTACTAATATTAAAATGCAGAGAAGGTACAAAATTCTATTCTTTTCTAAATGTAATAAAAAAATTGAGGTTTTATATTGGAAAAAAGTCAAAAAAAGAGATTCTAGTATTAATTAGTATTAATTCCTCTGTTAAATTTATTTTAAAAAAATTTTATTCAAATTTATAAAAGAATTTTACTTCATTTAGTATTTTAATTTAATTAAGAATTTGGAAATTCAGCGTGATGCGGAGAAAGCAGTATTTAATTTTTACATAAAAAACAAGTTGTTAACATAAATTAATAAAATACTGCTTCTCATTTCTTTTATACGTATGATGTGATTACTTATATTGCATGTGTATAACGTTTTAAAATAGCAATATTTTCTCTCTACACTAGGCTATATTAAAGATGTCTAAATAATCTATAAATCTATTTTCAGATATCCAGAAATTTAATTTTTTAAAACAGTTTAATGACATTTGCGGTTTAAAAAAATGAAATTTATAGTTTATAGGTATTTCAATACAAAAAAAGAAAGAAATCATGCTGCTTATACCAAGTAAGTTTTATAAATACCCAAAATGTGATAAAAATAAAAATTTTTTACTGACTCAATTAATTTTCTACACAAACATAGAAAAATTTGAATATAAATCTTCAGTATTTCAAAAATTAACTTTATTTTCATAATTTCCTATATAATTAAATCAATATTGCAATTGTTTAGTATTTTGTAATCCAGTTTAGCATACATTTAGGAAAGCAAATTCTTTCTTACAGTTGATTAATTATGTGTAAAATTTTTAACTCCTTGACTGAAGAATATATTTCAGATAAACGCTCCAAAAATGAAAAAGAAAATTCTCTTTTATTTTGTCCGTTATTATCATCAAAATGTTGGAAATAGATTATTTTTGAAAAAAAAATTTTAAACGAAATAACTACTATTTTCAATATTTTTACATATATGAGAAATGTTTATGTGTTAGAGAAATTTTTGCTGTAATTACAGCAAAAAAAAAAGTCAAATGACATAATTTTCTGTATAAATATAATAAACTAATACAACAATATTAATCATCTATATTGACTGTCATAAATTCCATGTCCCTCAGATTCCTCGAATTTTACGAATCCTTTATATGAGAAATGTAAAAGGATTACAGTAATTTTATTTGCTAAATTATACAAAGAAAATCAACGTCATAATTTTCTGGGTAAATATAATAAACTAATACAACAATATTAGCTCTATCAACTGTCATGCATTCCCTCAGATTTTTTTGAATTTCACAAATCCTTTACAGTATTCGAAAAATAGCGACAAATGGAGCTAAACTGCCGAATTTTTCGTGACTTCTTGCCCGAACTGTCGGGCATTCCAAATTTGGCGCATTTGCATTGCCCGAACTGAGTTCGGGCTTCGCAGAAGGTTTAAGAATTTTTAGACTATAACATTTTCAAATAGTAATATTTTTGCTCCAAACTTTTGGCTCTGTTAAAGACTTCTACATAAACTGCTATAGATTTTCAGATCTTAAAATTTAATTTTAAAAAGATAGTTTTTTTTGTATATATTTTTAATATTAAAAAAAAGAAATAAGTATCATATTGCTTATTCCAGATTTATAGTACTCCAAATGATTCATAATATAAAAATTTTCATTTGGCTTCTACAAATTATAAAAAATTTTCTACACATCATATAAAAATTTAATATGTATCTTCAATACTTCAAAAAACTCTTTATGTTATGATTTTCTAAATAATCAAATCAAATATTGCAAATTTTTTTTATTTTGCCATCCAATTGAAAGTTTATATAAAAATAAAAATTTTTACAGTTGATTAGTTATAGCATTATCTTAGAGATATTTAGAGGCTTAAACGTTTTCGATAGTAATTTTTTGTTCATATTTTGGCTATATTACAGACGTGAATAAAATTATAATGGATTTTTCCATACCCTCAAATTTAAATTTTAAAAAATAATTTACCCAGTATTTATGGAAAAAGCAATGAAAGACTGTTTATTTGTATATAATTAAATATTCTTGTATAACATTGTATGTAGAAAACAATAAACATCATATTGCTATAGCAGTTTATAGTACTCCAAATATCAAAATATAAAACAATTTATTAGCTCAATTCAATACTCTT
>CM063500.1:7873370-7880870 GCA_032207245.1 Pardosa pseudoannulata | reverse complement strand
AATGTTCTCTTTTAGGTTTAGTGCAGTACAGGATACCATTAGTTTAGGGTCTAAATTAAAAGATATATCGGCTATTAGCGATTTTTTGGAGTCAATGGTGAATATGATATTTTAATGGTACCAATAATGGTGTTTGTGTAAGAGAAAAACTATTTTATGGAACGTATTAGTGTATACTTGGTAAAGGTAGATATTCTGTTTGGTTTGGTTTGGAGTGCTACAGCCTAGTTTTTGCAACACGAGGTCTAATGAGAAAGGGATCTACAGCTTAAAGCCAATTCCGAATGGCAACGAACATCCATGCCACTGTGAGAATCGAACCCACGAACTCCGGTACCGAAGGCCAGCACCCTAACCAATCGGCCATCTTTCGGCGTAGACATTCTGTAATACTAGACTCAAGACTCGTGTTTGTGTTACATGCACACCTGCATTTTTTTAAGGCGGCCGAAGATGGACTTTGCGAAAAAGGGTAGAAAAGCTACTACTCCAGGGAGGTGAAAGTTCACCAGGAGGGAATGATGCCACCCCCGCCTGCGCCAGCTGCAGAGGAGAAGAGGGACGTTTCCCCAGGGAGGCGAAACCTGAGCAAGAGGGGGATTCCACCCCGACCCTCGCCAACAGCAGAGGAGGTTTGGTTTGGTTTGGAGTGCTACGGTCTACTTTTTTGCAACACGAGGGCTAATGAGACCAGGACCTACAGGTTAAAGCCGATTCCGAACGGCTATGAACATCCATGCTACAGTGGGATTCGAACCCACGAACTCCGGTACCGAAGGCCAGCACTCTAACCAAACAGCCATCGTTCGGCTACACTGCAGAGGAGGACATGCCCGCTAGGGACGAGATAGAACGAACATTCATGGAGGAGACTGAAACCGAGAGAGGTGCAGGCGGCTCATCACTATTTGGTTTTTTCAGTTATGTTTCTGGCTAACAATGTTCAATCTACATATGTTCAATAATTGTAAAATAATAAATATTTAGTGTAGCATTTAGTCGTTGCAGTATTTAATTGCCGGCAAGACAGGCTTTCAGCGAACCCACAATACATGCTCCAGTAACAATAGGCGAACAGGTACAGAAACGAGGCGTGCGGTCATCGAGAATTATAGCCGCGGACGCACACGATATTTACACATTCAAGACATTTTTATATGATTTCCCACCTACAGATTTTGACTGTTTGAGTAAGACAGAAGAATGTTTTCGAAATAATTAAAACAGAAATTTGTTTTAAAATATTGGAACTAAATATCTAACAGTTACCGTCACTATTCACTATACATTTCAGTCACCATACATTACGTGGTTTATTACAGATACATGGTCATAACCCCGATGTGGGGCAATTTTGTGTAGTTGATTTAACAAATCTAGGGAAGATTAGAAGAAACTTTATAGGAAGTAATAAGTTTGAAGAGGATATTTTGTCCGGTGTCACTAATGCAAAAGTCAATTAGAGACAATTCGACAATTTGCAGGAAACGTGAAGATTCTACGAGATGATATTCAGAATAGCATCTGAGAAACTTAATTATTTACTCAGTTTATCAACTCAAATCAGTCAGTAAGAATGTTTCGTCATAAGGAATGCTATTAAACCAGGAATAATTTTGCGAGGGATACAGAATTACTTATTTAGATAAGATTTTCTTATCTCATCAGAATTTTTAATCTAACTGTACTGAGCATGTGTGTTAATTCCTTCTTAAGACGTTTTCACCATTCACAACCTACACAAAATCAGAGAGGAAGTACATAAATTGAATACAAATGTCTTATAAATTAATAAGAATTCCCCATAAATATTCTTCGCGCAAAATAAATGAAAATAAGTTGAAAATAGTTAGATTTATCCCTATATTCTATTACCTTTAATGTGACTACTTGTCATTCTTGTATACACTGCTTGTTTGTAACAAAGATGTAACAAATAATTCCTTATGACGTTTTCATCATTCACAACCGACACAAAATCAGGAAAGAGGTACATAAATTGATAACAGATGTCGTACAAGTTAATAAAAATGCCCTATAAATATTCATCGCACAAAATAAATGAAAATAAGTTGAAAATAGTTAGATTTAACCCTATATTCCATTACCTTTAATGTGACTACTTGTCGTTCTTGTAGACATTGCTTGTTTGTAACAGAGATGTAACAAGTTACTTGTTGCATCTAACCAAATAACTAACCAAATAACCAAAATAACCAAATAACCAAATAACCAAATTTTAAAGTCCTCAATGTTTCACCAATACATAACGGAAGACAATACTTGGGTTGATTGGAACATCACTTGATATATAATAAAGAATACTTGATTTGACTATATCGCATGAACTACGCAGTATAAACTTATCTTAAGGATTCTAATGCTCAATAAGACCATACTCCTTACTGAAATACGTCCTTATTTCAGCAAGAAGGAGTATTTGTCACGAGGGTTTAAAATCAATTTAAGCAGCATATTTTGTTTTGGTTTTTCATACCATAAAATCTGTAACATATCTGTGACTTTTATAAGGCATGACTTTCACTAGAAGTTAAGATCTAGATTTTACAGCTTACAATGAGCCACATACATTAAGGCATTGTATGCGGGACAAGTACTAATACGTTTTCTGACGATTGATACCCTAGCGCGAGACACGTACTAGTACAAGTTTGTGTAACAACATGGTTTGTTTGTGGGTATAAAAATAACGGTATATACAGGTAAACGAAGCTGAATGTTCTTGTCTACTACATAGATTCTGGAAAAATTTAGACAAATAAAAACTAGTTTTTACATTATTAGTTTTATGATTGCTCTTTTCATTTTTTATAATGTAAAAATGTTTATATATAACATAACTCAAAATCTATATACTACTATTTCTTTCTGATTTTTCATATTTACGATACTATTATAAATTTATCCACTAAAAAAATATATTTGTTTACAAAAATCTTATGATTGTTATGTATGTATTTCTATTTATATATTTGTTTATATAATTCAATATAAAATACGAAAAGTTGGTTAAAAAATTAATAATTTTCCATCTATTGAGATTTAACTGAATAACTAAATTTACCCGCAAAACGGCCGCTCCCGGTACAATTCCGCTGTGTAATGTACCCGCACACAATGTGCTAACGTTCTGTGATATCAGCCTCTGTTTTTCTGCATGTGTGTGTAATGTTTGTACAAGATATCAACGGAAAATATAGATCCTGTATATTTCAGTTTACCAACTTAAATTACAACTGAATCCATGGAAAATTCGATTTGGAAACTGTACTTCTTTAAATGTATTTATCGAATAATGCTGATTGGTTTGTTAGAAATAGGGCATTTGTTATTTTAGTTTGAGAACTAATTTAGGCTGATATAGTTTAAACATTAACCTGTCCTGCACATTATTACAAATGATGACCACATTAGTGCTTTATACACTTGTATATCAGATGTGATACACAGTGATATAAATTATAAAATGTATGAAAGCTTTCATATAAACTATAGTTCATTGTGTATCATATGTGTTATACAAACGTATAAAGCATTAGATTTTTATATCACATACGATGTTTAGGACAGGCAAGAGGTTAAATCAGTTTACTGTACAACTGTTTATTTATTCATTTACTTTTCTATATATTTTGTGAAGTTAGGCCTAATTTGGTGGAGCCCTGTGTTTAAAAATGAATTTAAACTGCTATGGACATACACACTACATACATTCGAATCTATTCAGGAACTTTAATAGCGAAAAACAACTACCTATTTGATGGTTTTCCAGTCTAGTAATTTCAAAACTGTTATATTGAATTCCATACAACATGTGATTACTGTGACTGTTTCTTATACTGAATAAAGTTTTTTAACTTCGAGGTAACATAAATGCAGTTGTATACATCTATTTTCATGACTCGAGCTAATATCAACAGCCTGCTTGTCTATCATTATTTACCCAAAGCAGTTTCAACTCGTGACCTAAATTTTAAGTAATTTTTTTTCCCGAAACTTTCTTTTCTCCGCAATTACTTTTTGCTAAGCCAAGTCAAGCTTATTCTCCGTCATGTTTGCTTTACAAGTACCTAGTAAAGCTTTGAAAAAAAAAACTATCCCTGACCTGTATAAAGTCTTCTATTTATTCAACTAGAATGAAGAAACCAAGTGCCCTGTTCCTACTTGATTACTTTTATCAGTCACGTTTCTTTGGAACATTGCGGCAAATTAGTTGTTTTTTGCATTAATATGTTCAAAGAAACAAAGTTGAAATTTTAAATGGAGTTGAAGGGGGGGGAAGAAAGAAGTTGGAATTGCTTAGGGATTCAATTTAAAATCATTTCTGGTCGACTAAAATCAGCAATGGAAAATCAAGATAAAAATAGTTCAGTAACCACCTCAAAGCATTGGTACTTAATTATAATAATTATGATTCATTAAGAGTAGTTTTTTTAGATTAGTTAGTTTTCTTATTATACGTACAGTAAAATTTGACCAAATAGAAGTTCAGTGGCTTCATTAAAAGCTTAGTTATTTGGTTAATTAAAATGATTCCGATATATTTAAGTGTAGGTTCTTTAGATTAGTAAATTTACATTGTTATGGTTTACAGTGAAGATTCAAAACAGTAAAATTTGTATAATATGTAGTTCAATAATATGTAGTTCAGTGCATCTTCAAAGAGTTTAGTTATAAGATTCACTAGAACGATTTTAATTTATTAGCTGTACACTTTTTTGGTTAGTCAGTTATTTATAGGTTACAGAAAAATTTGAAAAGCGTAGAGTAGTTAGTTTTGTTATTATAGTACAGTAAAATTTGACGAAATAGAAGTTCAGTGGCTTCATTAAAAGCTTAGTTATTTGGTTAATTAAAATGATTCCGAAATGCTTAAGTGTAGACTCTTTAGATTAGTAAATTTTCATTGTTATGATTTACAGTGAAGATTCAAAACAGTAAAATTTGAATAATATGTAGTTCAGTGCATCTTAAAAGAGTTTAGTAATGAGGTTCATTAGAACGATTTTAATTTATTATCTGTCCACTGTTTTGATTAATCAGTTTTGTTATTCATAGGTTACAGTAAAAATTCAAAACGGTAAAATTTGAAAAGCATAGACAATTTAGATTAGTTAGTTTTATTATTACAGGTACAATAAAATTTGACCAAATAGAAGTTCAGTGGCTTCATTAAAAGCTTAGTTATTCGGTTCATTAAAATGATTCCGATATATTTAAGTGTAGACTCTTTATATTAGTAAACTTTCATTGTTATGCTTTAAAGTGAAGATTTAAAACAGTAAAATTTAAATAATATGTAGTTCAGCGCATCTTCAAATAGTTTAGTTATAAGGTTCATTAGAACGATTTTAATTTATTAGCTATACACTTTTTTGATTAGTCAGTTATTTATAGGTTATAGTAAAAATTCAAAACAGTAAAATTTGAAAAGCTTAGCTTAGTTAGTTTTGTTATTATGGGTACAGTAAAATTTGACTGAATAGAAGTTCAGTGGCTTCATTAAAAGCTTAGTTATTAGGTTCATTAAAATGATTCCTATATATTTAAGTGTAGACTCTTTAGATTATTAAATTTTTATTGTTATGCTTTACAGTAAAGATTCAAAACAGTAAAATTAGAATAATATGTAATTCAGTGCATCTTCAAAGAGTTTAGTAATGAGGTTCATTAGAACAATTTTAATTTATTAACTGTACACTTTTTGATTAGTCAGTTTTATTATTCATAGGTTACAGTAAAAATTTAAAACGGTAAAATTTCAAAAGCATAGACAATTTAGATTAGTTAGTTTTATTATTACAGGTACAATAAAATTTGACCAAATAGAAGTTCAGTGACTTCATTAAAAGCTTAGTTATTTGGTTCATTAAAATGATTCCGATATATTTAAGTGTAGACTCTTAAGATTAGTAAATTTTTATTGTTATGCTTTACAGTGAAGATTCAAAACAGTAAAATAAACAGTAAACAGACTTTTCCGGTAATCCAAACCAATTAAATTCATATTCTTTTACTATCGTTTAGATATCATTTCTTATTGGTTTGTGGTTCCATTCTCCAGTGGTTCACTATGGATTATATTTTTAATAATTCAGAGCTTTTGGGCTTGTAATATTTTGAAAGAGCTATTGCTCATAAATATGAGTGTCCAGTTTGAAAGAAATTTCGGTTGACTTAGTAAAATAATGTAATCCCCTATATAATAATAGCCTAAGTTATCTGTCCGCCTGTCCTCGAATTTATGAAGCGATTGGACCTGGAATGGATAGAGGCATCCATATTAGATTCTTGATGAGTTTGAGTCAGCAAAATCCAAGGTAAGTAAAGGTTATATTCTCCTAAACTATCCAACCGATTCTAAAATAAATTGGTATAAATATGCTTCATGTCACAGCAAAAAATACTGAAAACGTCTTTAAAACGTTCGAAATCCACCCCTTCACCCCTTTTCGAGCGTTTAATGGCATTATTTCAAGCCCTATTTCTCCCGGTTAAGAGCAAGCGATTAAATTTATCTATTTACACATAATAAATAGGTAAAAAATAGCATTTTTTTCTAGCATTATGACGTCATTACTTTAACTATCTGATTTAACCATTTCTTATTTTAAATTATTTAAATATCGTCTCCATTATTTTCATATGTTTTATCACTGAACTTAGATATGACGTAAATAATTTTCTTTTATATTTGTCTTAAATAATAGATTAGGTACATATGTGATAGTTTTAAATGTAATCCTAATTTTTTTTTCAATGAAAATTTTATCACCGGCATTAACAACAAATTCTTTTCATAAAAGTCTAGGAGTCTATTTAACGGACTAATAAATATCTAGCTTTTAAGTTATATATCTTTGAAAATTTAGAAGTTTGTTCGTTTGTGGGTTTGTTTTTTATACATAACCACTCGGTTTGCAATTGATTCTCTAAATTTTGAACATCATTCATATATACCGCCAAATAATCACTGCCAATATTAAAACCTCTGCTGATCATCCTCTCACGTAATATGACAAGGTAAATTAAAGTTGGCAAATAACATGCGGTCAGTAAAGATAAACAAATTATTGAGCGTGTACCAGATAATTCTCAGCCAAAAAACAAACCATTTTTTTACTTGCCTCATAGGGTACTTTACAATTCTAGAAAATTAAAAATTTTACTGATCCCGTCATATGACGGGCTATATGATAGTTGTATGATATTGGCCCAAAAATGCAAGATGATACCCTTTTCTGTGTAATACCAAAAAAACGCTTACTCTCTTTTGTTACTTCTGTATCTCCTTTGACAGTAAAAACGAACTTAATAATAGTTTATACATTTCTGTTTGGAAAACATCGCCAATAATTTCACCAAATTCGCCAAGGAGTACCCTATTTTGATGTAACACCAGAGTTATACTCACCGATATCACCACAGAATCTAATATGATTTAAATTTTAACAGCTTATCTCCGTTTGCATTTCAACA
>CM063500.1:7863370-7870870 GCA_032207245.1 Pardosa pseudoannulata | reverse complement strand
AGTTTTGCTGCAAGTTTGATGAGTCAAATTTGTTATGACAAGATATTATCCAGAAAAAGTCAATCTTGCTACAAGTATGCATGCTATCTGGATAAGCAATAAGTTCTGGTCTTATTATCCCTCGTGTAATAAAATACAGTCAGTACCGCCTATATGGTCACCCGCTTATAAGGTCACCCCGCTTATATAGTCAGTTTTTTCCCTCCGAGTGGAACACATCGAGAAAAAAAATCTCCAAAAAATACGCTAAAGGTTTACTGTGTCAGTGGCCAAAGCATTCTATGATTTTTTTCCTTCACCCTTTGGGGACTAGAATGGAATACGGAAAACCCACCCTCGTTATTCTCTCTTTATTTCTGGTTATATATAGATATATAAATAGATATTGTAGACTGTTAATTTTTAATACATATAAAGCTCGTCAAGTCTGGAATATTATCCCATAAGAAATAATGGATTCTAAAAGTATAAATAAAAATATTCTTTGAGAGACTTAGTTATATTTTTTACGAAAGTCATCCAAGATATTTACGTGGTGCAATTAGAGATGCATCTGTTACCGCAAACGAAATACTTCGAAATAGAGATTTACAAAGCCCTGGAAAGCTGTCAGCGACTTTGTGCTTCAGGAGGTAGGGGTGCATCCCTCAATAAATATCAGTGAAAGAGGGGTGCAGTTCCTAAACAATCGACCTGACCCTCCTACCTCAAAACTCCATGGGGGAAAGCACTGGCAAAAATGTACATTACATCCATTTTCGGAGCAATTTTGGAGGTCGAAAATTGTACGTTTTGAAGTCATCATCGGTTTGGCTGAATTGTACGTGCGAACCGCTTAGAGGGTTAAAGTCCCATCTAACTTAATAGAAACCATGTGTTAAAATGCACCGCTTATAAAGTCATTTTCTTTTCCTTGTTACCTGTTATATGGTCAGTTTCATATTTTCAACGAGTTACCGTTATTTTTTTTTCGTTTTTTTTTTAAAGTAAGTGCGAAATCGGAGAGGACTGAATTCAATCCTTTATTTCCATTCCTCTCCCCCTTTCTTGTTTTTGTAGACATCACCTCTCTCAGTTCTCTTGCCCCCTGACAAGAGGTGGATATCTGTCTGTTTATTGGTTGGAGTTATCTCTCCTTGCTTAAGTTGAAATTGAGACGAAACAAGTAAAGGAAAATTTTGTTGCATTTGGATCATACGTCACGAATAAGAACGTTCATTTTTTAATTATTGCTTCGAAAAGAAAGAATTTATCATTTTCTGCCAAAAATGAATTGATTGAAAATTTTAAAAAATCTAATCTTTTAAAGGCTACTTTCGCCAAAGCAAATTCGAATACCCGGAAGACATTAAACAACATTTTAGCTGCCAAACTTTGGACTTCAGGTGTTGAAATCGGTGATAAAGAAAGAAAATGTCAGCGCTTGTCACCTCATGTGAAGGTGAATAAGGCCCTTCTGTTATGGATTAAAAATGCACTGTATATGCACAATTGTATTGCTCCGCATATATGGTCACTCCGCTTATATGGTCTGATTTTTCTAGATCGCTGAGCTGACCATACAGACCGATACAGACTGTAGTAGACCGTAGTGCTCCAAACCGAACCAAACCTGGTATATTTTTTCCTCATTGGACCTTTCACCATTAAACCTCAGCCTACCATTCATCAAAACTTTTCTTTTCAATCATAATATCCCCCGCATGCAATCTAATGCATCCCTTCGCAATGACTGCTTTAAAAAAAAATCTCTCATTTCTCTTTGCGCTGCAGATCCCAGCTGTATTGAAACAAGTATTCCTCCACCTTCATCATATAACGGTCAATAATTCAGCGAGCGGGCCAAGAAATGTGAGATTTTCCTATTGATTAGAGACGTAAAGGAGGGGGGGAGGGTAGAAGGAAGAAAGGCTTGCGTATCCCCTCTGGTCTTTTCCTCGATAAAAGTAAATATTATTGCAAGGACCTTTTCCTGGGTCCCCATGGTCGAGATTTCGCTTTGTCACCTCATCCCTTATCTCCCCCAACAATTACACCTTCCTTTCTTTTTTTTTCTCCTTCCTTTTTTCTGCTATTCTCTTTTCTCGGAGGATAAATTGGTTCTCGAAATATTTCTTCATCGTCACGTATCTATTTTCGCTCGTTAGAGAGTATTAATGGATTGTCTATCAGAAAGCTAACTTTCGATTATTTTATACGGATATCAATATATAGAGTCTTGCTTATATTTACGAAGATATCCCAGATAAGTTTGAGACTATATTAGCCATAGAATTTTGAATGCAATTCAGTAGACAAATTCGATTTCATTATGGGAGGGAAATATTTAATTCAGCTTTGGGTATGGTATTAACCCCTTCCGGTATGGTTTAATAATGAAAAACTGTGCATGAAATAACCATTTAATTTTTATTTAAAAACTTGTTTCATTTTACAATTCTTACATATTCTTAATTAAAATCCACTTTTTACATAGTGTTAAATAATATCAGAAACAGTAAAATTAAGAAAATATCAAAGCAAAACATTAATAAGGTATACAGATAATAGTCTTTAAGCTAGTGGTACTTTTCAAAACAAAGTGCAAAGGAATTCTTAATTGTTTACACCGCCAAGTAGTCTCACTTTTAATTTGATTCTTGTAACACACACGGCATTTCTTAGTAGGTTTTCTTTTATTCTGACTCATTAATTTGGCAATGACTTGTACTAAGAAATTCTAAGTAAACAATATGCAATAGTGACTTGTGATTTTCACTAGTGATAAAAGTGTTGCCAAATTCAGTACACTAGAAATTTTAAACTAAATTAATTATCATATTTAACAGTAACTTTAATCGCATGACGAGTGTAGCTAGTCATTGTGCGGTATGGAATGAAAAACTAATGACGAGCTAGACTCGTCATTTTACCGGAAAGGATTAATAAATAAATTCTAGATATTTTCTATTAAGAACTAGTTTATAGCCCGACATATGACGGGATCAGTAACATTTTTAATTTTCCAGAATTGTGAAGTACCCTATGAGGCAGGTAAAAAATGGTTTGTTTTTTGGCTGAGAATTATAGGGAATTTATTAACAAACTAGCATTCAGCCCATCATATGACGGGATCAGTAAAATTTTTAATTTTCCAGAATTGTGAATTACCCTATGAGGCAGGTAAAAAATGGTTTGTTTTTTGGCTGAGAATTATAGGGAATTTATTAACAAACTAGCATTCAGCCCATCATATGACGGGATCACTAAAATTTTTAATTTTCCAGAATTGTGAATTACCCTATGAGGCAGGTAAAAAATGGTTTGTTTTTTGGCTGAGAATTATAGGGAATTTATTAACAAACTAGCATTCAGCCCCTCATATGACGGGATCAGTAAAATTTTTAATTTTCCAGAATTGTAAAGTACCCTATGAGACAGATAAAACAAAGGATTTGATTTTGGGCTGAGAATTATCTGGTACCCGATTAATAATTTGTGTATCTTCATACTCCTCTGAAGTCTTCCGATACTGTGAATGCAGTTTAGAATCGCGTTGAATTCATTTAGAAAAAAAATTCAGAGTTTTCTTAGCTACGTCGAAATTATCGTTAAGTTCCTCCCAATTTTTCTTGACACAGTAATTAACGGAAGTAAAGGAATGAAATTATCATTTCCACTTTATCTGGAGGTTGATAGAATTTGTTGTTAATATGGGTGGTAAAATTTTTATTGCAACAAAAAATAATCAATGATTAAATTTTAAATTATCACTTATGTACCGAATGTATTATTTATGCCAACGGAGTTCGTGGGTTCGAATCTCACTGTCGTAACCTTACTGTAGGCGTTCGTTGCAGTTCGTAATCTGATCTAAGCAGTAGGTCCCAGTCTTATTAGCTCTCGTGTTGCAAAAAGTAAACCGTTGCGCTCCAAACCAAACGAGATATTTTGTGAACTAATAATTCAGCTGTTTTAGTAAAATCAGCATGTTTTCCTCTTAAGTATGGTTACTGTTTGCTCTTGGAATACAACTTCTTTTTAGACCACATCCTTAATTTCGAAGAAGACATTGAGTATGGTTTTCTTATTCTCTTTTCTCATTTCCTGACTTTTGGTAGTTGACGATCGTCCGGAACTGGGACCACCCTTCGATTATTTCCTGCCGTTTTTAAACAACTTCATAAACCCGAAAACTTAAAAATAAGAGAGAACAATGTCTCTTTAAGTTTCCTGAATTATTTAGTGCATATCTGCGATGCTTTTATTCTCTCTGGAACAGATCTCGATCACGTAATGTTGTTAGATAAGTTTCTCCACTGCTTATTGTCCCTCAAGCACTAACATGAGATTTATGGAAACAACAAACCAGAGCAGAATTAACTTCTGAGAAGAATTAATTCAATAATGGCCTTTTTAAACGACTTCAACCACCTGAAAACTTAAAAGCAGCAGTCATCAAAGTCTCTCTAAACTTCCTGGATCATTTGATGCATATCTGCTGGGCAATTATTCTGTTTGGAACAGATCTTGATTGTATAATGCTGTTCGACAAGTTTCTCCATTATTCGTTATCACACAAATACTAACAGGAAATTTACGGAAACAGCAAATCTGATGCTCCCAGGCATCGGAGTAGAATGTAAGCGTCTTTTCAACCCATCCCAACAGGTCCTGACGAGATTCCACTGGACAGTTTTGCCGGGAAGGTCCAAATGTGTGTTGTTGTGGCTGCTAATGGTACTTGGGCGGGCCAAACATGGGGCCCAAAGGACAGACGAATTCAGACGAGGGGTGCGCCTTCCATTTGACAAATACTACTAGGGTGAAAGAACGACTTTGCTGAGGTAGATCCTCCTAATTTAGAATGAGGGACCAAGCAGAAGACCCTCAATCTTGGCCTGCCACCCTCCAAGGTATCGTTTGAGAACTTGGAGGATATTGTGACTACGAACATAATCTACGTGCCCCAGTCACCATTACCGAACAAGGCGGAACTTATTCCAACTTGAGGACCGAATCTGCAACCCTCTAGTTAAGCGATCACTGCCTTTGCTACTCAACTACCGTGGCTCGTACCAAATACCGGAACATCTTTCGAAAAAATTCCGGACACATTGTATATTTTCATTTTATTTCAATGAAAATATGATTAATTGGACATCATATGTAACGTCTTTCTAAACAGAATAACTGTATATTTTGTAAACCGCATATATATGTAATGGTTTGATTTGGTTTTGGAGCACTACGGTCTACTTTTTGCAACACTAGGGATAATGAGACCGGGACCTACTGCTTAAAGCCAATTCCGAACAGCTACGAACATCCATGCCATAGTGGGATTCGAACCCACGAACTCTGATTCCGAAGGCCACCACCCTAACCTTTTGGCCATCATTCTGCGTAATGGAATTTCATACATATTATGTGTACCAAGGTATATATCAAAGTCCTAAAATATAACTTAATACCGCAAATACAATATTATGCTTTTGTATTTATAATACGTACATACATAAACGTGCGTTTTTTTAATTGCAAATGGCTTAAAATCTATAAATGTCTTACATTTCATAATTACCATAAAACAAAAAAAAATTAAAACTGTAAATTCATGAATGTATCTTTTTTATTCTAGAAATTCTTATCGATTATTGCTTTTCCATCTAGAGATTCCTCGAAATATCCTATTGCTAATATTTATAAATACCCTAATACTAATAAATCTTTCGAGTGTTCTTTACCGCAGTTACTTCGATACTGCTCTATCTCCACCCCCATTCGGAAAGCGGATCTTAACCAGCGAAGTCCCTTTCTCCCCATAATTTTCAAGTTTTTCCCCAACTCTGTCACACCTCAGATAATTTCTTCCCCTCCTGCAATAAACGCGCTATCACTTCCACTAAACGTAACACTTATCCCCCCCTATCCACCCCCGCTCTACAGAAAAGGGGCGGATTATCAGCATGCCAACAATCGTCGGGGAATTGTCAGCCCAAATGGCCTGTTTGTTAACCAAGCGTTCCCCCCTCTCCCAACCAAGCATTGCAACCCCACATCCCTCAGGAAGCCACCAACGTGAAATGTAATCTATGCATCTCGACGCTATTTAGTTCTTATATTCCCCACGTAAAGGTTTTCTTTGCTGACTCAGCAGGACTTGGCTTTTGCCACGAAACTTTGGTCATACGAGACGGATGTATTAATATCAGGGAGGAGTTTTGTTAGAAGCACAAGTGCTGAATCCGAAACAGTACCCGAGACACCAGAGGTTGCGTCTCTCTCTCTCTCTTAACACATGCTGAAGGGAGCTGAGAGTAAATCCATAATTATAAAACGGATACTCATCACCATGTGACACTTTTGTTCATGGTAATGGGATCTGAAATGCAGTGTTGTTTTTCTAATGTAACAGGCTGGCTCGAAATTTAAAAAAGGGAAAAGAAAGATGATTGAGGAACATTAGATGTGTAATTCTTAGTATACATATTCAATTAGAATATGTGCAGAAGTGTCACATGCAGCATCTAGCCTTTCATACTGAAGCAGGAAATTTCAGTAAAGGAAGCGCATATATGTATCCATTTTGACCAATATTATAATTTAGAATTAAGTAACTGTAATATAAAGCTTTTAAAGATATTGTATTGCCAATTATACTAAAAATTTTTTGCGTTGAATTTTTATCAATACTTTAATGCTACACTTCTGTATTACTTTATTTAAAACTATATTACTATAATGTTATTCTACCTACATAACTATATACAGTGAAACCCGCTTAAGAAGTTTTATAAGGGGCCAAGAGATTAAAACTTCTTAAGCAGGAAAACTTCTTAAACGGGAAAACTTAAAAAGTGCATTAAGAAAAATATTTTATCTAGTATTAATTTATTTTTCACTTCTAAATGTGTTTTCATAGATATATAGTGCTATTTTATAATTAAGAACAAATTTAGAATTTTTTGTTTAATTTATAACGTCTATTTTCAAAGCATCTACATTTTAGCCTCAACCAAGAATAATTTAATTATTTTCAACGTTAAGGAAAACTCAGGTACAGATATAGATTGAAAGGAACTAGAAATGATATAATTATATAAATTTACATTAATATATTTCTAAAAATTCTTGCTTGACTTCTTTGCAACAGATTTATTATTATAATTTAAATTTTTCATCCTTGTCTGGAATGGTTTGTAAAATGAATCAAACTAACTTTGGTTATAAAAGTTTGTATACGTTGTGCCTTACAAGCAGAGTGTCAGAATTACCTAATTTCTAAGAACTGCTATTATAACAATTGTTGGAGTGATATTTTTTTGCTATTCTCTGCAATCATTTAATATTTCTAGAAATATTTCTTTAGTATCTGTTTGGTAAAAATTTAATCAAACCTCAATGAAATGAAAATGAAGATTTGGAGTAAATAAAACTTCTTAAGCGGGAAAGCATTTAAAAGTTAAACTTCTTAAACGAAGAATTTTACAATTATAAAAGTACGAATAAAACTGGGAC
>CM063500.1:7768370-7860870 GCA_032207245.1 Pardosa pseudoannulata | reverse complement strand
ACATATATATGTATATGTACATATACATATGTATGTATTTATATCTTTATATATACATTTATACATATAAATATATGTATATATATATATATATATATATATATATATATATATATATATATATATATATATATATATATATATATACATATATATATATATACATATATATTTATATATATATATATATATACATATATATACATATATATATATATACATACATATATATATATATATATACATACATATATATATATATATATATATATATATATATATATATATATATATATATATTTGTATATATACATTTATATATAGATAGAGAGAGAAATAGATATATTGGCTTCAAATATGGAATAATATTATAACAGTAATAGTAAAGGAAGACATACCTTTCAAATCCAAAACACCATTAATTTTGAATTTCAGTATAAAAACATATTCGTGATATATTTTGCATCCTGTCATGGTTCCTTTCCGTATAATTTAAATAGTATTGGTAAATTGGATCCCCAAATGTGTCCGTGGGGCTCACTAGACATACCATTACATTAGTGAATCTTGTACATTTTCTCCCCAATATATTAAGAAAAGTTAAACTGAATCATTGAACCAGAACTTTAAACACACAGAAAAAGACTATAGATATTTGAAGACTTTGAAAGAAATATACAATCATTTAAACAGTGAATATTAATTTATTTTTACACGAAATTTAATCGGCTATTATTTTAAAACTATTTTAATGAATATTTTAGTAAATATATAAACTGTAAATGATTGCTAGGTAAATTAATAAGTATTTTCTTTTATATTGGAGCGAGTAACTAATTTTACTACTCAAACTCATTTCACTTAGAGCAAGTAAAAATATTGCATTACTAAAATTTGTAATTTGTAAAATATTGTTAATCTATAACCTTTTGGCTTAATATTATTTTTTGTAGAATATTTTAATGTTTTTGTTGATTGTGCATATTAATATATCCTCCCACCGTGTCTTCGGTGGTTGTAAACATTTTTGGTTGACTGTGGGAGGGAATGTTATCTGTTATATGTCCAGTATTGTCAATAATTATTCGTGTCAAATGAGAATCTTCAAAACTGTTTTGATTGTAGATATGAATATCTCCTCCCATCGTGGCTTCGGTGGTTGTAAACCTTTCTGATTGGCCGTGGAAGGGAGTATTACCTGATATCTGTATTATCTATAATAATCCGTGTCAAAAGATGATCTACCGTATTTGTTGATTGGTTATATGAATCTCTCCTTCCACCGTGGCTTCGGTGGTTGTAAACCTTTTGGTTGGCCATGGGAGTAAGTGTTGTCTGTTATCTATCAAGTATTGTCCTTATTTATTCATATCAAATGAGAATCTACCAAACTGTGTTAATTGTGGATATGAATCTCTCCTCCCACCTGGCTTCGGTGGTTGGAAATGTGTCTGGTTGGATGTGGGAGGGAGCGTGATCAGTTATTATCTGTACAGTATTGTCAATAATTTTTCTTGTCAAATGAGAATCTATCAAATTGTGTTGATTGTGGATATGAATATCTCCTCCCACCGTGTCTTTGGCGGTTGTAAACCATTTTGTTTGGCCGTGGGAGTGAGTGTCATCTGTTATCTGTCCAGTATTGCTAATAGTTTTTCTTGTCAAATGAGAATTTACCAAACTATGGTGATTGTGGATATGAATCTTTCCTCCCACCGTGGCTTCGGTGGTTGTAAACATTTTTGGTTGGCCGTGGGAGTGAGTGTTATCTATTACCTGTCGAGTATTTTCAACAATAATTCATTTCAAATGAGAAGCAACCACACTATGTTGATTGTGGATATGAATCTCTCTTCCGTATCTTCGGTTATAAAATTTTTGGTTGGCCGTGGGAGTGAGTGTTATTTGTTATCTATTCCAGTATTGTCAATAATTATTTGTGTCAAATGGGAATCTACCAAACTGTGTTGATTGTGGATATGAATCTCTCCTCCTACCGTAGCTTCGGCGGTTGTAAACCTTTTTGGTTGACCGTGGGAGTGGGTGTTATCTGTTATCTATCCAGTAATGTCAATAATTATTCGTGTCAAATGAGAACCTACCAAGCTTTATTGATTGTGGATATGAATCTTTTCTCCCACCGTGGCTTCGGTGGTAGTATGGTTGGGCATGGGAGTGAGTATTATCTGTTCTGTCCAGTAGTGTTATGTTCTCTGAAAGTCCGATACCACCGTTGTCGTACTAGGTCGAGTGTCTGTTGTACGTTGAAAACTAATATTTGTGACGTCACAAGGTGCAATGGAAAATTCTTCCTTTACGGGAATACTTTGCTAATGTCAATAGTAATCGTTTTCGATTATAAAAACAGTAGAACAATAATGTAATGTTTTCCATATCTTTCATTTATTAAATGTAGTTTAAAGGTAAAAAAAAGATATCTAGATAAATATCTGTAAACTATAACAAGCAAATTAAAGAAAGGGAATGTAAGACACCTTTTTATCTTTTAATTTTAACTTCTTTATTCTTTATTATTTTAGTCAGGTGTTAAAATATTTTATTACTCTCCAGAACAGTTAGTAATTATGATC
Source organism: Pardosa pseudoannulata (assembly GCA_032207245.1). Classification (NCBI taxonomy): domain Eukaryota; kingdom Metazoa; phylum Arthropoda; class Arachnida; order Araneae; family Lycosidae; genus Pardosa; species Pardosa pseudoannulata. The sequence continues at coordinate 7,858,279 of CM063500.1, read as the reverse complement.
AACACAAGTAGCCTCTCCTAATTTTTAATATCAAATTATATTTTGAAAATAAATAAAAATATTTTAAATAATAAATTTTCCACAATAAGTTTTCTTCCAATTTATCAGACCATGACATTTTTTACACTAATTCGGATCGTTAAATATAGTTTGGAAAGTTTCCAAGCTTTTACAAAGGAATTTTAATTATGGTAGTGAAAGTAAAAACTTTTTTAAAGTATAGTTATATTTGATTTTGTCTCGATATAACCAGTGAAAAATAAATTTAAGAGTAGAAAACTTTCTAGCTTCCAAACTATTATTTTCGTTATCCTGATTTTACTTTTTACGAATAGTTAAGATATATTGAAGCTGTAATATTTATTAAAAAATGCACATCTTAAAATGAGATTTAAAAAACACAAATTCATTTTGGCATACAATGTATTTGAGTTGAATTGCAAATATAAGAATTCACTTAGGCTGCAATTTTTATTTTTCGAATAGTTGAAGCATTTGTATTAACTTCCTATTGAAAACTACAATCTATCTTTCTATAGTTAATAAATTTATAATTCTATATTCCCAAGACAAGAAGAGTTCAAGAATAACCTGGCGTGCAATAGATAGCTCGTTAATGTACGTGCAATTAAAACTGTTAATTCAACCTTACAGTGTCTCTTTCAGTTAGTTTATGCGCCATCCTAAATTTTTGACTTGAAAATTAATTATGAAAATCATCTGACATTAATTGCAAAACTAGTTAATATTACAGGATTTGAAGTTCTTTAGAGAGATTTAATCTTTTCACCTCTGTGCATTACTTCTGTTAAATAAAAGGCAATTAGTTATCTACAGTTTTCTTGCCACTCTAAAGCTGTATTGTCAAACAGGAGTTCGTATGTGATTCAGTTTTTGAGTAATAGATAGCAATTTAAGGTTACATCTTTACTTTTTGCCTAATTTAAAATTTTAATATTTTTTTATCTTTTCATCCTAATAAATAGGTATCCGTATAGCTTTTTAAGCTCTACTGCCTTCTTTTAAAGGCAGTTATCTTCAGTTTTCGTATTACTGTAAATCTGCATGATCAAACAGGAGTTCGTATGTGATTCAGTTTTTGAGTAATAGATAGCAATTTAAGGTTACATCTTTACTTTTCGCCTAATTTAAAATTTTAATGTTTATTTCATTTTAATAAATAAGCATCCGTGGAGCCTTAAAAAAGACAATTATCTGCAGTTTTCGTATCATCCAAAATCTGTATGGTCAAGAGTTAACGTGGGATTCAGTTTTTGAGTAATAGATAGCAATTTAAGGTTACATCTTTACTTTTTCCTTAATTTAAAATTTTAATGTTCTTTGGTCTTTTCATCCTAATAAAATGTATTCGTAGAGCCTAAGCTCTACAGTTTTCGTGTCACTCTAAAGTTGTATGGTCAAACAAGAGTTAATGAGGGATTTAGTTTTTGAGTAATAGATAGCAATTTAAGGTTACATACTTACTTTTTTCCTGATTTAAAATCTTAATGTTTTTTGGTCTTTTCATTCAAATAAATAGGCTTCCGTAGAGCCTTAAAAACGGCAATTATCTACATTTTCCGTATCACTCTAAATTTGAATGGTCAAACAAGCGTTAGTGTGTGATTAAGTTTTTGAATAATATCTAGAAATTTAAAATTACATTATTTTTCCCCTAATTTAAAATTTTAAAGTGTTTTGGTCTTTTCATCCTAATAAATAGACATCCGTGTAGTCTACACAATATTTACCTAACACATTTCTAGAAAATTATATGAATTAAATTAGTTTTTATCATAACATAACTTGATTCTAAATGCTAATGAGTAACGATTATATTTTTATGTCATTTAACACTAAACATACCAAAACTTAATACTTGACTATTTATTTTATTTTATTTATTCATTTTATTAACTTAATATACACTTATTTCTTGTATTTCTATTTTAATTCCTTACCCATTGCATTTTTTACATATACATTACCGGTCATTTGAACATTTATGGGTATGTTTAGTGTTAAGACTCTTATAGTATCAAATTTTTAAATGTTTAAAAATTCATGTCTATTATGTATACAAGTGCATACCTTTATTAATTAATATTTTTATTCTAATTTCTTGTTTGTTTCTTTGCATTTACAGATGCCTTAGTCCTAGATCGAGGTACTTTTATGAACCCTGTCCGTTTCCAGCTGCTGGTAAGCATCTAGCTCATTCTATAAGACTATAGTTCAGTCATAAATATCTTTTTACTATGTCATTTTAGGCTGCCTTATGCTAGGAAAGTTCTGTAACGTGTTTCACTGAATTGTGTAATTCAGTGGAATAGGTAAAAATTAATGTCTCCAAATTTGGCAATATATCTTCAAGTTTGGCAACACAATTTAATCGACAAATTTGGCTTCCTGTCAATTAAATAAAAGTAATATAAAGAAGACGAAATAAACAAAATACATACTTGAATGTGGGTATCTATTGATTTTTTTAGTTCACTTAAAATGATATAGTTAATTCTTTTCTCTATATATAGTATAGTAAAATAGTAAAAAGATTTATATAAGGGTAGTGGTCGAGATGAGCAACACCAAGTATATGTGTGTAACAAAGTATGTGTGTTACATATACAGTGAAACATATGCATAATTATGTTTGTGTAATTCAGTATGTGTGTGTGTTTTTTATACAGTTAAACCTTTGTATAGTGACATGTGTATAACAGAGTACGTCTTTGTGTGTTTGCTTATGTATACAGTAAAACCTGAATTGCAAAGTATGTGTAATTATATATACAGTGAAACATTTGCATAATGACGTTTGTGTTACAGAGTATGTGTGTGTTTGTTTATACAATGAAAACTATGTATAGCGATAGGTGTGTAACAGAGTATATCTTTGCATGTTTGCTTGTGTGTACAATAAAACCTGAGTATAAATATATTGTTTATATCGATATTTTATCTGAATCTGAGGAGTTACATATTTTCTCAATGCAAATTCATGAATGTATTAGTAATTGTGTTTATAAATATTTATAGATTAAATACTTTAAAAAAGTTAAATTATATCACTTGTAAAATTCAAGGTATGGGCACACTACTTACATAAAGATAATAAAAATTTAAATTTAATGCACAAATAATCAAACCATACAAAAAACAATATTATATATATATATGTATATATATATGTATATATATACATATATATACATATATATATACATATATATATACATATACATATATACATATATATATACATATATATATATATATATATATATATATATATATATATATATATATATATATATATATATATATATATATCCGTGGGTATGTATTAATTTATAAAAGCGATAAATTCAAAGGAAAAGACATAGCTACAGATTGATTTCCTACAAAAATATTTTTCCCCGAGTGCAATATATCTCTCTTTGCCTCCCAGCAATTCATTTTCTGCAGCAGTTATTTCTCTTAGGGTGGCAACATTTGGGAAAACGATTCAGCTGCGATAAAACATATCTCAAAATATACTTTTTGCCTCGAATTTGTCCTTTTTTGATATATTTTCGGAAACTGGACCTGAGTTTAGCAATAACCTGCAGGATAAATATAAAGAAAGATCTTCCTACAAAAGCTTTTCACTCTTTTTTTCTGTTTTTAAAATTTCACTTATAAGATCTTATTGATGATATGTCAAGGGATGGATTTTCTGGTGTACTTGTTGCTGTTGAATTTCGAAATGACATATTTTGCAATATTTATATAGGTTTTATATAAATCTCTTTTTACCAGTGCATTAAGTATTTAAAGGCATTACCACATTATTGTACTTGTATGCACTATAACCTGTTCTCAGGTCCGCACGTCTATATTCATTTCGGGTATGTTTGCTATGAAATCAAAATTAGAGAGAGAGTACTTTGCGCTTGCGCTCTAAAAATTCTTGTAATTATAGTCCTTAAATTATGAATAATAAAAGAAAGATTAACGATTAATAAAGAAAGATTAGATTAGATAGATTTGCATCTATCTCCTTTCATAAAATTAAATTAATTTTAATAGCAAATACACACTACCGTTTAATAATAAGTCAAAAATGAAAACATATAAAAGAAATTTTATTAAAATAGCCTGCCAGCTCTCCCTTTACTGTCCGTTAAAAAATTTAATGTTATTTTTGAAAAAAGTCAAAATAAGTCTGGGAGTTGAATGTCGGAATATTTTGAAGAAAAAGAAAAGAAAAGTAAACTTAAATAATGAATTTAGGGGTTTATTTTTTTATTAACTTAAAAAAATCTTGAAGATCATCCAGTTGGTATATATATATATATATATATATATATATATATATATATATATATATATATATATATATATATATATATATATATATATATATATATATATATGTATATGTATATGTATATGTATATGTATATGTATATGTATATATATGTATATATGTATATATATATATATATATATATATATATATATATATATATATATATATATATATATATATATATATATATATATATATGTATGTATGTATATATATGTATATATATGTATATATATATATATATATAGATATATATATATATATATATATATATATATATATATATATATATATATATATATATATATATATATATATATATATATATATATATATATATATATATATATACATATATATATATATATATATATATATATAATAAAAATATATATATGTATGTATGTATGTATATATGTATATATATATATAGATATATATATATATATATATATATAATTGTGTTCAGTGCATTGTTACTGCATCAGGGGGACGAGCAATGAAAATTATGATTGAAAATTGGGTCTCAAATTTTAAAAGTTTGAATAGGACTGCCTTACAGAGCATTAATAATAGTAACAAATATATCAGAAATGAAACTATAAGGAACAGGAAACGATGTGCCAATAAATCATTTAAACCATACGCAACAGAACAGCATGTGAAGGGTGAAACATTTATCAATGTATCATTTTACTTGTATTATTTACCTCTGGGGGTGGCAGGTCAAGCCTGGAGGGGGAGGTCTCCTGCTTGCTTCTTGCTTCTAAATTACGAGGATCCACTTGAGTTGTGTTCTTTTACTTCGTCAAACAATAGATTATAAAAACGCTATATGGCTTTAAAAACAAGTATCTCCCCATGAGAGCAGGCCTAGGGAGAGACGAATCATGTGTGTCCATTTTCGAAATATATCAGGGAATACAAATAAAATACACACTAATATATATAAAATTTCAAAATTATAAAAGTATAGTTCGTAGTTATTCAGGCACAAGTAACGTATAACTTAATATTTAGAAATATACAATATAAATGGCCTATATAATAATAGCCTAATTTATCTGTCTGCCTATCCTTGAATTTATATAGCGGTTGGACCTGGAATGGATAGAGGCATCCAAATATGATTCTTGATGAGTTAGGCTTAACAAAATACAAAACGAGTAAAGCTTATCTTCTCTTAAACTATCTATCAGATTCTAAAATAAATTTGTATAAATAGGCTTCATACCAGAGCGAAAAATACTGTCACCTTCAAAACGTTCGAAATCCACCTTTTTCCCCCTTTTCCAGCGTTTAATGGAATTATTTCAAGCCATATTTCCCCCAGTTAAATGGAGATTAAATTTATCAATTATTCCCATAATAAATTGGTAAAATTAACATTTTTTCTAGCATCATGACGCCATTCCTTTAACAATCTCATTTAATCATTTCTTATTTTAAATAATTTAAATATCGTCTGCATTATTTTCATAGTTTTTATCCCTGAATTTAGATATTACGTAAATAATTTTCTTTTATACTTGGCTTAAATAATAGATTAAGTATATATGCGATAATTTTAAATTTAATCATCGATTACTTTTTGTTGCAATGAAATTTTATCACCGGTATTAACAACAAATTATTTTCATAAAAGTCTATGATTCTATTTCACGGACTAATAAATATCTAGCTTTTAAGTTATATATCTTTGAAAACTAAGAAGTTTGTTCGTTTGTGTGTTTGTTTTTTATACATAACCACACAGTTTGACTAAATGAATTCAATGTGATTCTAAACTGTATTCACAGTATCGGAAGACTTTAGAGGAGTATGAAGATAAACAAATTATTGAGCGTGTACCAGATAATTCTCAGCCAAAAAACAAACCATCTTTTTACCTGCCTCACAGAGTACTTTACAGTTCTAGAAAGTTAAAATTTTTCACTAATTCCGTCATACGACGTGCTATATGCTAGTTCCAAATAAACATGCACATTCTTGAATAGTGCTGATACTTAATTTAAAATAAACTATCTCCAATTACATAAAAAATAATCTCTTACTGTCATGTGGTGTGTAAAAAAAGACAACAAATCCGGTCGAAAGAAATGGATTGTTGTAATATTTTGGTGCATTAATTTTGAACATTACAACCCGGAAATATTTTGCCTTCACAGTATTGGGAGACTTTAGAGGAGTATGAAGATAAACAAATTATTGAGCGTGTACCAGATAATTCTCAGCCAAAAAACAAACCATCTTTTTACCTGCCTCATAGAGTACTTTACAGTTCTAGAAAGTTAAAACTTTTTACTAATTCCGTCATACGACGGGCTATATGCTAGTTACAAATAAACATGCACATACTTGAATAGTGATGATACTTAGTTTAAAATAAACTATCTCCAATTACATAAAAAATAATCTCGTACTGTCATGTGGTGTGTAAAAAAAGACAATAAATCCGGTCGAAAGAAATGGATTGTTGTAATATTTTGGTTCATTAATTTTGAACACTCCAACCCGTAAATATTTTGCCTTCACATTATTGGGAGACTTTAGAGGAGTATGAAGATAAACAAATTATTGAGCGTGTACCAGATAATTCTCAGCCAAAAAACAAACCATCTTTTTACCTGCCTCATAGAGTACTTTACAGTTCTAGAAAGTTAAATTTTTTTACTAATTCCGTTATACGACGGGCTATATGCCAGTTCCAAATAAACATGCACGTTCTTGAATAGTGCTGATACTTAATTTAAAATAAACTATCTCCAATTACATAAAAAATAATCTCTTACTGTCCTGTGTAAAAAAAAGACAACAATTCCGGTCGAAAGAAATGGATTGTTGTAATATTTTGGTGCATTAATTTTGAACACTCCAACCCGTAAATATTTTGCCTTCACATTATTGGGAGACTTTAGAGGAGTATGAAGATAAACAAATTATTGAGAATGTACCAGATAATTCTCAGAAAAAAAACACGGCAATTGAGAAAGAGACTTACGCAGTCATATGGAGTTTAAAGAAGTTTGAGACTTGGATCTTTGGTTCAAAGGTCGAGCTAATAACTGACCCTTTAACTTTCATTACAAAGAATGCTCCACAATCGTCGAAGCTTCAGAGATGGTCGTTAGCTCTACAAAGATATGACATCTCCATATCACATTGCCCAGGGTCAAAGTTGTCGAACGCAGACGCTTTGTCCAGACTGATACCTAATTAAAAAACAGTCCTTCAGACTGATTTTTTACATACCTCATAGTGTACTTTACAATTCTGGAAAATAAAAATTTTACTGATCCCGTCATATGACGGGCTGTATGCTAGTCACAATAATAACAGTACATTGGCGATGGGGATTGGAATTTATAGTACTGCAACTAGTTCTTTAAATAAATAGCAGAAAATTTCAACATCATCTTCAAACAGAAGTATAATTCCGGAGAATTAATTTTTACCCTGTTTGGAGTTTGGCATACTAATTACAAGTTATAAGTTTAAATACATCTAAAAAATTTGTGGAAAAAGCATTCATTTTCCATAGTTTTTCACTGAACAGTAATAAATTATGAATTTACGAAAAATCTTAAATACAGATTGACACTCTTTATAAAATCTTTCACCGTCGATTAATTTTCCGTTAACATTCCTCCAACACGTTGAATTTCCAAACAATAAGGGCGATTATACTTATCCTTAGTAATAATTCTTTCGTACTTCATTTATTCCGACAAAAACTTTCTCCAAAAATTAAATCGGCAGTGACAAAACTCCCATTTATATCTGAGCTCGAAAAGAATATCAGAGAGAAATTGGGGGAAAAAATCCTGCTAAAAGTTATGCAATAAGCTTTATTCAATTAATGGGACGCTATTAAGAGAGACGGGTGTCGAAACAAAACGGAAAATAAATTTCAATTTGTGAAAGAAAGAAAATAAATAGTTTTCCTTTCTACTTCCATATATCATGAACGGCAAATCATTTCCAACTGTTGCCAACGCAACGGAAAATACTGAGGTGAGAAATGCATCATGCGAGAACGAATTTTTGACACCAGATGTAGCAGCGCTTTGAAAAATTCCTTTGCTTTCATTTCAACAAGTTTGATAGAAGGCTGGCAGCTTTTTTTTCCTTCTGTATTTGTACTAACTAATTGCCAAAATTGTTATATTTTTATTACTGTAATTATTGCCAGTTTCTATTTTATTGGTTGTGATATAACACCTGATATATGGAGCGACTGTAAGAGCGTTTCTTTTATAGTAGAGACATGTGATGAACGAGAATACGTAAAGTAATAAAAATACCAAGCAGTTATAAGTATTTTTTATGAGAACTCTTGTTTTTTTATGTGATAATAATATTAATTTATTGTACATGCAAAGAATTGCTATATTTTCAATATGTAGGGAAATGGAAAAATTCCGTTCATTTCAACAAGTTTGATAAATTCTAGACACCTTTTTTATTTTCTATATTTGTCCTAATTGCCAGAACTTCTGTTTTTTATTACAGTAATTATTGCCGGTTTCTGTTTTACTGGCTGTGATATAACACCTGATATATGGAGCGACTGTAAGAGCGTTTCTTTTATAGTAGAGACATGTGATGAACAAGAATCCATAAAGTAATAAAAATACCAAATAGTTATAAGTATTTTTTATGAGAACTCTTGTTTTTTTATGTGACAATAACATTCATTTATTGTATATACAAAGAAAAGCTATATTTGCAACATAATGTACAGAAATTTTTAAAAATCTTTTCATTTTAACAAGTTTGATAGATTTTAGGCACCTTTTTTATTTCCTATGTTTGTACTGACTAATTGCCAGAACTTCTGTTTTTTATTACACTGATTATTGCCAGTTTCTGTTTTATTGGCTGGGATATAACACCTGATATATGGAGCGACTGTAAGAGCTTTTCTTTTATAGTAGAGACATGTGATGAACGAGAATCCGTAAAGTAATAAAAATACCAAGCAGTTATAAGTATTTTTTTAATCAGAACTCTTGTTTTTTATGTGATAATAACATTCATTTATTGTACAAAGAATTACTATATTTTCAATATGTACGGAAGTGGAAGAATTGCGTTCATTTCAACAAGTTTTATAGATTCTAGGCACCTTTTTTATTTCCTATATTTGTACTGACTAATTGCCAGAACTTCTGTTTTTATTACACTAATTATTACCAGTTTCTGTTTTATTGGTTGTGATATAACACCTGATATATGGAGCGACTGTAAGAGCGTTTCTTTTATAGTAGAGACATGTGATAAATTACAATCCGTAAAGTAATAAAAATACCAAGTAGTTATAAGTATTTTTTATGGGATAACTCTTGTTTTTTATGTGATAATAACATTCATTTATTGTACATACAAAGAAATGCTATATTTTCAATATAATGTACTGAAAATTTTAAAAATTCCGTTCATTTCAACAAGTTTGATAAATTCTAGGCATCTCTTTTATTTCCTGTATTAGTACCGACTAATTGCCAGAACTTCTGTTTTTTATTACACTAATTATTGCCAGTTTCTGTTTTATTGGCTGTGATATAACACCTGATATATGGAGCGACTGTAAGTGCTTTTCTTTTATAGTGGAGACATGGAATGAACGAGAATCCGTAAAGTAATAAAAATACCAAGTAGTTATAAGTATTTTTTTATCAGAACTCTTGTTTTTTATGTGATAATAACATTCATTTATTGTACATACAGAAAAATGCTATATTTTCAATATACTGTGGGGAAATTTTAAAAAATCTTTTCATTTCAACAATTTTGATAATTCTAGGCACATTTTTTAATTCCTATATTGTTACCGTTATTGATACGAGCAACTCAATACCGGTACTTGAGCATAGCAAGGTTCTGGTAGTGATTATAAAAAAAAATGACAAACTATTTAAAAACGAAAATGTAGATTTATTTTAAATCTTAAAATAAAAACATATTCTCCGATGTCTGCCTTCGTGCCGGAAAAAATGCACAAGTCAAAAAAAAAAAAAATTCCAACAATCCTCTTATATATCCAGTAGCAGACATCGCATAAAATTTAACATATACATGCAACTTCCTCTCCCACTCAGCCAATCACAAAATTACACAGTTCGTAGCTGCCGAGTGAGAGTTGAAGTCACAATCAAACATACAGCGAGAGTCAGCTTTACAAATTGCGATTAAGAAGCCTCGGTTAACTTTAAACAAAACAAAAACAAATTGCCGGGATTCACCGGAGGTTGAGAAGGTGCCGATTCGGCTGCAACTTTTAACATATATTAGTACTGACTAATTACCAGAACTTTTGTTTTTTATTACACTAATTATTGCCAGTTTCTGTTTTATTGGTTGTGATATAACACCTGATATATGGAACAACTGAAAGAGCGTTTCTTTTATAGTAGAGACATGTGATGAACGAGAATCCGTAAAGTAATTAAAATATCAAGTTGTTATAAGTATTTTTTATCAGAAGTCTTGTTTTTTTATGCTATAATAGCATTCATTTATTGTACATACAAAGAAAAGCTATATTTTCAACATAATGTGGGGAAATTTTAAAAAATCTTTTCATTTCAACAAGTTTGATAGATTCTAGGCACTTTTTTATTTACTATATTAGTACTGACTAATTGCCAGAACTGTTTCTTATTACACTAGCTATTGAAATTTTTTGTTATAATGGCTGTGATATAACACCTGATATATGGAACAACTGTAAGAGCGTTTCTTTTATAGTAGAGACATGTGATAAACAAGAATCCGTAAAGTAATAAAAATACCAAATAGTTATAAGTATTTTTTATCAGAACTCTTGTTTTTATGTGATAATAACATTCATTTATTGTACATACGAAGAAAAGCTATATTTTCAATATAATGTAGGGAAATGTTTAAAAATTCTTTTTATTTCAATAAGTTTGATAGATTCTAGGCATCTTTTTTATTTCCTGTATTAGTACTGACAAATTGCCAGAACTTCTGTTTTTTATTACACTAATTATTGCCGGTTTCTGTTTTATTGGTTGTGATATAACACCTGATATACGGAGCAACTGAAAGAGCGTTTCTTTTATAGTAGAGACATGTGATGAACGAGAATCCGTAAAGTAATAAAAATACCAAATAATTATAAGTATTTTTTTCAGAACTCTTGTTTTTTTATGTGATAATAACATTCATTTATTGTACATACAAAGAAATGCTATATTTTCAATATGTAGGGAAATGGAAATTTCCGTTCATTTCAACAAGTTTGATAAATTCTAGACACCTTTTTTATTTCCTGTATTAGTACTAATTGCCAGAACTTCTGTTTTTTATTGCACTAACTATTGCCAGTTTCTTTTTTATTGGATGTGATATAACACGTGATATATTGAGCGTCTGTAAGAGCGTTTCTTTTATAGTAAAGACATGTGATGAACGAGAATCCGTAAAGTAATAAAAATACCAAGTAGTTATAAGTATTTTTTATCCGAACTCTTGTTTTTTTTATGTTATAATAGCATTTATTTATTGTACTATATTTTCAATATAATATAGGGAAACTTTTAAAAATATTTTCATTTCAACAATTTTGATAGATTCTAGGCACCTTTTTTATTTCCTATATTAGTACCGACTAATTGCCAGAACTTCTGTTTTTTATTACACTAATTATTGCCAGTTTCTGTTTTATTGGTTGTGATATAACACCTGATATATGGAGCAACTGAAAGAACGTTTCTTTTATAGTAGAGTCATCTGATGAACGAGAATCCGTAAAGTAATAAAAATATCAAGTTGTTATAAGTATTTTTTATCAGAAGTCTTGTTTTTTTTATGCTATAATAGCATTCATTTATTGTACATACAAAGAAAAGCTATATTTTCAACATAATGTGGGGAAATTTTAAAAAATCTTTTCATTTCAACAAGTTTGACAGATTCTAGACGCATTTTTATTTTCTATATTTGTCCTAACTAATTGCCAGATCTTCTATTTTTTATTACACAAGCTATTGCCATCTTCGGTTTTAATGGATGTGATATAATACCTGATATATGGAACGGGTGTAAGAAAAATTCCTTTATAGGAGAGACATGTGACGAACAAGAATCAGTAAATAAGAATTATGGGAGTTATTAACGTTTTTATATGAAATACTTATTTTCTTTATATGAAAGATAACGCTTTAATTCTGTTTACAAGAAAGAAAATGCTATCTTTATAGTAAAATGTAGCGAAATTTTAAAAAGTATATATTCTTCCTTTCATTTTAACAATTTGAGAGAATGCAGGAAACTTCTTTTTTCTTCTTCAATCATTGTATTAACTAATTTCTAGCACTGTCGTTATTTTTATTACACTAACTATTGAAATTTTCTACATTATTGGATGTGATTTACATGTGGAACAGATGTAAAACCTTTTTCTTTATAGCAGACACATGTGACGAGTAAGAACCCGTAAATAATAAGAATTTTCAGAGTTATTAATATTTTTCTATAAAATACTTATTTTCTTTATATGAAAGATGACACTTTAATTTCTGTATATACAAAAAATCGATATATTTTTAGTAAAATGTAGCGAAATTTAAAAATATACATATTCTTCCTTTCATTTAACAGTTTGATAGAATGCAAGAAGCTTTTCATATCTTTTTTATCTTTACACTAGCATATAGCTCTTCGTGGGACGGACTATATGCTAGTATAAAGATAAAAGAAAAAAGAACGGGATCAGTAAAATTTTTAATTTTCCAGAAGTGTAAAGAACCTTATGAGGCAGGTAAAAAAAAGGGTTTGTTTTTTTGATTGAGAATTATCTTTCAACAAAAAATAATCGAGGATTAAATTTAAAATTATTACATATGTACCTAATCCATCATTTAAGTGAAATATAAAAGAAAATTATTTACGCAATATCTAAGTTCAGTGATAAAAGTATAACAATAATGCAGACGACATTTAAATAATTTAAAATAGGAAATGATTAAATGAGATGATTAAAGGAGTGACGTCATATTTCTAGAAAAAAATGTTATTTTTACCTATTTATTATGTGATAAATTGATAAGTTTAATCGCCTGCTCTTAACCGAAAAATAGGGTTTCAAAAAATAGCAATAATAATTGTGTGTGTGTGTATATATATATATATAGAATAAATCTATATATATATATATATAATATATATATATATATATATATATATAAATATATGAATATGTATATATGTATATATGTATATGTAAAAATATATAATGTGTCGATGTTATTCATATATATGTGTATATATACATATTTATATATATAAATAAAATAAACATGACACATTATATAATTATATATATATATTATATATATATATATATATATATATATATATATATGTATATAATGTGTCGATGTTTATTCATATATATGTGTATATATAATATTTATATATATATAATATATATATATATATATATATATAAATATATAATATGTGTGTAGGTATATACAGTATACCATATATATGTGTGTGTCTGAGAGAGAGCAAGAAAGAGGAGATATTTGTATACTGATAAATTGGAATGGTTTGTTTCTTTAATTTCTAATATGCTTTTAAGCAATTACGGTAAGAAGAGAGTAAAGTTTTCACTTTTTCTGGAAGAGATCAGAGTCATGTCAAAAAAATTTATAAATCGATATTTAAATACCAGTTTTTCATATCTCCGAGGCAAAAAAGGATTCTTGTTAATTGAAAAAGAAAATCAGCCTATCGCTTTTACTTTTAAACTTAGAAACTGACGTATCATAACTTTTAATTGAAAGGTATTAAACATTGAAATACCCTCCCTTATCCATGGACAGTACGCGAGATAAATTACCTTGCATATCGCACTTTTAACAATATCGACTGAATTTAAATGAATTCGTGCTCGAACACGTTGTGATAAGGGCGTGGCCCCAGTCTTCCATCACACATCTACTTTAAAACAAATGTATAATTTATTACTTTCAAAGTTTTATAGAACTTGGTGGGCTTGGAATCGAGCTTCTTGCGAGAGATTTATTACTCAAACATAAATCCTTCATCTCAAATAAGCTAAAACTTAAGTCATGCATGAAAAATATGATAAATTTGGCTTTTTTATTTTCAAGGCTGGGCTCATAGGGTTTATGCTGACAGAAAAATTTTAAAATTCATAATAAATTATCACCAAAATACTCGGAAATGCTTCAATACAGCACAACAGAATCTAAGTCTACGGTAGTCTAAAGTGAAGCAACTTGAAATTTCATAATATAAAAATAGAAGAGAAATTCTTGAAACCTAGAAAGCAAGTTGCTTTCACTTGACACACTTGATACCTAGAAAGTAAATTTTCAGTAGGGGTGGAGGGTAAGTGGCTTGTTTTCAGTGACATGGGGTTATTGTTGAGAGAAAAATGGGAAACTTCCTAGTAAATCATCAGCGAAATACTCGGAAATGCTTCAATACAGCACATCAGAATCTAAGTCTACAATGGTTGAAAGCAAATAAACTTTAAATTTCATAATATAAATTCGTAATATAATAGCATGGAAATACTTGAATATTACACCTAGAAAGCAAGCCATCAGTAGGGGGGGGGGATCGTAGTGTATTTTCAATCACATGGGGTTGAGAGAAAAATATGAAACTTCCTAATAAATCATCAGCGAAATACTTGGAAATGCTTCAATACAGGATTTCAGAATCTAAGCCTGCGGTGGTTGAAAGCGGAGCAACTTGAAATTTCGTAAAAAAGATAGCAGGAAAATAGTTGAATATTACACCAGAAAGCAAGTTGTCAGTAGGGAAAAGGTTAGAAGTTTCCAATTACATGGGGCTTATGTTGAGAAGAAAATAGGAAACTTTCTAATAAATCATCAGTGAAATACTCGGAAATTCTCCAATACAGAACATAAGAATCTAAACCTATAGTGGTTGAAAGCGAAGCAACTTGAAATTTCATGATAAAGATAGCAGGGAAATGCTTGAATATCACACCTAGAAAGCAAGTTTTCAGTAGGAGTGTTAGTAGCAGGTTTTCAATTACATGGGGTTGTTCTTGAGAGAAAAATGTGAAACTTCTTATTAAAATACCAGCGAAATATTCGGAAATGCTTCAATACAGCACATCAAAATTTAAGTCTCCAGTGTTTGAAAGCCAAGAAACTTGAAATTTTATAATATAAATTCATAAAATAATATCAGGAAAATATTTTAATATTACACCTAGAAAGTAAGCTGTCAGTAGGGGAAAGGTTAGTAGTTTCCAATTACATGTAGCTTATGTTCAGAAGAAAATAGGAAACTTTCTAATAAATCATCAGTGAAATACTCGGAAATGCTTCAATCAGAACATAAGAATCTAAGCCTATAATGGTTAAATGCAAAACAACTTGAAATTTCATAATATAAAAATAGTAATTTCATAATACTTGAGTAATACACCTAGAAAATCATCAGTAGAGGGGGGTAGTAGCTAGTTTTTAATCATGGGGATCTTATTCTGAGAAAATTTGAAACTTCCTTATTAATCACCAGTGAAATACTCGAAAAGGCTTTAATACAGCACATCAGAATTTAAGACTACAGTGGTTAAAAGCGAAGCAACTTGAAATTTCGTAATAAAGATAGCAGGAAAATACTTAAATATTACACCTAGAAAGCAAGTTGTCAGTAGGGGGAAGGTTAGTAGTTTTCAAATACATGGGACTTTTGTTGAGAAGAAAATAGGAAACTTTCTAATAAATCATCAGTGAAATACTTGGAAATGCTTCAATACAGCACTTCAGAATTTAAGCCTACGGTGGTTGAAAGCGGAAGAACTTAAAATTTCATAATATAAAAATAAAAATTTCATAATACTTGAATATTACACTTAGAAAATCATGAGTAGAGGAGGAGTTAGTAGCTAGCTTTCAATCACATGGTTTTTTTTGTTCTGAAAAAAATATGAAACTTCCTTAAAAATCACCAGCGAAATACTCGAAAAGACTTTAATACAGCACATTTTAATCTAAGTCTTCAGTGGTTAAAAGTGAAGCAACTTGAAATTTCTTAATAGCAGGAAAATACTTGAATATTACAAAATCTACAAAAGACAATATGCAGTTAAGGTTAATATTAGACAACTAATGATTAATATTAGGTAATCTTAACTTATTGTTAATCTTAGATAATCTTAACTCATTGTTAAAATTAGACAATCTTGATTCATGGTTATTAAGTCTTGCTTAGAAAGCTATCTATAAAACAGGGGTAGCGAAGCTCCTTGATAGTCCGAGACATTTCTCAAAATTTAAAATTTTTCGCGAGCCACAATTAAATACGTATTTAAAAGGTATTAAAAATTTTTTTTTACAGAAATTATATTTATTGAATGTCATTTGAAAGTTCTTCGTCCTTTAATTTTTCAAGAAAATATTTTAATTGTCGATGACTTTTTGCTTTGGTGCGAATGTAATTTACAATGTGTTGCACTGTTTTCATAATATTAGGATATTTTAAATATTCTGTAACGAGATGTTCTCGTTGAATTTTGCAGTGAATCGGTATGAATTGTGGAATTTGAGAATCATCTCTTAAAAGCCCAAGAAGACCGATTTTTATTACCCAGCATTGCAGGAGCTCCATCAGTTGTAATAATTTTTAATAAACAAAAAGGAAACAAACTTAAAGGAACTCGGGTACATTTATCGAGAGCCACAAATAATCCTTTACAGAGCCGCATGTGGCTCGCGAGCCGCAAGTTGGCCACCCCTGTTATAGAAGAACCTTCACTGTTCTGGGCGATTTCCTTTCCAGATTTTGGAGAGTCGTATGATTATTCCTGGAAACAGGACAAACAGTTACAGTTAATATTAGGCAACTTAGCTTATGGTTAATATTAAACAATTTTAACTTATAGTAAATATTAAACAGTTTTAACTTATGGTTAATATTGGAAAATCTTAACTCCTTAATATTAAATAATCTTGATTCCTGGTTATTAAGACTTGCTTATCAAACTATCTCTAGACAAACCTTCATTGACCTGGGCGATTTCCATTCTAGATTCTGGCACGTCGTGTGATTCTTCCTGCGAACAGGGCAAGAAGCGGGGCGCATTGGGGCGCCTCTTCCGTTCCTTGGGTCCCAAAAAGGACCGGGAGAAAAGTTCTCCTCGACACAAATGTGCCAAGGCTCAACATCAACATCAGCAACAGCAGCTCAACGTCAAGTATCTCGCTGATGGTAAGTCAGGATGTTCCACTTACATTCTTTAGGCTGAGGCTTCTTGCTGATCTGCGTGAAGCGATGCTGTCTAACGCAATATCGTTGGAAGTGATTTTCCTTTATTATTTTGATCCTCTTGGTGTAACGTCATTTGCGCATGTTTGGACTGCTCCAACAAAACGAAAAGACCTGCGTATTTGTAGTTTGCTGTTCTAACTAGTCAGTGTGGTTAATCTAGTTGATCGAGTCCTGGTATCACTAAACTGTCAATCGAGTACTCCCAGTAGTTGCCTGGTAATTTTCTATATAATCTACCATCATGATTATTTTGGCTATTCTTTAGAATATTTGATTATTTTTTAAAGTTATTTGATTATATTATAAGTTAATTGCACCACTAAAGGAGGAAAAAAACTCTCCAAAATTAAGTGCAGAAACTAGCAAATAACCGAAGCCTATTCCAATGATTCGACATAAGTCATTCGGCCAAAAGAAAGCCAGCAAATATAAGCTCTTGATCAGCTCACAATAAGATAGCAAAATTGTATGGTAGTTCAGGAACTCCTTAAGCTTGGCAACCACTGATCTAGACAGTGCTGGGGTTGTTTATTACTTACTTTTTTTTTCTTTCCCTAACACTAACAGAATTCCATTCGCAACGAGACACTTTCATTTAAAACTTAATACCGTCTTGGTACAATAAAAAGAAAGATTATTTCCCAGCGGCAACAACCACTCTTGTAACAGCATCATTCTAGCAGCGGCTGCTCACCAACCTGCATTCCCCAATCTTCCCTTTTGAATCCATAGAATGGGTAGAGTACTTCTCTTCTACATAGTAGTTTGTGGGTTCAAATTCCACTTCTGTCATGGATATTCGTAGCCGTTTTGAATATATTTTAAGCAGTAAGTCCTGATCTCGTTAGCTTTCAAATAGCAAAAAAAGTAGACCGTAGTGCCCCAAACCAACCGCACAAACATGTTGTCGAAAATTGAGTTAAAATTTTCAATGCTTTCCCGTTCAGAGATGGGTATTCATATTTTATAGAAAGCCAAAAATGAGATATCGAGAAAAATGTTAGTTTTTATTTTTTAATCTGAACGCTAAAGAAACTTTTCGTCAGATGTGTTGAAGCTTACAATGAACAATCATCCCTTCTTTTTCTGAGGATATCAAAAAAATTTTCATGCATCATTTTTCCTTTTTTCATTTCAACCTTTCAACCTTTCGAACCCAACAGCAAGGTCGATAGGGTTAATAATTGGGAGAAGGTCAGTCTTCAAAACACCAAAAGGAACATGGAGCATTGTAAAAAAACACCCTGTAACCTTACGCTTTTTCATATAAGAAAATATATAATAAACACCGACGACTACTCGTTATTGCATAGTTGTCGTGGATTTGGTAAAGTAACGAGAATCGTTGTAAATCAACCGTAAATTCTTACAAAAATTTTATCACACACTCCTGGTATATATTATAATAAAATTTTTGGATCATTTTACAGATTTTACTTCAGTAAGGTTATTAAAACTCAATTTAAATATTAGTGAAGCCGAAGTTTTTATGAAAATTCAGTATACAGACATAACTTTTCCTATAATTTAACAATTTAATCAGTAAACAAAATAACACCCAAAAAACGGTCAAAATATATTTTTATGTAATAACAAAGAAAATTAGAAGCATTAAAGAAAATTAAAATTAAAGGAACTACAGTGGACTCCGCTTAATGTGATCAGTTTGGGACATCTTGATTTTAATGACAATAACCGATTGATAACAATAAACGATATGCAAAATTAGATAAATTTACCCACTCCCTCCCTTTAATTCACACTTACTACACTTCAAAATAAAAGGAAAAAACTCACCTTATATTTATGTACTGTATATTACCCTTTAAAACATAAGAATTGTATACATAATAAAAAAATTGATCAATTGTTGACTGTCTACAGCTTTTTCTAAGAAGCTCATTGATGAATTGTTTGTAATCATAATCAACCTGTCATAACGATTTAAAATTTTGATCTTTTGTTTTACTGTAAAATCATTTCGCTTTCTGGCTTCCATATCGACAAGCTGCATGTAAGCGAGCAAGGCATAAAATGTGAATACGTTCCTTCTCATTTCGGATAATAATGTGTTGCTTTCTGCTTATCTGACAACCACTGACCACTAGCCAGGTGTGCGTATTCCTGAAAAATTCCAGGAACGTGTAATTTCCTACTCATTTGTTCATTCGCCATTTCCCTAGGTGGAAGTGGGAGAATTCTCGGAAATTCGAATAACAGTGAAGGGAAAGAAAAGAATGGGTTCCTTCTGAATACATTGTGAATATTCCTCTCCCAATTAAAATGAGGTTCGATAACTGATAATATTAACCGATGTAATGATCACATAAAACGATAATTTTAACATACAAGTGAATAGAGAAAATCGGGACGTGATTTCGATAACAATAAGCGATTGATAACATTAACCACGATCACATTAAGCGGAGTCCACTGTATTTAAAAATAAACTAATTTGCAAGCTTCGTTTAAAAATATGTTATCTAATTCTCTAATTTTTTAATGTGATTAATTTAGTTCTACTTTAATTTATATATGTTCTTATTACATTTGTTATTTATAATTGTATCACAGATTTAAGTCTAAAATAAGCTCAAATCATCAATAAAACATCTCAGATGGCTATTTTAAGCCAATTATACAGCTTCCAAATCCAGATTCAGTTATAGTTAATCAGTTAAAGTTACAGCTATATGAATATAAAATATTTTATTAGTTGTGATTTCACAAAAAAAATTACTTGAATTTTTGTAGAGTGAACATGTTTATAGGAATGGTAAGATGGTGAATTGAACGTTATTTTGTATATCGTCCCCAGATTTTCTCCTTAAGTAAGATCGATTATTAGCGCTTTTCAAGTAGAAGTTTTGATTTTTAGTATAAACAAAATTATTTTTTAAACTTTCTTGCGCTTTTTGAAAGCTTTGCTCTACAGGGGAAAGTTTAAGAGATCTTTTCGCGTTATCTTCTATTGCCCTTCGTGAAAAACGAACTTAAAGATTCTTTTTAATTTTCTCAAGGCATTTTAAATTCTAAAGAAAATAGGATTAGCGCGAAAGCAAGAGGCTTTAATGCTTCTTTACTTTTTAACTTAGACTATTTTATATACGCTACATTTTGTTTAGATTTATAAGATTATGGATAACCTTTAGTCAAACCCTCTTGCAAACAGCCATATACAGGAAAAATCTATAAATTTTATTACGTTTTCAAAAATAAATAATATTTATGAGGTAATTATTATGCAAAATAGCATATAGCCCGTCATATGACGGCATTAGTAAAATTTTCAATTTTTCAAAATTGTAAGGTACCCTATGAGGCAGGTAAAAAAATGGTTTGTTTTTAGATAAAAAAAATGGGTTTTTTGCTGAGAATTATCTGGTACACACTGAATAATTTGTTTATCTTCATACTCCTTTAATGTCTTCCGATACTGTGAATACAGTTTAGAATCATGTTAATTTTATTTAGTCAAACCGTGTGGTTATGTAAAAAAAAACGGACAAACTTCTTAATTTTCAAATATATATAACTTAAACGCTAGCTATGTATTAGTCTGTGAAATAGACTCCTAGACTTTTATGAAAAGAATTTGTTGTTAATACCACTGATAAAATTTTCATCGCAACAAAAAATAATCGAGGATTAAATTTTAAACTATCACATATGTACCAAATTTATTATTTATGCCAAATATGAAAGAAAATTATTTACTTAATATCTAAGGTCAGTGATAAAACGTATGAAAATAATGCAGACGATATTTAAATAATTTAAAATAAAAAATGATTAAATGAGATGGGTAAAGGAGGGATGACATAATTCTAAGCCGAACGATGGCCGATTGATTAGAGTGCTGGCCTTCGGTACCAGAGTTCGTAGGTTCGAATCCCACTGTGGTACGGATGTTCGTAGCCGTTCGGAATCGGCTTTAAGCTGTAGGTCCCGGTCTCATTAGCCCTCGTGTTGCAAAATAGTAGACCGTAGCACTCCAAACCAAACCAAACCATAATGCTAAGAAAAAAATGTTATTTTCATCCTCTTATATTGTGATAAATCGATAAATTTAATCGCCAGCTCTAAACCGGGGAAAATAAGGCTTGAAATAATGTCATTAAACGATCGAAAAGGGAGGAAGGGGTAGATTTCGATCGTTTTAAAGACGACAGTATTTGTAATATGAAGCCTATTTATACCAGTTTGATTTTGAGTCGGATCGATAGTTTAGGAGAAGATAAACTTTACTCGCTTTGAATTTTTGCTAACAACTCATGACGAATCCAATATGGATGCCTCTATCCAATTCAGGTCCAACCGCTTCATAAATTCGAGGATAAATGAACAGATAATTTAGGCTATTACTATATAGGGGGTACCATAACCGGTAATGTATATGCAAAAAATTCCTAGGGTAATGAATTAAAATAGAAATAAAAAATAGGTATGTATTAATAAAATAGTTAAATAAAATATTATAAAATTAAATTAAATTAAATTAAGAAATAAGTGTGTATTAAATGTTGGTATGTTTAGTCTTATTTTAAATTCATATACTTGGTGGTCCGCCAAATAAAAATTATATAATATGTAGTGGTCCTTGAAGTTTGCCGACCGCTGGTTAAAATGAGATCTGATATGTGATGCAATTTTTTTTTTTTTTTGTTAATTTTCAGTTCATGGTCGTTATCAGTTTTAGGTTGATAATCTAAAAATTTTGTTTTATCAAATTAGATTGCATTTTGACATAAATTGGCGGCATTGATCTAAGACTCTCTAAGATATAAAATATGATTTAGCGGGTTGGCTGAAAAAAAAATACAACCTAAACTGTTGGGAATCATTCTCTTCTTTTTTCCCTCTAATAAGCGGGATTTTTTTTATAACAAATCCTTTTATCAACCGATAATGAGTAGAGCTTCTCTAGACAGAAGAGAAGTATGTTATCAGCAGAGTGATTAACAAAAGGGTAAACGAACTAAACTCCCAATAACATATGTCAGACTTTTGACATATGTTCCCGAGATAAGATCCCTAGAAAAAGTAGTCTTCAATTTCCTATTACATTTTCCGAATTCCTGAACTGCTCGATAATCTTGAGATCAAGCTTACTGTGGAACGCCAAATTAGTGAATTATTTAGCAAATTGAAGATCACTTTTCTTGTGAAAAAAAATTGAACATTTTCATGCCGTAAGGATTTTTTTCTCAGATCCTTTTTCTATACAAGAAGTGCTTCTCCATACAAAACAGGCAGGCAGGGTCATGCAGTCAAAAAATAGTTTGAAAAATAGGGTAAATAATTTAAATTTTGAACAACATATGTCAGACTTCTAAGACATCTTCCCGAGACAAAAATCCTAGAAAAGTATAGACTTCAATTTCCGAGTGCATTTTCCGAATTCCTGAACTTCTCGATAATCTTGAGATCATGCTTACTGTGGAACACCAAACTATTGGATTATTTAGCAAATTGTAGATCACTTTTCTTGTGAAAAAAAACTGAACATTTTCATGCCATAAAGAATTTTTCATCAGATTCATCATTCCGAGACAAGAGTCCTAGAAAAGTATAGACTTTAATTTCCGAGTGCATTTTCCGAATTCCTGAACTTCTTGATAATCCTCAGATCATGCTTATTGGAAAGCGATAAATAAAGGATATTTTAGGAACTTGTAGATATTTTTCCTTGCCCCCCCCAATAAAAATAATTAGCTGTTTTATGCTGTAATGGGTTTCTTTCTTTCTCAGATCCTTTTTCTAAACAAAAATTGCTTCTCCAGACAAAACAGGGGCATACAATCAACAAAATAGTTTGAAAAATACTATTTTGTTGATTGTATGCCCCTGTTTGAAAAATAGGGTAAATGATTTAATTTTTGAGCAAAATATGGCAGACTTCTAAGACGTCTTCCTAGGACAAGATCCCTAGAAAAGTATAGACTTCAATTTCCCAGTGCATTTTCCGAATTCCTGAACTTCTCGATAATACTGAGATCAAGCTGATTGGAAAGCGATAAATAAAGGATTTTTTAGGAACTTATAGATCGTTTTCCTTGTCCCCTCCCAATAAAAATAGAAGAAAAAAAAGAATATTTTTATGTTATAAGTGGTTTCTTTTTCCTCAGATCCTTTTTCGAAATCGGTAATGAATAGGGCTTCTCCAATCAAAGCAAGAACATATAATCAACACAATGATTTGCAAAATATGATAAACGGTCAAAATTCTGAATAACCTATAGCAGACTTCTAACACACGTTCCCGAGATAAGATCCCTAGAAAGAGTAGACTTCAATTTCCGATTGCATTTTTCGAATTCTTGAACTTTTCGATAATCCTAAGATCATACTTATTGAGGAGCTCAATATTGGTGGATATTCCAGCAAATTTCATGTGGATAAATGGATATTTTCATGCCATAAGGATTTTTTTCTCAGATCTTTTTCTCTGTATTGGAAATGAATAGTGCTTCTCCTGACAAAACAGGAGCATGTAATCAACAAAATTATTTGAAAAATAGGATAAATGATCTAAATTTTGAAACTTATAGCAAACTAATACATCATCCCAAGATAAGATCCATAGACTGAATGTAAACTCCAATTTCTTTTACTTTTCCGAATTCCTGAACTCCTAGATAATCCAAAGATCATGCTTATTGAGAGCACCAAATTGGTGGATTCTATAGCAAATTGTAGATCGCTTTTCTTGAGGTAAACGGGTATTTTCATGCCATAAGGATTTTTTTCTCGGATCTTTTTCTCTATATTGGAAATGAATAGTGCTTCTCCTGACAAAACAGGAGCATGTAAACAACAAAATAATTTGAAAAATAGGATAAGTGATCTAAATTTTAAACAATTTATGGCAGACTTCTAATATATCATCCCAAGATAAAATCCATTGAAAGAATACAGACTCCAAGTTCTGATTAATTTTAATGTTAAGGTGTGAAATAACATAACTAAAATAAATCTGAAATACTTCATCTTACTTTTTATGGCGGGTTTTCAGTTCAGAAATGTATGTAAATTTTTATGATATTTTAAAAATGAAATAATGTCTATTTGAAATTTTATATGGAATTTTAGATTTTTTAGTAGAATTGATTGTTTTTTTTTAACAGTAAACACACACAATCATTTAGTTTGTGCATTGTGTTATGGCACGCGTGCGATTGTCCAGGATTTATGGAGTACAAACTCGAGATGCAACCTACCTCGCAAATTAGTGTGCTACTATTTTTGATTTCAAAAATTGTCAAGTGGTATAATTTTCAATATTCAAAAATTGGCAGGTATGCATTGAGCCGACATTCAGAAAAATATATTTAATCAACAGCATTCGTTTGGTTTGATTTGAAGTTCTATTCTTTTGCAATACTAGGGCTGTTCAGACTGGGACCTACTACTTAAAGCCGATTCTGAATATCTATGCCCCAGTGAGATTCGAAACCACCAACTCCAGAACCGAAGGTCAGCGCCCTAACCATTTGTTTGAGCGTTGCTTCAGCATGTCTCACTAACAAAAATTTCATTTGTAAACTATATTGAAGAAAATGATCTAAATATTTTGCCTCTTATAATTGTTTCTCCTATCCTACACTTTAAGGTGGCGTTTACAAAGGGGGGCGTTGCGAACACATGTCGGCTCCATAGGAGGGCGTTGAGTACATTTCGGCTTTACAGGGGACGGTAGCTTAAAAAAAGGTTGGTAATCAACTAACTAGATCAGGGATGGACAAACTTTTTCGACCCCAAACCGAAAAAAAAATAAGTTTGGTGGGCCAAGATAAATTTTTCTAAAGTTTTAAAAACAATATGCAAGTACCTAACGGTTTAAATACGTTAATTAGGTGAATGAAATTGCAATTTCATTTTTAAAAGTTTCTTATACTGAGGTTCGAAGAGAGATGTACTGATTTTAAGGAACGATGCTAAATGCTCATCTGTCAGTCTACTTCTGAAATTATTCTTTCTAAGGTTCAAAGTTGAAAACACTTGTTCACATATAAGAAGCAAATATACCGCTGATCTTCTGGGGGTGAGATAATAAATTTGGGATATAATATATAAGCAAAGTAGAAAAGGAGATGGATATATAATGTAAAATTTATATTTCTTTTAATTTGCCTCGAACCGGCAACTCAAAATTCTATCCGGAAGCCGGATAAAACCTGCCGGCGGGCCGGAGTTTGCCCGCTGGCCGTAGTTTGCCCATCCCTGATCTGGATGATAGCGAAGATCATGAGTACGGCGGAGTGCCACATTTGCACGGGGGGGAGATTACTTCCTCTAACAAACACTATATTTTTTATAAAACAATTTCTTTTTTCTTGCCGATAATGAATAGAGCTTCTCCAGCCTAAAAAAGGGCATATAATCAGAATGATTAGGAAAAAAAAGTTAAATGAACTAAACTCCGATCACATGGAAGACTTCTAACACATGTTTCCCAGATAAGTTCCTAGAAAGACAGTAGACTTCAATTTCCGATTACATTTCCCGAATTCCTGTTCTTCTAGATAACCGAAAGATCACATACACTGAAGAAAACGAAGAGAGCCAAATTGGCGAAGTTTTTTCTTTACATTTTTTACTTTTCCTTCTAATAAACGGCGCCGCCGACAGAGCGGAGATTATGAAAACATAATGAAACCGCGAGCAAAACTGCTGATCGCGCGACTCCGGAGTCATTCTTTTGAGAGCCCTTGCCAACACCGCGGTTTCTGAATTAAGCCGACGAGATGAGAAATGGGACGTGTGTGTGTGTCACTTTTACGAGATGACAAGTTCAGGAGACTTCCTCCACACAGACCCCCCCCTTCTGTTCTTTTAATACCGTTGCTATTTTTTTTATGATGGCTCTGAAATTCGGAAGACATTTCTCTTTAATTAGTTGAATAAATAGAGAAAAATAAATATATCTCACTAGGAACTTGTGTAGTAAATTCGAGCGGGATTATACACACACACACACACACACACACATATATATATATATATATATATATATATATATATATATATATATATATATATATATATATATATATATATATATATATATATATATATATATATAAACATATATATATATATTTATATATATATATATAAACATATATATATATATATATATATATATATATATATATATATATATTTATTTATATATATATATATATATATATATAAACATATATATATATTATATATATACATATATATATATATATATATATATATATATATATATATATATATATATATATATATATATATATATATATATATATATATATACATATATATATATATATATATTTATATATATATAAACATATATATATATATTTATATATATATATATAAACATATATATATATATATATATATTGTAGCGTTCTGGAGCTCTAATTACGCCCGAAAAAGGATAGCAGAGGCCTACGTACAGACTAAAGATCTTTATTTAGTAACACAGCGTTGAAGTTATGATAAATACAGATGAAACGATGAATGTCTACAAATGAAAATGATGATCGTTACAGGAATCAGCTTTCTAATCGTTTGGAGAGAAAAGGGGGAGGGGCACTCTCAGTCACTCGCCTCGATATTCTCAGCCGATGAGTTAATTCACAGGAGACTCGATATGTCAAAAAAAATTGTCCCTGGGCCATGAACTCCGGTCTTTTTATATCGTTGTCTGACAGCAAAATTTTCATCTCAGCTGATCAGACAGCTGGTTGATGACGTGGTGGGGAAACCGCGTGTAGACTCTAGCTGGACAGGTGCACGCCCAGTTCCAAGGGAAGTTTGCAGTAATCGGGAGCAATCTCGCCGATAATTAATCGATGTCTCTGGGCAAACCTTTGGAGAACAAAGTAGGAAAGTATTGCTGCTTCCCTTCAAATATACAGGATTTCTGTCGTGTGAGACTCTTTCTTCGGGATGCCATTGAAACCGACACTGGAAACACTTCACCAGCATCCATTTCTCATACAGAATGATTGAGATGGTCCTCGGTGAAAACAATCCTCTATTCAGCATCCTATTCTGCGCGAAGCAACGTCCTTTCACTAGGTAAAGATGAGCTCAGTTCAAATGCTCACAAAAGGCACGTCCACTATTTCCACTTTATGCCGTTTTTTCTCACGGTCATACATAAGTCTGTATCTGGGAATTTAATGTAAAGAGAATTCGTTACAATATATATATATATATATATATATATATATATATATATATGTGTGTGTGTGTGTGTATACATATATAGATATATGTATGTATGTATAAGTATATATATATATATATACATATATTATATGTATGCATCATGCCGATGTAAACTTATAGGCTTTCGCCTATAAATTTACTTTGGTACGATTGAAGTATCAAATTACGGGAAGATCCTGACAGTATATAACATAAGGGGTCGGCTGCGAGATTTTATACAAAATCTCTACATTAGTCAACATTTAATTCTCTTTTCTCTTATATATATGAAATCACAATGCTATTATTAATATTAAATTTCATACATTTTTTACAGAATTATTTTTTTTTAGTTAATAGCGGAATATATAATTTTATCTTCTCCAATCGAAAACTAAATCCTGTCCACAGCCTTAATTCAAATTACTTATTACAGCATAAAGTTCTGATCTTTTACGGGTGATTTTGAAGGTGATCTAATAACTGCTGTATAGAAATACTTTACTCCCTTCGTCATGGAAGGTTACTTCGAAATTCTGTTACCAGCGAAATGGGTTTAAATTCAAATATTTGTTACAACTAAAATTCAAATTACTTTTTACAACTGAAAATTCAAATTACTGTTACATTCTCATAAATTTTACCAAATAATTGCCTGTAATTGACACCTTGACTCTATTCAAAGTTAAATTAATTATTACAGCTAAAATTCAAATTACTTTTTACGACTAAAAATTCAAATTCCTTCTATAATATCTCAAATTTTACCGAATAATTTGCCTGTAATTGACACCTTTCACTCTATTCAAATCCAAATTACTTATTACAACTAAAATTCAAATTATTTTTTAGGACTAAAAATCCAAATCTCTGTTACAATCTCATAAATTTTACCGAATAATTGCCGTAATAGACTCATTTCGCTCTATTCATATTTAAATTACTTGTTACAACTAAAATTCACATTACTTTTTACAATAAAAATTCAAATCCCTTTTGCAGTATCTCATAAATTTTACCGAATAATTGTCTTTAATAGACACCTTTAACTCTATTCGAATTCAAATTACTTATTACAACAAATATTCAAATTAATTTTTACCACTAAAAATTCAAATCCCTTTTACAGTATCTCAAATTTTACTAAATAATTGCTTGTAATAGATACCTTTCACTATATTCAAATTCAAATTACTTTTTACAACTAAAAAATCAAATCCCTTTTACAATATCTCAAATTTGTTTCAGAGACCTTGTTACAACTGAAATTCAAATTAATTTTTACCACTAAAAATTCAAATCCCTTTTACAGTATCTCAAATTTTACTAAATAATTGCTTGTAATAGATACCTTTCACTATATTCAAATTCAAATTACTTTTTACAACTAAAAAATCAAATCCCTTTTACAATATCTCAAATTTTTCTAAATAATTGCC
Organism: Pardosa pseudoannulata; assembly: GCA_032207245.1. NCBI lineage: Eukaryota > Metazoa > Arthropoda > Arachnida > Araneae > Lycosidae > Pardosa > Pardosa pseudoannulata. Next base: position 7,828,960 of record CM063500.1, on the reverse strand, counting down.
TGCAATAGATACTTCTTACTCTATTCAAATTCAAATTACTTTTTACAAATAAAAATCAAATTCCTTTTACAAAACCTCAAATTTGTTTCAGAGACCTTGTTACAACTGAAATTCAAATTACTTTTTACGACTAAAAATTCAAATCCCTTTTATAATATCTCATAAATTTTACCGAATAATTGCCTATAATTAACACCTTTGACTCCATTCAGATTCAAATTACTTATTACAGAAAAAATTCAAATTATTTTTTACGACTTAAAATTCAGATCCCTTTTACAATATCTCATTTTGCGAAATAATTGCCTGTAATAGACATCTTTCACTCTATTCAAATTAAAATTACTTGTTACAACTAAAAAATAAAAATTCCTCTTACAATATCTCAAATTTTATTCATATGACTTGTTACAACTAAAATTCAAATTACTTTTTGCAACTAAAAATTCAAATATCTGTTACAATCTCATAAATTTTACCAAATAAATGTCTTAATAGACTCCTTTCACGCCATTCATGTTCAAATTACTTGTTACAACTAAAATTCATATTACTTTTTATAACTAAAAATTCAAATCCCTTTTGCAGTATCTCATAAATTTTACCGAATAATTGCCTATAATTAACACCTTTGACTCCATTCAGATTCAAATTACTTATTACAGAAAAAATTCAAATTATTTTTTACGACTTAAAATTCAGATCCCTTTTACAATATCTCATTTTGCGAAATAATTGCCTGTAATAGACATCTTTCACTCTATTCAAATTAAAATTACTTGTTACAACTAAAATTCAAATTACTTTATACAATTAAAAATTCAAATCCCTGGTGCAATATCATAAATTTTACTGAATAATTGCCTGTAATTGACAGCGTTGACCCCATTCAGATTCAAATTTCTTATTACAGCAAAAATTCAAATTAATTTTTACCACTAAAAATTCAAATCCCTTTTACAGTATCTCAAATTTTACTAAATAATTGCCTGCCTGCAATAGATACTTCTTACTCTATTCAAATTCAAATTACTTTTTACAAATAAAAATCAAATTCCTTTTACAAAACCTCAAATTTGTTTCAGAGACCTTGTTACAACTGAAATTCAAATTACTTTTTACGACTAAAAATTCAAATCCCTTTTACAATATCTTATAAATTTTACCGAATAATTGCTGTAATTGACAACTTTGACCTCATTCAGATTCAAATTACTTATTGCAGCAAAAATTCAAAATATTTTTTACGACTAAAAATCCAATTCCCTTTTACAATATCTCAAATTTTACTAAATAATTGCCTGTAATAGATACCTTTCACTCTATTCAAATTCAAATTACGTTTTACGACTAAAAATTCAAATCCCTTTTACAATATCTCAAATTTTACTAAAAAATTGCCTGTAATAGATACCTTTCACTCTATTCAAATTCAAATTACGTTTTACGACTAAAAATTCAAATCCCTTTTACAATATCTCAAATTTGTTTCAAAGGCTTTGTTACAACTAAAATTCAAATTACGTTTTACGACTAAATATTCAAATCCCTTTTACAATATCTCATAAATTTTACCAGATAATTGCCTGTAATGGACACCTTTGACTCCATTATATTATGAAAGCTATTCATTGTGGTGTTGGGAGAAGGATAAATGATGATTGTTGAGTAAGAGTTTCACACTCCTGTTGCCAAAAACCTGTCCAACAAAACCCAAGTAAACAGGTGTGTCACTCGTTCGGTGTTCGGCGGCAGAATTCACAAAAGCAGTTAGCTATGGTTCTTCGCACCAATAAAATTTTTTATCGCTCGCATTGAATGATATACTGAAGCTATATATTTGCCTTCTTATAAAAATGTTTGAGATGGGAAAATGTTTGCTTTGTCGGTAAAACTGAAGACGTGTTTTATGTACTCTGAGAAACAGAAATAATATTCTTCTTGGGCTATAAAATAAAAATTAAAAAATAAGCACAAAAATTTACTTTTTAATAAATCACCCTTATTTAACAAAAAACGATTAAAAAAACGAGTAAAAAAATTGCATAAACAAGTAAAAAATAATTTTCAAACAACACCTGAAAGAAAGATGGAGTGAAAACCTACTATATGAAAATTATAATGCATTGATATATGTATATGTATATATATGTATGTATATATATATATATGTATATATATAAATATATATATAATATATATATATATATATATTTATATATATATATATATATTTATATTATTATATAATAAAATTTATAAAAAATATATATATATATATATAAATATATATATATTTATATCTATATATTTATATATGTATTTATATCTATATATTTACATGTATGTATTTATATCTATATATTTATATATATGTATTTATATCTATATATTTATATATACTATATATAGCCCGTATATGACGGCATCTGTAAAATTTTTTAATTTCTCAAATTGTAAAAAACCCTATGAGACAGATAGAAAAATGGTTTGATTTTTTGGCTGAGAATTACCTTTCAACAAAAATAATCGATTAAAATAATCACATATGTACTTAATCTATTATTTAAGTCAAATAAAAGAAAATTATTTACGTAATATCTAAGTTTAGTGAAAAAACACAAAATAATGGAGAAAATTTAAATAATTTAAAATAAATGATTAAATGAGATGATTAAAGGAATGAAGTCATAATTGTAGAAAATAATTGTTATTTTTACCTATTTATTATTTGATAATTATATAAATTTAATCTCTGCTCTTAAAATGAGCTTGATAAAATGGCATTAAACGCTCGAAAAGGGGACGGGTGGATTTCGAAATTTTTAAAAGAGAACAGTATTTTTGGCTGTGATACGAAGCTTATTCATACGAATTTACTTCAGAATTGGATCTATAGTTTGGGAAAGATAAACTTTACTCGCTTTGAATGTTGCAACCTAACTCGTCAAAATATAATATGGATGCCTATTCATTCCAGGTCCAACAGCTTCATAACTTCGAGGACAGACGGACAGATAACTTAGGCTATTATTACATTACGAGAGGAAAGTTTAGAATACACAACATGAAAATGTTTTATGTGGCCAGGGACATCCGTAAAGCAATACGTAAATTTAATAAAATAAAAATAATAAAAATTAAAAAAAGTTGAAAAAATAGTAAAAAATTATTTTAAAAATAAATAAAACGACTTTTAAAATAATAAAGCAACTTTCAATAAGAAAAAAATAAAAAGCCGAAAATATTATTTTCTTAGACATTAAAAAAATGGGCTGCGTCCGGGATAGAACAATCAACCCGGGAAGTATGACGACCACATGGCGGACATTCTAGCTAACGTTCAACATCTGCACGCTGTAAGCGAACTAATTAGAGTATATGAATGTTCAAGTAGAAACAGTAAAAATTTAAATATTTATTTCTGCCTTTGCCATCTATTAAGAATGAATTTGTAGAGAATAATAGGAAGGATAAGGCTTAAATTAATAGCATTAAACGCTAGAAAAGAATTATGATTTCGAACTTTTCAATTTTGCTAATAACTCAATAAAAATATATGGATTGTATTCATTCCAGGTACAACCGCTTCAGAAATTCGCGGGCAGACAACTTAGGCTATTATTATATTATATAAATATATAATATATAATATATATATATATATATATATATATATATATATATATATATATATATATATATATATATATATATATATATATATATATATATATATATATATATTTGTAAACCATTATTTATAAAACTCCTTGACAAGGAGAAACCTCAACAGCTAGCAGTAATAAAAATGCAGTCGGGCCGACATTAAAGAGACCGGCACCAGTCTAATTGAAACTTTATTCCAGAGTACCTACAACGGACATCTTTCTAATTTAATGACAGACAAAGGAAAGCCACAGCAATCATTCTGATCGAAAGAGGTGCACCCAAGAGAGGAGAAAGAAACAATTTCCCCACGTAAAAAGGAAAAAAAACTTAATAAGCGAATTAAATGCAATATCAGCAAAAACGCGAAACCATTTGCAGCTGACAGCTGGGAAACGTGCTGAACAGACAGAAAGTTTACATTTTTAGAATAGAAATCTTTGGGAAGAATGTTAAGTGAAAAATACTCCTTTGATTAAACTATTTAGAGGCTGGGAAAAAGATTTAAGGGAATTAGAATGGGAAAGAGGAGGTTTAAGGAAATATTAAAGTTAAATAATTTTGGTATATTACATACACACACACACACACACACACACACACACACACACACACATATATATATATATATATATATATATATATATATATATATATATATATATATGAGTAGTTTTGATTTTTGATGTTTAGTTATGCAACTACCAGATAGAGGGCGATACTAATTTAAAATATCTGCAAATGAGATTCCACGTACTCTGAACAGATTTTTGCATTTACCAACCTTTTTTTTTCCCCGCAATCTAATTTTTTTTTCTGAATAAATATTGTTTTGTCACCAAAAATAAACCCATTTGCAAAATTTCAGATTTCTACCTAGTCAGGAAGATAGTTAAAAATCTATTACAGATTTTCAACTAATACACAAGTGAAGTCAAATAAAACTAAATAATAAATAACTTTCTCTATGACTCAGGAATTTTGATTTTGAGTCATGCTTTTGAATTTGGGAATCAAAAAAGCATTTTAAATTATTTTATTTTTGTTTCAGTTTCACTTACATAAGAAAAGGCATAAAGAAAATAAATGTACAATGCGAGATTTTGTTAAGAAACTGTTGTTTGTAATATAGAGATAAATCACAAATTTCAAATTGGTGTAATGTATACTGAATTTTTCAGAGAATTAATAAAGCATCATAATGGCAATACTTCAAAGCTTAAAATTTAGAGTTGTTTTTCTTTAATTTAGTTATTTCTATTTCCTTATTTTTATATTTAAATTTCACTTGTGAAACATAATGTAATATAAATAAATAAAGCGAAATGAATTTTACTTAGAAACTATTATTTACAAAATAGAGACAACTTATGCATTATTAAACATTAAGAAAGGTTTAAATATATTTCTTTATCTCATCTCTAGATGGCAGCACATATGACGCTTTCAACTCAAAAGTCGCCAACCACATTCAGACTCCGAAATGTTTAGACAAAATTTTCTGATAAAAAAAAAAACTTTTCTTTTTTAAAGTTATAGTTAAATTAAGTCACTGAAAACTTTCAAATTTGTAAAAATTTTTGTAAAATAATAAATTTATTTTTTGTGAAAAATTATTAATGATTAATTTTCTGCAATATATACGAAATTTTGCCGATTTTCCCCAATAATTATCAAATATACAAGAAATACAGTTAGTACAAACGATACGCACGATCTTTTCCGCTTGACTGTCTTTCACATCCCCTTTACATGATATGGTCATCTAATGCTTTATATGCTTGTATATCACATGTGATATACAATGATATAAAATATAAAAAAGCGTGTATATAAAATATAATTTTTTATATTTCACATGTGATATCCAGTGATATTATATTGGCTTATATAATAAAAATATACATAAAAATAAAGTTAGTACAAAACGATACGCACGATTTTATATGATATTGCTATTTACATGATATAAAATTATAAAAGATTGTATGTAAAGCATGATTTATTGTATATCACATGTGATATTTAATGATATAAAATATAAAAAAGCGTGTATATAAAATATAATTTATTGTATTTCACATGTGATATACAGTGATATAAAATATACAAAGGCTTGCATAGAAAATATAATTTATTATATATGTGATATACAATGATATAAAATTATAAAAGCTTGTATATAAAGCATAATTTATTGTACATCACATGTTATGTACAATGATATAAAAATATAAAAGCTTGTATATAAAATATTATTTATTGTATATCACTTATAATATACAATGATATAAAATATATAAAAGCGTGTATATAAAATATGATTCATTATATATCTCATGTGATTTACAAGAATATAAAGCATTAGATGAGTATGTAAAGGTGATGTAAAATACAGGCAAAGGGTCAAAAATAATTTGTGATGTTCATTTACTTTCAGAGTTTTTTTTAACCTAAGATTTATGTATAACTCCACTTCAATCATTTAATAAAAATTCAAAGCATTTTAATGAAAAAATACATTTGTTGAAAAATCAGATCTCAGTAGAAATAGTATGGGCACACTTTTAGGGAGAAAATAATTCTTTAAAGCTAAAACATAAATGAAAATGTTGAAATCATTTTTAATTTCCCCAGTAGTTTTGCATAGGGAGCTAGGCAGCCCTGCCCTGGATGACACTATTTTAGTTTTTGAAAAGAAAGATACTGAAAATACTATGATAATAATTTAACAGTTCCATGCTATAGAAAATTCTTAGTGTTCATATTTTTTCCTTAAAAATCGTACATTTGAATTTAATTACTATTTTTATATTTTTTGTTCGTTAGTTCAGTTACTAAGTATCATTACCATTGCTGAAACTTCACGATATACAGCCTGTAAAACTATTGCCGTGACCAGGATTGGAACCTGGGTTATTGCGGCCACAACGCAATGTACTAACCACTATACGATCACGGCGACGTAAATCTGCCTCTATTAAAGCTACAATAACGAATTTTGAACTACTTTTCTTAAAGGAAAAGAAAGGGTGTGTCAGGGAAAGAAACTGATACAAACAAGAAAACAGACTATCGGATTGTTCTAATTTTCGACAACAGGTGGCAGCATTGAATATTTTAAAATTTCCATGCTATGTATTTTCTCTTTGGTAAATCATTCAAAAATTAACGACAAATAAAGTAATATGAACTGAAGAATATCATGAAAACTGATATATATGTATTCTAATGAATTTTCATCGAGTATTCTTCGTAGTTAAAACAACATAAACTTTATTCAAATTAAAATGAATTAGTGTGACTCTTTTGTAAGCAGAACTCCAAACAATACTTGTATTTGAATTTAAAAAAATAGGTTTTTATTTATTATCTGCTTTCTACAATACCAAAGTTATTTTAACTCTCCTCTACTTTCCCATTTGAATTTTATTCTGAAATTCAAAATGTTGCATCAAAATGGATTAGCGTGATTCTTTAAGAATTAGTGTTTTCAACCCTACTTTACATTTATTTAAAATACGTTTCATTCACTATCTGCTTTGTACAGTACCAAAGATATTTTAACTCATTTCTACTTTTCCTTTTGAACTTTATTCTGATATTAGAAATGTTGCATCAAAACGAATTAATGTGACTCCTTAGGAATTAGTTTTTTATGCCACACTTCAAATTTATTTAGAATACGTTTCATTCACTATCTGCGTCGTACAATACCAGAGATATTTTAACTCACTTCTACTTTTCCTTTTGTACTTTATTTTGATATTAAAAATGTTGCATCAAAATTGAATTGGTTAGATTCCTATACATCAAGGCGGCGAATAAGTGTGCAGTAAGTCACTGTAAGTTCTAACTGCACTTGGTTATCCTTCACTTAGTTTTTGTTTTCTTAAATTTCATGGTGTATTTTGAATGGATGTTTCCGTAACCTTTAACAAACTTCGAAAGAGATTAGAGAATGACTTCGGATCTCAATGAACACCATTTTCCTTTTGAAAGGTTTCTGTTTCGTAGAATTTCATTAAGTTCTGAATCACGTATTGATTTATAAGCATATAATATATATATATATATATATATATATATATATATATATATATATATAAATATACTATATATATAACTAAATATAAAATAACTGAAAAGTTCAGTATTAGAAAAAATTCATTTTTTTTTTCTTTGCTCAAAAAATTTTCGTGTTGATTTTATCACACATTGTAGTATTTTATGTTCCGTTAGTTCAGTTGCCAAATATTATAACCAATGTTCAAACTTCAAGAGATTCAGCCAGTAAAACTATTGCCGTGACCAGGAATCGAACCTGGGTTATTGCGGACACAACGCAATGTACTAACCACTATACGATCACGGCAGAAAGTATAATTTCAGTAAGTCATTGTAACTTCCAAGTGCACATGATTATCCTTCACTTAGTTTTAGTTTGATTAAATTTCATGGTGTATTTTGAATGGATGTTTCCGTAACCATTAACAAACTTCGAAAGAGGTTAGAGAATGACTTTGGATCTTCAGTGAACACCTTTTACTTTAGAAATGTTTCTGTTTCATTGAATTTTATTAAGTTCTGAATTACGTATTAATTTATATGTTCCGTATTAGAAAAAATTCATTTCTTTCTTTTTTTTCTCAAAAAATATTTATGTCGATTTTATCACACATTGTAGTATTTTATGTTTCGTTAGTTCAGTTGCCAAATATTGTAACTAATGTTCAAACCTCACGAAGCATGAGCATTTATGTACTGATTTGTTATGTATTTTATAATTCTGTTTACTAATGTTTTTGATAATTAAAAAAATTTCAATAATAAAGAGGAAATAATAAACCAAATCTTTTACCTTATAATATTAAATAAAATTAATTGCCGTGACCAGGATTCGAACCTGGGTTATTGCGGCCACAACGCAATGTACTAACCACTATACGATCACGGCGATATAATCTTGCCTCTATTAAAGCTACAATACCGTGTTTTGATCTATTTTTCTTAAAAGAAAAGTAAGGGTGTGTCACTCTCACAAACAGGAAAAGAGGGTATTGGGTCTTCTAATTTAACACCAGATGGCAGCAGTGAAAATCTCGGAGAAATCTTGTTAAGAATTTTCTCTTGGTAAAGAGCTTAAACTTGAATAAATAAAATAAAGATTAAAGGAATTATCAAAAAAATATTATCTCTGGATTTTTTTTATACAATTCAATTGATATATTTCTTCTAATCATCTCCATATATGTATATATATATATATATATATATATATATATATATATATATATATATATATATACTATGCCAATAACTAAAAAGTTCCGTATTAGAAAAAATTCTTTTTTTTTTTTGGCTTAAAAAATATTTGTGTTGATTTTATCACACATTGTAGAATTTTGCATTCCGTTAGTTCATTATTGGAATCTATGTTCAAACCTCACAAGTTTCAACCGGTAAAATTACTGCCGTGACCAGGATTCGAACCTGGGTTATTGCGGCCACAACGCAATGTACTAACCACTATACGATCACGGCGACGTGCATGTTTGCAGTAAGTCACTGTAAGTTCTAAGTGCAAGTGGTTATCCTTCACTTACTTTTTTTAATTAAGTTTCATGATGTATTTTAAATGGATGTTTCCTTAATCATTAACACCATTTTACTTTTGAAATATTTCTGTTTCGTTGAGTTTAATTAAGTTCTGAATCACGTGTTAATTTGTAAGCATATCATTAAGACGGACATTTCTACTAATCAACGACAGAAGACAAAGTAAAGACACAAAAATCACTCTACTCGAGCAGAGGTGCACCCAAGAGCGAATCAGAAAAAATTTTCCCGGGGTACAAGAAACTTACTCAGCTAATTTAAACTGTTAAGATGAGGAAAAACGTGGAGCCATTTGCTGGCGACAGCTGGAAAACGTGTTGAATAGACAGAAAATTTACATCTATAGGTCAGAAAGCTTTGGGAAATGTAACAAAAGAATTTTAAGTTGAAGATACTCCTTTGATTAAGACATTTAGAGTCTGGGGAAAAGATTTTAAGGAATTAGAATGGGAGACAGGAGGTTTTTAAGGAAATATTAAAGTGAAATAATTTATATATATATATATATATATATATATATATATATATATATATATATATATATATATGTGTGTGTGTGTGTGTGTATGTATGTATGTATGTATAAACAAAATACTATGCCAATAATTCAAAAGTTCCGTATTAGAGAAAATTCATTTCTTTTTTTTCTCAAAAAATGTTTGTGTTGATTTTATCAAACTTTGTAGTATTTTATGTGCTGTTAGTTCAGTTGCCAAATATCGTAACCAATGTACAAACCTCACGAGATTCAGCCGATAAAACCAATGCCGTGACCAGGATTCGAACCTGGGTTATTGCGGCCACAACGCAATGTACTAACCACTATACGATCACGGCGGAAAGGTGAAGCGCTTAAGTAGAGGAGAATTTTAGATGCTCGTGCAGTTACATTAATAATGGTCCTTAATTTCTGTTTCATTAAATTTCTTGGTGCATTTCTAAAGGTTGTTATATCTTAACCATTAACAAATTCCGAAAGAGAATTATTTTGAATCAGCCTTTGACACAATTTTATTTTTGAAATGTTTCTGTTTCATTATAATTCCTTGGTCCAGTTTCGATGGGTTTTACGTAAAAATCGGAACGAGAATGATTTTGAATCTGCCATAGGTATAATTTACTTTTAAAATATTTCTGTTTCACTAAATTTCGTGGGGCATTTTCTATGGTTGTTGCCATAGCTATTAACAATTTCCTAAATAGAGTGATTTTGGTTTTGCCTTAGACATTCTCAGAATACCTTGTTCTATAATAAATTGTTAATAAACATCATGAGATATAGGTATTAAAAATTAAATGCCTTAACCAGCATTAATGTAAAACCATATATTTTAGTTTCCCTAAAAAATAATTGAACAGTTTGTTTATAAATTAAAATAAAATGAAATTCATTTTATTACTTGTCCAACCGAATTAAGTATAAAAATATGAAAATAATTTACTTTAAAATACTGTTTTCTAGTTTTTAATTCAGCAAAATGATCAATTATTTTATCATAATTATTGATATCCAAAGCATTTTGTTCAATGTATAAAATTATATATAATTCATTGGTGTATAATTGTTTATTATAAACAGTTATCCAACAAAAATTAAACTATATTACTTACAAGTCTTTTTGATATAACAGTTTGATTGAAAAAAATAAATTTTAGTTTCTCTTAAAAAGGTTTAACTGTTTGTTTATAAATTTTAAAATATTCAAATTTGTTTTATTAAAGGTCTAACAAATGTATATAAATATTAAAAAACGTTATTTAAAAATTCTGTTTTAGTCTATTATTCCGCAAAATTATCAAACATTCCATCATAAATAATATTATACTAAGTATTTTGTTCGACGTGTAAAATGGTGTAGAATTTAATTTTGTTTTGATTTACTCAGTAAAGTTTGTAAATATTTTATTACAATATACAGTAGAACCTCGATTAACCGAAACTCTCCATTAACCGAAGTCGGTTTCTTCTTCAATTTTTTTTCACTTTATATTATCATCCAAAATTTTCTCTTTGCAAACATGCATTTTTAAAGTTTTCTTTTTTCTCCACATTCCTTTTGTACCAGAGGTCGTGGGTTCGAATCCCATTGTAGCATGGATGTTCTTAGACGTTCGGAATCGGCTTTAAGCAGAAGGTCCCGGTCTCATTAACCCTCGTGTTGCAAAAAGCAGACCGTAGCACTCCAAACCAAACCAAACCTTTTGTATGCAAGCCGTCCTTTTCAAACTACGAGTGCAGATAAATATTTTGGAATTCCCTGTTTTAAAATTCCTTCTCGCAAGCACAATACTTGGTATGAGTGTACTCTTCCCCACTTTCAAACATCACAAATTGTTCTAAACAAAAACACATCCCATTTCGAAATTTGGAAGGTCATACTGCCGAGTCCCAAAACATTCGAATGTTATTGCACCAATGACGACACTACATATTAAACTAGATGATTATTGATGAATTCTCGATTATCCGAAGTAGGTTCGGTCCCAATTACTTCGGATAATCCAGGTTCTACTGTATATATTACCCTATGTATGGTTCTGGGTTGAAACCATATAGAAAGTAATATAATTTTGTTTATTTGATTATTAGATTTAGTTGTCCAACAGAAAAGTTAATGATCTTATTTACTAAACTTTTCGAAATAGCTGTTTCACAAGGCCCTTTAAAAAACCAAGATATTGTAAATTTAAAAAAAAAAACAAGATTATTTGTCTATTCAATGATCTCACTTTGCAATGCCCTGTGTATTAAATTTTTTTACTTGTTATTGTTCGCTATCTTTATTTTCTATAAGCTTTTATGTACTGATTTGTTACGTGTTTTATAATTCTGTTTACTAATGTTTCTGGTTATTTAAAAAAATTAACAATAAAGAGGAAAAAATAAACCAAATCATTAACTTAAAATATTAAATAAAATTTATTGCCGTGACCAGGATTCGAACCTGGGTTATTGCGGCCACAACGCAATGTACTAACCACTATACGATCACGGCGACATAAACTTAGGTCTATTAAAGCTACAATACCGTGTTTTGATCTATTTTTCTTGAAGGAAAAGAAAGGGTGTGTCACTGACACAAACAGGAAAAGAGGGTATTGGGTCGTTCTAACTTTCGGCAGCAGATGGCAGCAGTGAAACTCTGGTAGAAATCGTGTTAAAAATTTTCTCTTGGTAAAGAGCTTAAACTTTAATAAATAAAATAAAGATTAAAGAAATTATTAAAAAAAATATTATCTCTGGATTTTTTATACAATAATTCAACTGATATATTTGTTCTAATCATTTAAACGCTTGCATATTCTTTTTAGCTAACGAGTAGTGTTTACTTTTTATTAAATTAAAATGAATTAATGCGGCTCTTTAAGAAGTAACATTTAAAACTGAAACCCTACTTTTGTTTTAAAATTAAACAAGACTAATTCTTCGTTTAATATCTTTTTTACAACAGCCTAGTTATTTTAACAGACAAATAGAAATACATCAGTTTACAAAGTTACTAAGTTTCTAAATTAATCTATTCATGGATGGCGTCTCTTTTTAGAGACAACTAAAAATTAGCTTGTAGAATTTTTTTGTTGTCTTATCTTTGTCATTAATATTATGTAAAGTATTTGTTCAATGTATAAACTAGCTACGGAATTTAATTTTGGTTGACTGAGTGAGTTTCGCAAATAATTTTTTACGCGTTTTAATACTGAAAATGACTTTTTGCCAGATACATTTATAATTGAAAAGTTGAATATATAAGTAGTGATATTTCTATATTTGTAAAAGAAGATATTACTTTTGTGTTTTTTATAACTTGCAGTATATCAGATGCCAAGGATAATTTGTGGCTTTTGGAAAATTAGTTTAATTTACAATGAATCAACGTTTAGCAATTGAGTATCAGTATCAACACTATCTCATTTTTTAGCAATGATGTATCAATAGATTATCGTAGCCATCAGCTTTATGAAAAATTAAAAATATTTTATCTATATCGGTATGACCGAGTCCTACATTTATACTTTTATACAATTTTGTGCTTTTTATAAATTGCAATATATGAGATGGCAACGATAATTTTTAGCTTTTGCTAATTAATTAAAATTGCAACAATTCCTCGTTCAGTAATTTAGTATCAATGTCGATAATTTCCTATTTTTTAGCACTGCGGTATTAATTGACTATCGTCACCGTCAGCTATGTTTGTATGACAAATTTTAAAAATTTATCTATATCAGTGTGACCCGGTATTTCAATAAACGAGCCTTAGACATTTATATTACTATTTTAGTGCTTTTTATAAATTGCAGTATGCCAGATGGCAACGATAATTTTTGGCTTTTACAAATTAATTTAAACTGTAACAATTTCTCGTCCAGTAATTCAGTATCAATGTCGACATTATCCCATTTTTCAGCACTGCGGTATTAATCGATTATTGTCACCATCAGGTATGTTTGTATGAAAATTTTCAAAAATTTTATCCATATCAGTATGACCGGGTATTTCAATAAAAGAGCCGTAGACATTTATACAACTTTAGTGCTTTTTATAAATTGCAGAATGTCAGATGGCAACGATAAGTTTTGGCTTTTGCAAATTAATTTAAACTGTAACAATTTCTCGTCCAGTAATTCAATATCAATGTCGACACTTTCCTATTTTTTAGCACTGCGGTATTAATCGACTATCTTCACCGTCAGCTATGTTTGTATGAAAAATTTTAAAAATTTATCCATATCAGTGTGACCTTGTATTTCAATAAACGAGCCCTAGACATTTATACTACTACTTTAGTGCTTTTTATAAATTGAAGAATACCAGATGGCAACAATAATTTTTGGCTTTTACAAATTAATTTAAACTCTAACAATTTCTCGTCCAGTAATTCAATATCAATGTCGACACTTTCCTATTTTTTAGCACTGCGGTAATAATCGACTATCGTCACCGTCAGCTATGTTTGTATGAAAAATTTCAAAAATTTTATCCATATCAGTATGACCGGGTATTTCAATAAAAGAGCCCTAGACATTTATACAACTTTAGTGCTTTTTATAAATTGCAGAATGTCAGATGGCAACGATAAGTTTTGGCTTTTGCAAATTAATTTAAACTGTAACAATTTCTCGTCCAGTAATTCAGTATCAATGTCGACACTTCCCATTTTTTAGCAATGCGGTATTAATCGACTATTTTCACCGTCAGCTATGTTTGTATGAAAATTTTAAAAAATTTATATCAATGTGACCTTGTATTTCAATAAACGAGCCCTAGACATTTATACTACTACTTTAGTGCTTTTTATAAATTGAAGAATACCAGATGGCAACAATAATTTTTGGCTTTTACAAATTAATTTAAACTGTAACAATTTCTCGTCCAGTAATTCAATATCAATGTCGACACTTTCCTATTTTTTAGCACTGCGGTAATAATGAATTATTGTCACCGTCAGCTATGTTTGTATGAAAATTTTCAAAAATTTTATCTATATCAGTATGACTGGGTATTTCAATAAAAGATCCATAGACATTTATACAACTTTAGTGCTTTTTATAAATTGCAGAATGTTAGATGGCAACGATAAATTTTGGATTTTGCAAATTAATTTAAACTGTAACAATTTCTAGTAAAGTAATTCAGCATCAATGTCGACACTTTCCCATTTTTTAACAATGCAGCATTAATCGATTATTATCGCTGTCAGATATGTTTGTATTTGAAACAATTATCAAGATCAGTGTAATCGAGCCCTAGACTTTTACCTGAATTGTTTATACTATGTTCAGATCCCAGGTCTTTTCCAAACCATAACAAATGCTATTAAACTTCACGAAATACAATTAGAATTAATTTTCTAGTTTGAAAATTATTTTAAATTGCAATAATTCCTCCTCTAAATCTTCAGTTTGAATATCGAATTTATCCCACTTTTTATCATTGTTGTAATCAATTAACTTAGACTGTTAGATTGATTAACAGATAACATAGGCTATTATTATATAGGGGATTTTGTAATTTAAATTATGTTAGTTAGGCTTTGTGGGAGTAAATTTCTTTTTAACTTTTCCGAATTTTGTTTTTGTCTTGTGAACTATAGCTGATTGAGAAAATGGGAAGACGATTGTCTGAATTATGAATATTTTTCATTTGGGATTTTTTAGACTATTGATATTTTCGATGGCCAATAATTTAGACAGGTGATGCTTTGGACAGATGATATATTGAACAAGTAATATTTTAGACTAGTGATATTTTGGATGGATAATACTTTGGAATAATGATATAATAGCAGCGATATTTTGAATGACCAATAATTTGGACAGATATACTCCAATATTTTGAACTGGTGATATTATGGCCTAGATAAATTGGACCGTACCGTTTTGGCGTTAGTATTTTGACCCCAGACATTAAAAAAATTTTTATCATTAAATATTATATATTTATTATGTTATCTTATGTATTTAATTTTTTATATATCTTAATAAGTAAATCAAAAATTTCAAAAGGTCAAATCAAGTAAAGGGAAAAACAAATAAAATTGTGTCCTGTTAATATTAATAAAAATATTGCCGTGACCAGGATTCGAACCTGGGTTATTGCGGCCACAACGCAATGTACTAACCACTATACGATCACGGCGACGTGATATTTTGTCTATTAAAGCTACAATACCCTGTTTTGATCTATTTTTCTTAAAGGAAAAGAAAGAGTATGTCACTGACACAAACAGGAAAAGAAGGTATTGGGTCGTTCTAATTTTCAACAGTAGATGGCAGCATTGAAAATGTCGGAGAAATCGAGTTAGAATTTTCTCTTGGTAAAGAGCTTAAACTTTAATAAATAAAATAAAGATTAAAGGAATTATTAAAAAATATTCTCTTTGTATTTTTTACACAATAATTCAACTGATATCATTGTTCTAGTCATTTCCATTCTTGAACATTCTTTTTAGCTAACGAGTAATGTTTACTTTTAATTAAATTAAAATGAATTAATGCGGCTCTTTAGAAGTTATATTTGAATCTGAAACCCTACTTTTGTTTTAAAAATAAAAATGGCTATTTTTTAAAAATATCTTTTTTACAACAGCCTAGTTATTATAAGAGACAAATAGAATTGCATCAGTTTACAAAGTTACTAAGTTTCTAAATTAATTCCATTAATGCCGGGCGTCCCTTTTGAGACTCATGGCTGGTAGAATTTTTTTTTTAATTCTTAGAACGGTTTTCTTTTTGATAGTAGGGAAAGGCCAATCTTATAAACAATCTATACAATTTTCTAGTAATTTCTATCATTTATAAATTTTCTATTTGGATCCTACTTTATGATTTTTCAAACAGTACACGTAAATTTTATTTTTCTGCAGGTACATAGACTGAAATCGTCACAAATTGGTTTATTTGTCACAAAACACCATTTTACTGTAATTATTTTGCATGAAATGCCAAACAATTTTTTTTTTCAAGAAGTTTTTCTTCTTTATAAATGGCATCCTATGATGTTTAAAACGGTAGCTGATCATTAACAGACATCTGTAGCATTCAAAATTGTATAAACTTCAGACTTATTTTAATCTGTGCAGTTCGTAATAAGTTAGATTTAAGATCGATATGTAATTGGCAGAAATGACTTGAGCATTAAAGGGTTAATAAGTTTCCATGCCTATTTTAAGGGGTGAGATCGGAGTTCGACAGGTACCGTCCAGTGAAATGTCTCTAGACGATATCATTTCGACAAACTCGAGCCATTAAGCCCTAAAAAAGGTGCCTTTTTTTAGGGATTAATACTCAATCCTTCTCCCTCCCTCTGACAACTGCCATGATAATGGGCAGTCCATGAGGCAGTAATGTCCCTCCATTAGATGCTACGGTCTTGAGCCCCCTCCCTCTTGTAAATGAAGGCCTGTTTTTAAGGCAGGTGCTGCTCGAGGTCTCCCCCTCTCTCTGGTTACGGTCATAATAATGGGCAGTCCATGAAGCAGTAATGCCACTCCATAAGATGCGATGGTGTCGAACCCCCCACCCCTATAAAAAACACTCTTTTTATGATGGGGCTGCTCGAGGTCTTCCCTATCCTCTAGATTTGACCATGATAATGGGCAGTGCATGAGGAGGTAGTAATGGTAGTCCATAAGATACGATGGTCTGGACCCCCCTCCAGTCAAAAAAGCACTCTTTTTGAGAGGGTGCTGCTCGAGGTCTTTCCCTCTGCTTTGGCCATGATAATGGACAATGCAAGAGGAGGCAGCAATGCCAGTCCATAAGATACGATGGTCTGGAGAGCCCTGCCTTCTAAAAAAAACACTCTTTTCAAGATTGTGCTGCTCGAGGTCATCCCCTCCCTCTGGCTTTAGCCATGATATTGGGCGGGGCATGAGGAGGCAGTAATGGCATTCCTAAAGACGCGACGGTGTGGAGCCCCCCTCTCTTAAGAAAACTCTCTTTTTGAGAAGGTGATGCTCGAAGTTTTCCCTTCAGGTTCTGGCCATGATAATGGTCAATGCATGAGAAGGCTGTAATGGTAGTCCATAAGATGCAGTGGTCTGGAGACCCCCTCTCCCCTAAAAAACACACTTTTCAAGATGGTGCTGCTTTAGGTCTTCCCCTCCTTCTGTCTTTGTCCATGATAATGGGCAATGTATGAAGAGGCAGTAATGAAAGTCCATAAGATGCAACTGACGTGAGCTCCCTCCCCCTTCTTAAAAAAACCTTTTTTAAGGGGTGCTACTCGCCCCTTCATTTGGCTATGGCCATCATAGAGGGCAGTCCATGAAGCAGTAATGGTATTCTATAACATACGAAGAGCTTAAGCCCACCCTCCTAAAAAAAGCCCTCTTTTTAAGGGGATGCTTCTCGAAGTCTCCACCTCCCTCTGGCTACGGCCATTATCATGGACCGACCATAATAACTTAAATTCAAGATATCCATTAATATGAGTTCGGCAGAAATTACTCAGTCATTAATGGGATAATAACTGCAAACTAGGGTTCCCATAGAGAAGGATGTGTATTAGGATACGTATTATCGTTGGATACGGGGTATGTATTATTGTTGGCTTATCTTTATTTCGTCCTAGCCGATTTCGCGTCCAGCCTTCACTCTGGGTAATTAAAATTCCCAAATGAAGTTTAAGCTTGTATCAAAATTTAAATTAGTTTGGAGATGATAATGTGAGAGTGGAAGCAATTTCGAAGAAAAAAATAATTACTATAAAATGAATAGCACATTCATTTAAATTTAATTTTCCTCTTAACAAATATAATCTAAAGAAATAAAAGAATTATATTTGAGATTAATTCACAATTTATGCGTGCACAGAGTAGCAATAAAATGTCTTTTTATCTTTGCCAGTTTATTTAAAGCGAACAAATTTCTCTAAAAATAAAATAATTTTTAACATGGCATAAATGTTAAATACTTATATTGTTGTAGAAGAAATAAGATTGGCATCTAAAAATTGTACAAAAAAATGTCATATATTTTATAATTTTGTTAAATAAATAAAAAATTTCAAAGGGGCAAATGGAATAAAGCGAAAAAAATTAATTTATCTTCTAATCATAATAAATAAAATGTATTGCCGTGACCAGGATTCGAACCTGGGTTATTGCGGCCACAACGCAATGTACTAACCACTATACGATCACGGCGACGTGAACTTATTCCTATTGAAGCTACAATACCGTATTTTGAACTACTTTTCTTAAAGGAAAAGAAAGGGTGTGTCACTGACATAAGCAGGAAAAGAGACTATCCGCTTGTTCTAATTTTCGACAACAGATGGCAGCATTGAAACTTTTAAAATTTTCATGCTTTGTATTTTCTTGTTGGTAAATCATTCAAAAATTAACAACAAATAAAATAATAAAATAATATGAACAGTAGAATATCATGAAAACTGATATATTTATTATAATCATTTTTGTTTGAATATTTTTTTAGTTAAAAAAAAACAGCATAAACTTTAATCAAATTAAAATGAATTAGTGTGGCTCTTTAGTAAGAATTCCAAACAATACTTGTATATGAAATGAATAAAGAATAGGTTTTTATTTATTATCTGCTTTCTACAATGCCAAAGTTATTTTAACTCTCCTTTACTTTTCCTCTTGAACTTTATTCTGAAATTCAAAATGTTGCATCAAAATGGAATAGCATGACTCCTTAGGAATTAGTGTTTTAAACCATACTTGAAATTTATTTAGAATACGTTTCATTCACTATCTGCTTTGTGCAATACCAGAGTTATTTTAACTCATTTCTACTTTTAATTTGGAATTTTATTTTAATATTAAAAATGTTACATCAAAATGAATTAGTTCCTTAGGCATTAGTGTTTTAAATCATACTTATATTTAAAATTTATAAAGAGTACTCTTTTATTTACCGTCTGCTTTCTACAATACCAAAGTTATTTGAACTCTCCTCTACTTTTCCTTTTGAACGTTATTTTGAAATTCAAAATGTTTTATCAAAACGAATTAATGTGATTCCTTAGGAATTAGTGCTTTAAACCATACTTGTATTTGAAATTTATTTAGAATTCGTTTTACTCACTATCTGCTTTTTTACAATATCAGAATTATTTAAACTTACCTTTTCTACTATTTTTCCTTTCGAATTTTGCTCTGAAATTCAAAATGTTTCACAAAACTAAATTAGTGTGATTCCTTTGGCATAAGTATTTCAAACTATACTTGTATTTGAAATTTATAAAGATACGTTTACATTTACTATCTGCTTTCTACGACACTAAAGTTATACTAACTCTCCTCTGTTTTACCTTTTGAATTTTATACATAAATTCAAACTGTTGCATCATATTTTATTTAAATAACTATGTAATTTAATGGCATAATAATTTTAAACTTTTAATAAAAATAACATGAATTGTAAAAAATCATAAAAAGAATACATTTATCTTAATCTACTTTTTCTTTTATGCTTGAATATTTTTGCTAGCTAAAGAATAATGTATACTTTGATCAAACCAAAGTTAATTAAAATTTCAAACCTTACTGGTAATTGAAATTTATAAAGAATACATATTTAATTATTATCGGCTTTGTACAATACCAGAGTTATTTTAATTCATTTCTAGTTTTCCTTTCGAAGTTTTTTCTGCATTTCAAAATCTTGCATTAAAATGAATTAATGTAATTCTTTAATAATTAGTATTTTAAATAATATTTGTATTTCAAATTTATAAGGAATACATATTTATTTACCATCTGTTTGTACAATAACAGAATTATTTTAATTCATTTCTACTTTTCCTTTCGAATTTTTTTCTGAATTTCAAAATCTTGCATTAAAATGAATTAATGTAATTCTTTAATAATTAGTATTTGAAATCATACTTGTATTTCAAATTTATAAGGAATACACTTTTATTTTCTATGTGCTTTGTACAATACCACAGTTATTTTAATTCATTTCTACTTTAACTTTTGAAAATTTTTCTGAATTTCAAAATGTTGCAATAAATTGAATTAGTGTGATTCCTTAGTAATTAGAAATTCAAACCATACTTGTATTTGAAATTTATTTATAGTACGTTTTTGTTTACTACTGATTTTTACAATATGAGAGTTACTTTAACTTATTAACAAAATTCAGAAGAGAAAGTAGAGATAACTTTCTCTTCTGAATTTTGTTTACAAATTCAAAATAATGCATAATATTTATTTAAATTGCTTTTTAACTTACTATCATTATGGGAATCCCTGCTATAGCTCGACGATTCTTAAACAAGTATCCACAGGGATCACATATATAAAACCATGCTCAGAAGGAATTCACACGGTGCAGTTAAATAAAACAACTAGATCTAGACACAGGCATTTATTTAAGATAGTGTAATGAACGACGTAGAGCTCGGGATATCAAATTGAATTGACGTTAAAGAAGTTTAAAATAAAATTTACATAAACAAACATCAGCACCTTTGATGCAATCGAGCCACCTGTTACTGTCACACTGACTCTTATATAGCCAGACAACATATACATACATTACAGATATTTGCATATTTAAAAAGATGCTGTGTTGCCACAAATAAAAATACGATAATTATAAAACTTTACTCTTAACAAATATCAATACAGATCAATGAATTCATGTTACAATAGTATGAGAAAATACATTACAATATTTATAATATATACAAGACACTATTTACAAAGACTGGCTTCAAAGGCCTTAATCAGAAATGTTGCGAAGACGTCAATCTTCGAATGAAACCGAAGCAACGACTTTAGTTGTTATTGCCAGTTGTTGAATCACCACAAGATATTAATTTTAAATTCTTATATAGGTATAGTGCAATAAACATTTAAAGTATTTCCAGTACTATACACCTTTTATATCAAAAATTTCGAAAATTCTGATTACTGTACAATTATTGAATATCTTTAAAATAGATTCATATTAATTGCTACCATTATCCTAGGGCTAGATTAAACCACTTTGGGGCCCTAGAAGTTTATTTATTTCCGGGCATTCTCCCACTCCTATAAAAAAAATAGAGCACATGAAAAATATAAAATAATATTTAAAAAAATCTTAAATTTGTTATTGAGGAAAAAATTAATATAAGACAATAAATTTTAGTTTCAGAGAAAAAAGAGTGAACGGTTTGTTTATAAATTGAAAAAAAAATGAAATTTATTTTATTAAATGTTCAACAAAATTATGTATACGCAAATGAAAAATCTTTATTGAAAATTCTGTTTTCTAGTCTTTAATTTAGCAAAATTATCAATTATTCCTTTATAGTTAATACTATTCGAGACTTTTTGTTCAGTATCTAACACCGTGTATAACTTGTGCTACTATATATTCAGTATATATACAGTTGAATAAAATGTAAGCTATTTTATTTACAAATCGTTTCAGAATAGCATTGCTACCAGGCCCTAAATATTTGTTTCTTTTATTTTTGCGAAATCATCCGAACCTGCAATGTGCTATACATTACCTTTTTTTACCCCATATTTTCTTTTGTTTATTTGTTTTTCCTATGAACAGTTACTTAAAGACTTGTAATATATTTTAGACTCTATTTACTAATGTATTTGGTTAGTAAGCAAGAAACTTATTGTTGGTAAATCATATACTGTGGACTCCGCTTAATGTAATCAGTTTGGGACACCGTGATTTTGATAACAATAGTCGTTTGATAACTATAAACGATATGCAAAATTAGATTAATTTACCCCTCCCCCTTCTTTAAGTCACACGTACTAAATTTCAAAATAAAATGAAAAAACTCACCTTATATTTATGTACCGTATATTATCCTTTGAAACTAGAATTGTATACATAATTAAAAAAAAAATTGATCCATTGTTGAGTATCTACAATTTTTTCTAAGAAACTCATTGATAAATTGTTCGTAATCATAATGTTTTTACAGTCATCAGAGCGCTGTTGTTCTCGACGTTTCAACACTTTCAAAGCTATTCAGAGGTTTAGAAATGTTTAAATGCGCTGCAGCATTGCGCTCACTTATTTTTAGTAAACTGTCATAACGATTTAAAATTTCGATCTTTTGTTTTAATGTCCAATCATTTCGCTTTCTGGCTTCCATATCGACAAGTTGCATGTAAGCGAGCAAGGCATAAATTGTGAATACGCTCCTTCTTAGTTCTAATAAGAATGTATTGCCTTCTGCTTATCTGACAGCCATTGACCACCAGCAAGGTGTGCTTATTTCTGAAAAATTCCAGGAAAGTGTAACACAATACTCCTTTTATCATTCCCCATTTCCCTAGGTGAAAGAGAAAGAATTCTCGGAAATTTCAAGAACAGCTAAGGGAAAGAAAAGAATGGGTTTCTTCTAAATACATTGTGAATATTCCTTTGCCAGTTAAAATGAGGTTCGAAAACTGATAACATTAACCGATGTAACGATCCCATAAAGCTATAATTTTAACATACAAATGAATAGAGAAAATTGGGACCGAGTGATTTCGATAACAATAAGCGATTGATAACATTAACCGCGATCACATTAAGCGGAGACCACTGTAATAGGAAAAATATAAATTAAATCTATTTCTTATAAAAATAAAACTTATTGCCGTGACCAGGATTCGAACCTGGGTTATTGCGGCCACAACGCAATGTACTAACCACTATACGATCACGGCGACAATGTATTTTCCTAATCAAGAGAGTTCTCAAATTTCTGCTCCACTTTAGGAAAATAAGAAGGGTGTGTCGCTCAAGCAACCCGATTCTGATAAGCTGAAAGCTTCTTCTTTAGAAAAAGAGATGGCAGCACTGAAATAAAAATATTTCTTCCTTCCTCTGATGTAGGAGTTACACATTTTTATTCCTGGAGTAACTTTGAAAATTCGAAATTCTACATGAAGTACTAAATATCATCTCGCATCTATATGCTGTACTTATTAAATACATTGAAATAAAACATTTACGATTTACAATAGTTTCCTTATTTAAGCTTGCAGGACATTAGATTTCAGCTTTTTATTTTTTTTTCTGTAAGAAGTTTCCAATGGAGTTGTAAAGGAAATTTGTCGTAACATTACGAACTACTATAATGCTCTTCCCATTGATTTTCATGTTTAAAACAGCCAATATACAAACAATAAATTGCCCTTTCATTTGAAACTAAAGAGAGAATTGTCATAATTTGAGAATTTGCCCTACTGCGTGAAATCGCCTTATTGGTACGTATAATTTAAAAAAAAACAACTACAGAAAATGTTGAGTAATATTTTTAAAATTTCTTGTTAGAAAAAATATGATTTTCTCTCTAAAAAAATGTCTAATTAAATTTTATCAGGCATGCTAGTAGTTCACTAATATTATGATACTTGTAACACGTACTAAAAACACACTAATATATTTCTATAAATGCAGCCAGAAAAAATAAACGCTATGGCCAGAATTCGAATCTGGATTATTGCGGCCACTATTAAATGTAATAAATTCATACAATTTCGTACAAGATCAATAAGCATTTTTAATATTATTAGTTTAAAATAGTTTATATCCCATAAATATAACGAAAGAATCCTGAGTATAAAATATCTGTTATTGTTCTTTCGTAACGGAGAAATAGATGTTTTCAATATTATTAGTTTTAAAAAAATTAATATCCGATAAAAATAATGAAGGAATACTGTGCTTAAAATATCTGTTATTTTTGTTTCGTACAGGAGTTAAAATGTTTTCAGTTTTATTAGTTTAAAAATAATTTATATCAATAAAGATAACGAGAGAATCCTGTGTTGAAAACACCTGTTATTGTTGTTCCGTACATTAGTAACAGATGTTTTCAATATTATTACTTAAAAAAATTAATATCCGGTAAAGATTAGACAATATTGGGCTTAAAATATCAGTTATAATCGTTTTGTACAGGAAAAAAATTTTTGAGAACCCAGTGCTTAAAAGTAAAAGACATTTATTACGTTTTAGACGTTTTACTCAGGGAGAGTGGACATCTTTTAATGCAATTAAATAAAAAAAATAATATCCAATAAAAATAACGAGATAATCATGTGCTTAAATATCCGTTAGAGACTTTTTGTGTAGGAGCAAATGGACAATTTTCATATTATCAGTTTAAACATATAAAATCCGATAATAAGAAATAAGGAGAGAATCCTACTCTTAAAGTATTCGTTATAGATGTTTCGTATATTAAACATGGACATTTTCCATATTATTGGTTCAAATAAAAATATTTTTCGACAAAAATAACGAGAGAATCCTGTGCTTAAAATACCAGTTTCAGTCTTTTCGTACAGAAACAATAAGCCTTTTTAATGTTACTAGTTTTAAAATAATTAATATTCAATAAAAATAACGAGAGAATCCTGTGCTTAAAATACCTGTTTCAGTCGTTTTGTGCAGGAACAATAGCCATTTATAATATTATTAGTTTTAAGATAATTAATATTCAATAAAAATAACGAGAGAATCCTGTGTTTAAAATACCTGTTTCAGTCATTTACAGGATCAATAGGCATTTTTAGTATTATTAGTTATAAAATAATTAATATATGATGAAAATAACGAGAAAATACTATGGTTAAAATATCTGTTGTAAACGTTTCGGAAAGGAATGGACGTTTTCGATATTATTAGTTAAAAAATTACCTTTCCTGAAAACTTATGATAACTACCATATTTTATTTTAAATAAGTTTTGTTCTATTTATTTGTATTTATTAAAACTAGTAGCTGGAAATGCAGTTCATTCCTTTATAATGTTTAAAAAATATTTTACTCCTATGGTTTGAAATGAAAAAAAAAAGTATAATGCCGTGACCAGGATTCGAACCTGGGTTATTGCGGCCACAACGCAATGTACTAACCACTATACGATCACGGCGTCAATGCTTTGTAAGTTTTTAAGATTGTCAAAGATCTTGTGATCTACTTTCTTAAAGGAAAGAATTAGAAAATGGGTGTGTTCCCAAATCATTGAAAAGAGGAACCACTAGAAACAGTAAGTTATAGTTTATATTTTTACAAATAGATGGCAGCACGTAATATATAATTTTGATTTTAATTTACAGTAAGAAAATTCACTATCGTTATACAAGTAACTCTTAAAAATCACAACAAACAAGACTATATAAAATTATTTTTAAATTCACAATAATATAAAATGGTTATTTTATAGACTTGTGTTTGTTTATTTAAGTTAAACTGTATACCTGAAACCGGATAAGAGTGTTTTGTTTTTTTTAATGTAGAGTGTTTTTAATATTCTTGTTTATATTTATAATATTTGAAATTGATTATTTTAAATATTAAAGATATGAAAAAACATATTTTAATTGTGTGAAATTTCTTATTAAAATTTTTTAAATTAATTTGACTTAAAATAATTTATGAAGTTACCACGAGGTACGTAAATTGCTTTCGAAAATTTCTTTGTAATTACAGCATGTACAAACACTGCTCAAAGAGTGCCCATATTTTTGTTACACAGTGCCTTTGTAAATTTATTGTATACAGTGTCTAATTTCTTTGTAAATTCAATTTAATAACTTTTAATAACACAGGAATAAAGTTACATGCTTTCGACACAATTCCTACAACGTTGTAAATTGGAACTTAAAAGGAAAACTTTATATAAGAAAGATGAACATTCAGCAAATCTTAATATTTTTTTATTTACTGAATTTAAAATTTTTAGTATATTTTTTTATGCTTTCATATATTTATATAATGATTTGAAATAAGTTACACTAGTTAAAAAATAATTTAATATTTAAATAAGTATATATTAAATGCTTTACACAAATTTGTAATTTAAGTCAAAAATTTATTTTAATTTTTATTGTTTCCTTAACAAATAGAAAATCAGTAGGGGATATCTCAAAATTTATTTCCTTTTTGAATTTAAAACAAGCCACGATGATGACAAAAGTTTAGAAAAATATAAGATTATTTTAATATAATAATATATTAGGTTGGGGAAAAAGAAATCCATTATTTTTTTTTCGGTAGATGGCTGCAGTGATCGATATCTCGTAAAGTATCAATCAAATAATTTCAAATTTATGCTCGTTGTCAAGGTGACATTTCACATTAAATAATTTTTTTTACTGTTTTTTCGTTTGATCCATTCATTTGGGAGTTACAGGGCGTTAAAAATGGAAGTCAACAAAGAGAAAATTTGTTACATTGTATAGTTTTTCTTTGATAAAGGCCAAAACGCAAGCCAGGTAGCTGAAATAATGAATGGTGTTTATAGCATTTATACTGTAACAGCTAATTACGTGCAATTTTGGTTTCGTCGATTCCGTTCAGGCTTTTTTGATGTTAAAGATGCACCTCGCACAGGAAAGCTCATCGTCGAAAATGTCGATAAAATCACAGAAATAATCGAAGTTGACCGGCATGTTAGTAATCGTAGCATCACCCAGAAGCTAAAGATTGACCATAAAACAGTTTTAAACCATTTGTGTATAGTTTGATTAAAAAAGAAGCTCGATGTTTGGTTGCCACACCAATTAACACCAAAAAACATGATGGATCGAATTTCAGTCTGCGAAGCCTTGGCCAAATGGAATGAAATCGATCCATTTCTTAAACGATTGGTGACTGGGATGAGAAATGGGTCAAATAAGACAGTACTGTGCGAAAACGATCTTGGTCAAAGCGCAGTGAAGCAGCTCAAACGGTTACCAAACCAGGACTAACGGCCAGGAAGGTTTTACTGTGTATTTAATGTAACTGGAAGGGAATCATTTATTCTGAGTTGCTTCCGTATGGCCAAACACTAAATTCAGATCTCTACTGTCAACAACTGGACCGTTTGAAGCTAGCGATTGACCAGAAACTGCCAGAACTGGCCAACAGAAGAGGTGTTGTGTACCATCAGAACAACGCCAGGCCATACACGCCTGTAGTGACTTGCCAGAAACTCAGGGTGCTTGGTTGGGAAGTTTTAATGCATCCACCATATAGTCCGGACCTGACACCAAGCGATTACCACATTTTTCTCACACTGCAAAACTTCCTGAGTGATAAGAAATAGGGATCATTCGAAGATTCAGAAAATCGATTACTAGAGTTTTTCACCAATAAGGACCAAGACTTCTATGAAAGTGGCATTATAAAGCTACCTTTAAAATGGCAATAAATTATACAACAAAACGATGCATATTTGACCCAAATTGGACAATCCGAAACATGTTAAATAAAGTCATCAATTTCACTCAAAAATAATGGATTTCTTTTTCTCCAACCTAATATTAATTTTTTTATTTGTATTTTGTAGAAAAACGTATATGGTTTTAAATGTATATGGTGTTTAAAAGTGTATAATTGGAACAAAGTTTAAATTCCAGACTAAAACGAATGTTAATGAGAGATAACAATATTCGATTCAGAATATTTATTAGGACTTTTAAAATATTCCAAAGTTTTATATGCAGATTGATATTTCAAATTCTAACTGCACTGATTAACATTTTAAATTGTGATGAAGCAAAACAAATAATACACTTTAAACACAATTTTTTAGGTTCTCGAATTTTTATAATATAACATTTGTAGCAATTAAAAATGAACTTTTTAGTTACACAGAGTGAGTATGAATGTTTTCAATAAAAATTTGAAAGGAAAAAAATTAATTTTTGAAACCTTTTAATGTTATTAGACAAAATAATTTGCCGTGACCAGGATTCGAACCTGGGTTATTGCGGCCACAACGCAATGTACTAACCACTATACGATCACGGCGACAAGATAAGATACCTTTTAAGATAATTCATTGCTTCTGTGATCTACTTTTATAAGGAAAAGTAAGGGTGTGTCACTGAAGCTTACAAAACAGGAAATGGTAGAGAAATAGAATCGTTTCTCTCTTTTCGTACAGATGGCAGCACTAGAGTGAAGTCAAACTTCTAATCATATACCTCCTCCGATATAAACGGACAGTTATGGGGCTCCTTAGCCAGACGGCTTTATCCCCGATTCTAAAGGTAAACAGTAAGCAGGGTAAAAACTGTAAGGTACTATTAAGTTTAAAAATTTGGAAAATTAGTAATTTAGAGATGCCGGTGATTAAAAGAAGGGTAAGTGGAAATACGTGAGAGCTGTGACTTAAGCTGTTTGTACCTGCAAAGATACAAACTATCTGATTAACACCCTGAAAAGAAAGTTGTGGTTAGTATACATGGTGCGAACACTAGATAGAGTCTTACTGTCAAATATTAAATATCAAACACAGTTAGGTACGCTATCCTGCTCCATAATAATAAAAATACACATATAACAAGAGGGATAAGAGCTAATAGGGTTTAATTACCCTATTAGCTCTTATAATATTAGGTAGACAATCTATTGTCAGTTAAGCATTGCGGCACGCGGCCACTTAGAGTTACTCAGGTTATTATAATCATAATCTGGGAGTTCTGCAATTATTTCATTAGGTAGACTTCATTAGGTATTTTATTATAAAAATTATTAGATGATCTTACACAATATTGTTTGAAAGTTAATATATTAAAGTCGCGTCTTATTACTTCATTGAACAAGTATCGATGTGCGCCTCTAATACGCCTCAAGAATTTATTCTGTATTGTTTCTATTAATTTCAAATTAGATTTCGCGGCAAACGACCATACCGGGGCTGCGTAAAGAGCGGTAGGTAGAACTATTGTTTTATATAAGAGAATTTTGTTTTTAAAATTTAAGTGTTTACTATTAAAAAGCATTTTTAAGTTTTCTAATTTTCCTATCATTTTATTTTTAATATCCGTTATGTGAGGACGCTAATTATATAATTTTTCTTCCAAAAGAAAGTAAGAAAAAATATTAATTTTTCCCCACATTCTTGCACACTTTATATTTCAATCTTAATTTAATACAGTTATTAATAGATGATAAATTTATAGTTTGTTATTTAATTTATACTTTCTGTTTATAGCATATTATTGATCAATTTATATTTTTTATATTTATATAATAAATTGTGAAAACATTTAAATGCACTTAATTTCATTACTTATCATTTTATGTATTAATAATAATTACAATTTTACAACCTAAATTCAATAATGATAAATTTTGAATTTTCTGGGAGGAATGTGAAAAGATTTCGAAAATTTCTTTATTATCATAAAATGTACAATCTAGCTCAAAAAATGTTCCTATTTATACAATTCAGGTGTAATATTGCAGATGCATTATAGACGCCGTGTTTTTTTGTCGCCAAATTTGTCGATATTTTGGCGATTTTATCGGGCTATGGGTGGTTTGGTGTGTATGCTCTGACTTTGGTGGTGGGGTATGGCAGCTCTTAATGTGTTCTTGCACCCCATTGGTGAACGTGATTCCTGACGTCAGTACCCGGCCCTATCCGATAAATTTGCATCTTAGCTGTTCTTTTGGTTTACAGTCGTCTAGGTCAGGTTTTTTTTTTTTTTTTTTTTTTTTTTTCTGGGATTTAGTAAGTAATTTTGTTTCCGTTCTTATCATTTTCTGGGTTTTAGTTAATTTAGTTATGACGGGTGAAGTTATTCTGGTCCTTACTATTTTTGAAATTGTTTAAAAGCATCAGGATATTGTAAATCAAACAAGATGCTTTGGTTTCGAACATTTTTGTTTTGTTCTTATTTTCTGGGATTTAGTTAATTTAGTCATGGCGAGTGAAGTTATTTCGGTTCTTAGTGTTTTTGAAATTTTTAAAAAGTATCTGGATATTCTAAATCAAACGAGATGCTTTGGTTTGGAACATTTTTGTTTTGTTCCTATTTTCTGGGATTTAGTTAATTCGGTTATGCGTGTGAAGTTATTTCGGTTCTTACTATTTTTGAAATTGTTTAAAAGTATCAGGATATTCTAAATCAAACAAGATGCTTTGGTTTGGAACATTTTTGTTTTGTTCCTATTTTCTGGGATTTAGTTAATTCGGTTATGCGTGTGAAGTTATTTCGGTTCTTACTATTTTTGAAATTGTTTAAAAGTATCAGGATATTCTAAATCAAACAAGATGCTTTTGTTTGGAACATTTTTGTTTTGTTTTTATTTTCTGGGATTTAGTTAATTTAGTTATGACGGGTGAAGTTATTTCGGCTCTTAGTGTTTTTGAAATTTTTAAAAAGTATCAGGATATTCTAAATCAAGCAAGATGCTTTGGTTTGGAACATTTTTGTTTTATTCCTATTTTCTGGGATTTAGTTAATTTAGTTATGACGGAAATTAAACTTAGTGCGTTCTATTAACGTATGAACACGGATATTCTTCCATATTTTTGACACACTTTCTAAAACTTTATAATTAATGTGGCAAGAAAAGGGTTTCAAAATGTGAAGCTGTTGATAAAACAGTAGAACGTTTAGAAAAAAAATTTAATGTTTAATTTAATTTAATTTAATTGATGATGTGTACTGAATTTAAAATTTTAATGATATTTGTTTACATATTCACATACTTACAGTACGATGTGACAGTTCATGAGTATATTAAAGTTAGACGCTTAACACAGATTTTAAAACTTGTTTCCTCATTGGAGCAAAGTGAGAAATTTTAAAGTTCAGTTCCTTTTTGAAATAGGAACACGCTACCACAAAGATGTCAAAATGTAGAAAGTATTATAAAATTACAAGATATTTATTTATTTTATTCTTATTTTATATAGAATCGTATATGGTTGTAAAAGTGTTAAAGTATATAGTTGAAACAATGTTGGAATTTTACACTAAATTACATATTAACTTAAAAACAGTAAAGGACTAAACTGATTACAACAAACGATTCAACATTTTTATTACAACACTTAAATATTTAAAGTTTTTTTATACGATTTAAGTTGTTAAACACTGGCTGCATTCATGAAGATTTAACTATGTTAAGAAATAACGTAATTGATGTTTTAGAGAGAAGCTGTCAATGCATCAGGGTGTGTTCGTAATCTAATTGCTTTTGGCATTTAAAAATGAATTTATGCAGATAATTAATTGGAATCTGTTGCATGAAGGTTAAAAAACATTTAAAAATATTTTTTACAAATTGTAAAAACCTTTCAATGTAATTAGACAAAATAATTTGCCGTGACCAGGATTCGAACCTGGGTTATTGCGGCCACAACGCAATGTACTAACCACTATACGATCACGGCGACGTAAACTTGCCTCTATTAAATCTACAATACCGTATTTTGAACTACTTTTCTTAAAGGAAAAGAAAGGGTGTGTCACTGACACAAACAGGAAAAGAGACTATCGGCTTGTTCTAATTTTTGACAACAGGTGGCAGCATTGAATATTTTAAAATTTTCATGCTCTGTCTTTTCTCTTTAGTAAATCATTCAAAAATTAACCACAAATAAAATAATATGAACTGTAGAATATTATGAAAACTGATATATATATATATATATACATATACATATATATATATATATATATATATATATATATATATATATATATATATATATATATATATATATATATATATATATATATATATATATATATATATATATATATATATGTGTGTGTGTGTGTGTGTGTGTGTGTGTGTATTCTAATCATTTTTCTTTGAATATTCTACCTAGTTAAAAAAAAACATAAGCTTTAATCAAAATAAAATGAATTTGTGTGACTCTTTTGTAAGTAGAATTCCAAACAATACTTGTATTTGAAATTAATAAAGAACAGATTTTTATTTATTATCTGCTTTCTACAATGCCAAAGATTTGGTATTGCATTCGATCAAGATTTGGACACCTGTAAAGTAAGCCTTAAGTCTAAATTAAAACTCTGGTATAAAAGATTAAAAAGGATTAGTGAAGACGGAGTTAGTGTTCCAAAAACTGTGGCAAATGCTCTTGGAATGTGCAATAAAGATCAGGGCCTGATTATAGCACGGGCACATGGGGCACGTGCCCAGAGCACGAAAATTAGTCGAGTGCTTGAAACACATATTAAGCGGGGAAAAATTGCAGACTTACGCTACCATCATTAAGTTTTAATAAATTATTATACAAGGTAATTTTGTTTGTCATGAACTCTATTGTTTCCTATTTACTTTAATTTTACTGCTATTTACTTGATAATTAATTCCCTCAACGAACCTGGTGCTCTTTTTATCCTATAGGTTATTGCATATTTATAAGACAGATTATTAGCAACGTACCACTTTAAACCATTAAATCATCTCATCAATTTAACTTATTTTTAATTCTATTATTATTTTTTTCTGCACCGCAGAGCTTGTGAGTGTGACAAGGTAAAAATAAAAAAAGTGGGTCACACTAGGTCTTTAAAAGTCCTTAATTTTTATCATGGCTAAACAGAGGTAATAATGATTACGTAAAATGAAAATTTGGTGTTTTTGATTTTGAATATTACTTTAATGCTAATTTCTTAAATATGTTTGCTAATTCAATGTTATAATTTTTATATGACTCTAATTATGATAATAACTTGTCGCTATAAATTTGGAATGGGGGTGGAGGGAACAAAAATTGGATTGTCCCTGGGCACAAACGTAGCTTAGTCAGGCCCTGATAAAGATGTAACACCAAACATTTTCTAACTTCTAGAAATGTTGGTCTTTCTACCTATTTCAACCAGTGCAAATGAAAGATCCTTTTAAACTTTACGCCGATTAAAGACTGATTTACAAAATTCAACGGTTATTAATAGAATGAATGGATTGGCGCTCTTAAACATTCATAGACAGTTTACCCCAGCTGTAGAAGACATTTTAAACAAACTTTAAAAAAATTGGATATTATTGTATAAATCAAAAAAGTTTGTATACTGGTTTAATTTCCTATTTGTTGGAAAGTTATTTTTTCTTATTTTTTGGTCAAATTCCTTGGTTTTCTGTAGAATATTCACATTTATACGGATGTTATTTTGGTTGATGTTACATTATGAGTAGTTTTTTCTGGTTTGATTAATTCCTACTTTTTAATAAAAATAAAATATTTTACCTCTTATTATAAAAAAAATTATGTTCTTAAACGTAAAAAATAATTGTATCTGTTCTGTAAAAAAAAAATAATAATAAAGATTAACACAAAATTGTTTGTGTGCAAATGAAAAAAATGACAGCTAAAAATTCTTTACAAAAATAATATTTATTACGACATATTTAGCAACTAAAGATTTTTATACAAATTTAAAAGAAAAAAACTGGCTGCATTATAAAATAAAATAACATAATGATGCACTTTATAGAAGAGCCGCAAATGGTGTGACTAATTTAATTATTAAAGAGAATTAAGATAATTAAAAATTGCATGAAAATTTTAAAAAAAAAAAATTTTAAAAAATTTAAAATATCAATTAGATAAATTTTGAAATTCGAACCTTAAAACCACAACAATGGCTGAAATAAATTTAAATGTTTTTTATAAAGGAAAAAAGTGTCTGATTAAAAAACAGGAATAAATAGAAATTGTTTCTCTCTTTTTGTAATATAATTTTTTTAAAAACTCTGAAAATAAAATTTATTTCCATAGTGGCTTTTATGAATTTAATGACTTTTGATAAAGAAAAAAAAAAATATTTTTAAAAACATTTAAATATAATTAAAAAAATAATTTAACCCGAAAAAAATTAAAATGGGTTAATTTATTAAAAATAATGTATTAATACACTATATTAATATAAAATTAAAATTAAGAAATTTAAAGAACATAAAATTTTTGTTAGAATTTTTTTATAAGGAAATAATTTAAATAAATATAAATTGAGAAAAATATTTACAAAAAAAATATAGAAAAAATATATTAGATATATTCAATTTTGTCTTTTTAAGTAAAAATTGGTTTTCAGTTAATATTGAAATAGATATAACAAATGGTTTTTCTTCTTTTTATTATATTAATACTATTTTTTTATATTATAATTATTAACATTT
This sequence comes from Pardosa pseudoannulata, assembly GCA_032207245.1. Classification (NCBI taxonomy): domain Eukaryota; kingdom Metazoa; phylum Arthropoda; class Arachnida; order Araneae; family Lycosidae; genus Pardosa; species Pardosa pseudoannulata. The sequence goes on along the minus strand of CM063500.1, from coordinate 7,794,296 downwards.
GTTTTATATAAACATTATTGAATTACTTCTTTTTAAATATATTATTAATTTATATTGGAAATAGAATTAAATTTTAATGCAATATTAAATAATATATTTAAAATATTGTTTTAGATTATTGTATTAATAGTAAATAGATAATTTATATATTTTATATTTATTTTTTGTTTTTTATTTTATAAAAATTAAAGTATATTTATATTTTATTAAATATATAAATAAATAAAAAATAAAAAAATAAATTTATAAAAATATTAAACAAATTTGTATATAAAATAAATTTTGTTTAAATAATTATTTTTATAGAGATTTTGTGACTATATTTTAAAAAATAAATCTTTGAAAATATTTTAAATGTGTAAAAAAATTTTATGATTTTATTATAGTGTTTTCTTAATATAATTTAAAAAGAAATATTATATATATTTTTATTATATTAAATACAATATTGCTTTTTGAATAAATTTTATTAGTTAATTACTTAACAATTAAAATAATTTATATTGTCTTAGTAACAATATAAACTACAATACTTTATATTCTACACATTTTAATTTTATTTAAATTTATTAATATATTAATATTAAGATTTACATTTATTTTCTAATTTTTTTAATAATTGTGATAAGAATTTTATAATATTTTTTATATATTTTTTTTAAAATGATAATAAATATTAAAATTTTTTTTATCTTATATATTATACAAATTTATGATATTATTCTATATTTCTTTTTAATATTTTATTCAATATTATTGAAATAAAAAAAATATTATAAATTAATATAATAATTTTATATTGAAAAAATATAAATAGTAATTAATATATTTTATATTTATTTATTTATAAATATTATGAATATTTTATCTAGATGACACATTAGATTTATTTATCCTTATTCAAATTTCTGAATCTTTAGTTTATTTTGTTATCAATTAATACATATTTTACTTTATTTACATTTTATATTGTTATTTATAAACTTACTAGAGTTCTATTTTCATTTTATTTAAACTTAAACATAGTTAAACTATTTGAGTATGTCGAGTTTATTTGATTTATTTTTATTTTTATATATATTATTTTTATTTTTTCTAGATATACTAAATTTTACATTTCTTTAATACAGTTAAATAATTACAAATTATAATATTTTTTAATATTATAATATATTTATTTAATTTTTTTATTAAATTTTTATTTTAAAATATAATAAAACTTAGTTTTAAATATTAGTATTTATTTTTTTTTTTTCATTATTTTTTATTTTAATATTTATATATTTTTTTAAAAATAAATTAAAATAATATTTATTCAATATTATTTACATAAAATATAATTATTTTATTATTTATAAATATATTTTAATTATTAAATTTTTAATTTAATTTTATTATTAATATAAATATTATATAATTATAAAAATTAGGTTATTAACATAATATATTTTTTTTTTTATTGAAAAACCTAAATTATCAAATTTAATATTTTTTATAAACACCAGAAACAGCTATTTTATTTTATTTATTTATAATATATTTAAATAAGAAATATTTAATCGAATTTTTTATGTATTTTTTTTTATTGTACATATTTTTTTATTTTTTATTTTTTTTTTATTTTTTTTTGATTTAATGTATATTTATTTTTTTTATTATTTTTTTTATTTTTTTTTTTTTTATTTTTTAAATATTTTTTTATAGTTTTTTTTAATGTATTTTTTATTTTTTTTTTTTATATTTTTTTTTTTTTTAATAAGTTTTTTTTTTTGTTTTTTAATTTTAATTTTTTTTTTATTTTTTATCAATTAATTATTAAAATTATTTTTTTTTTTTTTTTTATTTTTTTAATTTTATTTAATTATATTTTTTTATTTTTAATTTTATTTTTTTTATTTTTTATTTATAAATTTTTTTATTTTTATAAATTATATTTTAAATTTATAATTATAAAATTATTATTTATTTAAATTATTTATTATATTTTTTATTATATTTAATATTTTATTATTTATATTTTTATTAAATTTTTTTTTTTTTTATTTATTTTTTTTATTTTTTTTAATATTTTTTTTTATTTTTTATTTTTCTTTATTTATTTTTTATTTTTTTATTTTATTTTTTTTTTTTTTTATTTTTTTTACTTACTATTTAATTTATTTTTTTACTATATTTATATTTTATTTTATTTTTTTTTTTTATTTTTTATTTGATTATTTTTTATTTTTTGTGAATTTATTTTTTTATTAATTTTATTTTTTTTTTTTTAATTTTTAAATTTGATTTGAAATATTAGTTATTTTTTGATTTTGGTTTTTTTTTTTTTTGAAATTTTTTTTTTTTTTTTTTTTTATTTTATTTTTTTTTTTTTAATTTAATTAATTTTTTTTTGAAATTTTTTTTTTTTTTTTTTTTTTTTTTATTTTTTTTTTTTTTATTTTTATTTTTTTTATTTTTTTTTTATTTTTATTTTTATTATTTTTTTTTATTTTTTTTATTTTTTGTTTTTTTTATATAATTAAATTACATTTTTCAAAAAAATTTGATTTTTGATGACGGAAATTTTTTTAATTAATTTCTTATTTCGTTATTAAGAACCTAAATACTATTTCTTTAATTTTCCATCCTGAAAAAAGATTTTTTCTTGTAATGTTAACTATTGATTTATATTTGATTTACTCATTCGTATACGAATGGAAAATATAACTGAAAACTAATTACTAATTATTTTAAGGATTATTTTTAATAAAAATACTTAAATTCATCAATAACTCTTTAATAACTAAATGTTATTTCTGTTGTCGGGAGAAAAAAATTTTTGCCGTGACCAGGATTCGAACCTGGGTTATTGCGGCCACAACGCAATGTACTAACCACTATACGATCACGGCGGTGAAATATTTTGCTTATGTAATGAAGACTTCCAGACGCACTGCAAATTGCGTAAAACACAGATCTGTGTTTTTGATTTAAATTTCATGGCGTATTTTCGACAATTGATTTTGCAACCATTAAACCGCTTTGAAAGAGGAGTTGTAATCTGCTGTAGACACAAGTTTGGTCTCAGTGCGTGGACTGTAGGAGAAATCTAAGCGATACAGTCATAATATAAATTTCATGTATGATTAATAGTATGAATTGCGGAATAATTTTACTTTTAAGATATTCAACTCCGACTCATGCATAATTTTACAGCCATATATAGTTTTTTAATTTAAAAATAAAGAGATATAGAAAATATTCTATCAATTAAATTTTTTATCTCTTTTTTCCCCCAAAAAATGTTTATTAGAATTTTATAACATATCGTGTTTTTAGTCTCCATTTTTTAAATTTCATGGTGTATTTTCGATGTTTGATTTTACAATCACTAACAAGTTTTGAAAAAGATTTTTAATCTGCCGTAGAATTTAAAATTAATCATTCTCAATCAGCTATAGATACTATCTTGATTTTCAGAGAGTGTAGAAATCTACAGTCATAATAAAACTTGTATGCATTATTAGTAATATCAAATGCGAAATAATTTTGCTATCATAGTCATAGACATATTAAGTTAAGTTATAGGCATGCATAAATTATAATGTTTTAAAAGAAAAATACATAAAGTATTTTGTTTTAAATTCATACTGTAATTTTGCTTTAAAAAAGTATTTTAATTTTATCCTTGTTTATTAATATTTTACCTTAATTCAGTTTGGTTACAGAATATCATAACCGATTATTACACGTCACGATATAAAATCAATAAAACTGTTGCCGTGACCAGGATTCGAACCTGGGTTATTGCGGCCACAACGCAATGTACTAACCACTATACGATCACGGCGGTGGAATGTTCTGCTTAAGTAACGAAGACTTCCAGACGCACTGCAAATTGCATAAAAAACAGTTCTCAGTTTTTGATTTAAATTTCATGGCGTATTTTTGATGATTGATTTTGCAACCATTAACACGCTTTGAAAGAGGAGTTGTAATCTGCTGTAGACACTAATTCGACCTCAGTACTTGGAATGTATAAGAGTTCTAAACAATAAATACAGTCGTAATATAAATTTCATTCATGATTAATAGTATCAGGATTAATATACATTAATGATTAATATAACATTCACGATTTATAACGGAATAATTTTACTTTTAATATGTTCAATTAAAACTCATGCATAATTTTACAGCCATGCATAATTTTTTAATTAAAAAAATATAGAAAATATTCTATCAAGTAAATTTTTTATCTCTTTTTTTTTTCCCCAAAAAAATGTTTAGTTGAATTTTATGATATATTCTGTTTTTTAGTTTAAATTTCATGGTGTATTTTCGATGTTTGATTTTACAATCACTAACAAGTTTTGAGAAAAGATTTTTAATCTGTCATAGCCTTTGAAAAGTAATCATTCTCAATCTGCCATAGATACTATCTTGATTTTCAGAGAGTGTAGAAATAATACAACTTGCATGCATTATTAGTAATATCAAATGCGAAATAATTTTACTATTAATATAGTTAAATTTTGAGTCACACATAAAGATATAGGCATAAATTATAATTTTTTAAAAGAAAAATTCGAAAAGTATTTTGTTTTAGATACTTAGTATAATTTTGCTTTAAAAACCATTTTAATTTTATCCCCGTTTATAAGTATTTTACAGTTCGGTTACAGAATATTATAACCAATTATTTCACCTTATGAAATAAAACCGGTAAAACTATGCCGTGACCAGGATTCGAACCTGGGTTATTGCGGCCACAACGCAATGTACTAACCACTATACGATCACGGCGGTGATATGTTTAGCCTAAGTAAGGAAGACTTCCAGAAGCACTGCAAATTGCGTAAAATGCAGTTCTCCGTTTTTCTTTAAATTTCATGGCTTATTTTCGATGATTGATTTTGAAACCATAAACACGCTTTGAAAGAGGAGTTGTAATCTGCTGTAGACACTAGTTCGACCTTAGTGCTTGGATTGTATGAGAATTCTAAACGATAAATACAGTCATAATATAAATTTAATTCTGGATTAATAGTATCATACATTCATGATTAATAGCGGAATAATTTTACTTTTAAGATGTTCAATTCCAACACATGCATAATTTTAAAGCCATGTATAATTTTTTAACCTTTTCAGAGGGTCTGGGACAGCATGTGTCCCGCAGATGAATTAGTTCTTCAGAGAACCTCTTTTAAAAGGTTAATTTAAAAAAGTTAATTAAAAATATTCTACCACTTAAATATTTTATCTCCTCCCCACCCACCCACCCCAAAAAAAATGTTTATTTGAATTTGATAACATATTCTATTTTTCAGTCTCCGTTTCTTTAAATTTCATAGCGTATTTTCGATGTTTGATTTTACAACCATGAACAAGTTTTGAAAAAAGATTTTTAATCTGCCGTAGCCTTTTAAAAGTAATCATTCTCAATCTGCTATAGATACTATCTTGATTTTCATAAAGTGCAGAAATAATACAATTTGCATGCATTATTAGTAATATCAAATGCGAAATAATTTTACTATTATAAAATAGTTAAATTTTCAGTCACACATAAAGTCATAAGCATGCATAAATACAAAAAGTATTTTGTTTCAGATACTTAGTGTAATTTTGCTTCAAAAAACATTTTGATTTTATACCCGGTTATTAATATTTTACCTTAATATATAGTTCGGTTACAGAATATCATAACCAATTATTCCACGCCAGGATATAAAACCAATAAAACTATTGCCGTGACCAGGATTCGAACCTGGGTTATTGCGGCCACAACGCAATGTACTAACCACTATACGATCACGGCGGTGAACGGCATAGCTTAAGTAGCCGAGAATTTCAAATGCTCGTGCAGTTACGTTAGTATTGGTTCTTATAGGTGTTAACGTAACTGCACGTATCTCTTTCACTAAATTTTTGGTGCATTTTCGAAGGTTGTTATGCCGTAAATATAACAAAATTCGGAAAGCGAATGATTTTGAATCTGAATTTCTAGGAGCATTTTCAATGGTTGTTGCCGATAATATTAACAAATTGCAAAAAAGAATGATTTTGAATCTGCCTTGGACACTTTTTTATTTTTGAAATGTTTCTGTTTGATTAAATTTCTATCTCAGTTTTTTTGATAGTAAACAAATGCAAAAGAGTGTTGATTTTGAATTTATGGACACTAATTTATTTTTATGTTTCATTTCATTAAATTTTACCATTTTTAGTTTTTATACAAACTAAAAAAAGATTTTAATCTGCCAAGACACTTTTTTATTTTTGAAAATTTCATTTTTCATTAAATTTCTAAGAGCGTTTTCAATAGTTGATTGCGATAGTAAAACAAATAGATACAAACTTCAAAAAAATGATTTTATCTGCCTTGGACACTCATGAATAAATAACGAAATTATTAATATGTAAGAAATATTTTTAATTTCTATTAAAGTAATTTTAAGTTGTATTTTAAAATTTGTGTCCTAAATTATACATTATCTACAAATGGAAAGAGAATACTTTAATTTTAAAAAAAAAACATATTAATTTTATTGATATTAATTTTCTAATAAAGTTTTTACAGAATGTATAAATTACAATTATTTTTAAGAAAGATAAAAATATTGTATTTAATAATACCTGGTTATTGCGGCCACAACGCAAGTGTACTAACCCGATACACTTCTTTTATTTGTAGCCGAAAATATAAACGCTTGTTTTTTAGTATTTTTCTTATAGGTGTTAACGTAACTGCAGTTTTGTATCTCTTTTACTAAATTTTGGATTTTAAGGTTGATGAAAATAAAATACATGTAATTTATGCACTAAACCGTGATTGTTCTTGAAAAAGGAGCATTTTATTAATTGTTATTTATTATTTGCAAAAAAAAAAAAAATTCCGTTTTGTATCAATTGGAACTTTTTTATTTTTGAAATGTTTCTGATCATTATCTGATGCTATAAAGAATTTGCAAGCAAAAATTAAAAACTGCAAAACAGAATTTTTGAATTACTGGGCGACTTACAATTTTTATTAAAAAAATGTTAAATTTCACGGTGTATTTTGACTTTTTGTTTTCTACAAACTTACCTAAAATTACTTACAAATTTGGACTGAGACTTTGAATCTGCAAAACACACTAATTTATTTACGTGATATTTAATTTCCGAATCACATATTAAGTTTTAAGCATGCAAAATTTACAATTTTTTTAATGAAAGATACAGAAGATATTGTGTAATTTAACCGTTTGAGTGCGGCGCCAAAAATGCGGAGAAGCGCGATAGCACTTCTTTTCTTTTGTACAGAAAATGCGGAGACGCTGCTATTGGTTAGTATAATTTTCGTATCTATTGTGAGCAGTTGAATTCATATCAATCGCAGTTTGTATTCATTTTACTCAATTGCGGTTTTTAACAATATAAGAATTAAAATAAAATACAGTGGTAAGTAGTAATGCAGTAGAGCCGTGGATTGTGGTACGGTAGACAAAATGAGCGTGTTTTATGTATTTATTCATTTGTAGTAAAAAAAAAAACCTTTTCTTTGTTATTTAGAAATTAGAAACTGTGTTCACGTTCTCAACAAGTGTTATACTGATCATTATTGATGCTATAGAGGAGGAATGGTTAGCAAGCAAAAATGCCACAGGAAGACTACCAATAAGTACAAAGTTTTCTTGAGAAAAATTGCCTGGGCGAAACTTGCGATAATGTGATGTATGCAATAAAAAAATGGTAATGGAATTAGACGATCCAACTTAATTTGCGCTATATATAAAAAAAGAATTCATGGAATTTGTGCAGCAAAACACTCTTGCAATAAGTGAGAATAAAGAATATTTTTGTTGGTAAAAATTACTTGTTACATAATAATTAGTGTTAATTATAACCATTTCTATTGTTCTCCAAAAATTACTACGCATTTTCATTCCGCACTATTAGCATATATATAAGAAAACTCTTCAGCATTCAAACGGTTAAAAGTTCCATATTAAAGAAAAGTTCATTTTTTTTCCTACAAAAAATGTGCCTTTGAATTTTTATTTTTCTTTTTAGCATTTTACGTTATTATAGTTTGGTTACAGAATATCATTACCAATTCTCAAATCTTAAATCTCATGAAATACGTCTGGAAAACGAATGCCGCGACCAAGATCCTAATCAGGGTTATTGCGGCCACAATGGTCCAGGAATGTAGGGGGGGGGGGGTTCAGATGGAATCCGACACCAGAGTCGAGTGATTCGGACCCCTATCCGGAAAGGCAAATTTTAAGTGCGGCTTTTTTACACGTCTTAATTTCAAAGTAAAATACATTTTTTTAATACAGAGAAAATGTATAAAAATGTATTATAAAATATATTGATATAATTCCCGATTCTGAAAGTTGCCTTTTTTATTTTCTTTCCAGGCTCTCGGCTTCAGATAGGCGATGTCCAGGCCTCTGAGGAAGATCAAGTCCGGCTCATCATTCAACTAGTTAGAGACGGGTGCCTATCAATGGAGGACGCCATGGACAGGGTGAGTTAGAGAGAATTATATATGACTAGCTAGCTTTACATCTTGAAGAGGTACTGCTTCTTCTAGAGGTAATGCTGCCTAACAGCTTGTCTTTTGATGTTGAACTGAAAAGAGCCTGAAAACGCTGTACAGCCAACAAAGAATATTTCCATTCATAAGAACTTATTGAAATTTAATACAAAATTGTTTTGGCGAAAAATAAAACATTTATTAAGTTTTTGGAAAATATTCTGATATTTTTCTTTCCATTGTTCATTGTTCCATTTTGCACCAAATTGAGAACAAATTCTTCGATTTTGTTCATTTTGTTATTCGTTTCACCGTTGGAATCTGCGTCTGAAAGATTGCCCATACTTTTCATGATGTTCCTCATTTCGGAGGACGTGAGAAGAGACAGTGATTTCTGTAAGAAGCTTTCCTTGCAGAACAGATCATTCAGGTTTTAACCTTCGAGAGCGCTTTCCTCGCTTTGGTTTAGGGTTCATTGAAATATATATATATATATATATATATATATATATATATATCTATATATATATATATATATATATATATATATATATATATATATATATATATGAAAATTCGTAGAAGTTTGTCGGGACCGTTGTATTAACCAATACTGTTGTATTGACAGTTTTGTGTTAACCAATATTTTGTCTTAAGCGTTTTCACGTTAAAACATATTTGACTGTATTCTCTTTATTAAAAATATCATTGCTTTTGACAATGATAATTGTGTATTAACATGTTTTTTTTTAATCGTGGAAACACACATCAAATGGAAAGACCACGTAACTTTTAAGGCCATTCCACACTATGGTCCACTGCAAGCCATTACCCCAGTCTGGAGGGGGTATGACTTATCGAGGTCGACGATGGTAGATGATAAAATGACCTTGGCAGAGGATGGCTTCGGAAGCGGTTTTTCTCTAAAGTAGCCTCCACATTATGGCCAATTGTTCACCACTTCCTGATGGCGAAATTGAACGATGGTTCACGGGTTGCATCCACACGCTGGCCACTAAATGAGCCGAGTTCGTGGATTCGTCCATAGGGTTTACTACGCACTTTAGTTGCTTATCTGTTTGCCTTTGATTTTTGGAGAAAAACCGCCTCCAAAGCCATCGTGCGTCAAGGCTATTTTATCGTCTGCACCATCGACCACGATAAGCCATACCCTCTCCAGACGGTGGTAGTGGCTAGCAGTGGACCATAGTGTGGAAGGGCCTTAAAGATCAAAGGCCGCCCAATGCGCAACTAAAGTGTGCAAGACCCTAATGATGAATCCACGCGCTCGCTTCATTTAGTGGCCTACTGTGTGGATGCAACCTGTAAACTATCGTCCAAGGTCATCATCAGGAAGTGGTGAACAATTGGCCATTGTGTGGAAGCTAGATTAGAAATACAACTACAGCTTTAATAAATAAACTACTTTTATACGAATTAATTATTTTTTTTTTGTTAATGAGTTTTATAATACATTATATTAGTTCTCCAAAACTTTTACCCCTTTCTTAAAAATGTTTACCCATTATTTTGCTAAATTATTCTTTGTTTCCCGTTTCAGATACAGCCCAAAGATGTTGATAAATTAAACGACATTAATGCTCACGAAAAAATAGAAGTAAGTCCCATTTCTATATCTCACTTCTCTTCTTCTTTCCAGCAATTTTTTTTCTCTTCTTTTCTTTTCCAGCTTAAAACTCTTTCTCTAGCTTCTTGTGGCTGATTGTTTCTTCTTTTTTATGCTTCAATTTTATACGTTTTTATTTCAATTTCACGCATTTCCTGTTTGCGTAACTAAATCACATTACCGGAAAACGAATCATAAAACATTTACCTTTGATTTATTACGGAATGCTTTTCAGATAAAACAGTCTGATTGAATAATGTATTTCGTACCAAACCAGACTTATCATTTAGTTCCACGCAGGATCAAATTATTGACTTAAGAAGATATGGTACCTTAAGGTGACTATGAATGTTGTTTCAAAGCACTTTTGTAAATTGTTAGAGTCAATGAAACTTCATCTATCACTTTCTCTATATATAAGACATTATTTTTTCTTTGTTCTTAACCCCTTGCCTGTGATGCCCGAACTCAGTTCGAGCAACGCAAATACGCCAATTTTGGAAAGCCCGACCTGATTTCGGACAAGAGAAAAATCGGTTTTTCAATTCCGTGAAACCCGAACTTTTTTTTTCCAATGCATAAATATGTAATTTACCATTTTCCCTATAAATGGCGATATTTTCTCTAGAAAAGATCTGTAATTTCGGGCCGTTTGTCGGATACTGTAAAGGATTGATGAAATTCAATTGAATCTAAGAGACACGGAATTCATGAAAATTAATATAGATCATAATATTGTTGTATTAGTTAATTATATTTATCTTGAAAATTATTTCACTTGATTTATTTTGCTATAATTTGAGCAAAAATTATTCCAATGAATTAGCATTTGACATATATGTGAAAATATTGAATATAGTAGTTATTTCAGTTAAAAAAATTTTTTTTAAATAATCTATTTCTAACATTTTGATGATAATAACGAACAAAATTAAAGAATTTTTTCTATTTTTGTAACGTTCTTCTCAAATATATTCCACAGGCAAGGGGTTAATACAAATTTACAGTTCTTTAAGGATTTGGACGAAATTCGGTATATTTCGGTTTTACGATCGTCACTGTCTAATTCAAAGAGAGTAAAGTTTATCTTCTTCTAAACTATCGATCCGATTCTAAAATAAATTGGTATAATTATGCTTCATATCACAACGAAAAATACTGTCGTCTTTAAAAAGTTCGAAATTTATCCCTTCCTCACTTTTATTGCATTATTGCTTTCTCACTTTTCGAGCTTTTAATGCCCTTATTTCAAGCCCTATTTTCCCCGGGTAAGAGCAGGCGATGAAATTTATCAATTTATCACAAACTTAATAGGTAAAAATAACATTTTTTCTAGCATTATGACTTCATTCCTTTAACCATCTCATTTAATAATTTCTTATTTTAAATTATTTAGATATCGTCGACATTATTTTCAAATGTTTTATCACTGAACTTAGATATTACGTCAATAATTTTCTTTTATATTTGGCTAAAATAATAGATTAGGCACATATGTGATAATTTTAAATTTAATTATCGATTATTTTTTGTTGCAAGGTAATTCTCAGCCAAAAAACAAACCATTTTTTATCTACCTCATGGGGTACTTTACAATTCTGGAAAATTTTACTGATCCCGTCATATGACGGGCTATATGCTAGTTGATAATTAAATACAAAAAACTGGGAGATATACAAAAGAAGAATAAATGTTCTACGAAATAGTTAATTAAAAATTTGAATTTCAGTAATTGTCTGGCGTTATTTATTTGGACCGATGAAAATAGCCCGTTTTATGACGGGTTATATGCTAGTTGATAATAAAGTACAAAAGAGAAATAAATATTCCACGAAAAGGGTTAATAAAAATTTGAATAGCAGTAATTGTCTGGCGTTATTTACTTGGACCGATGAAAATAGCCCGTTATATGACGGGCTATATGCTAGTTGAAAATAAAATACAAAAGAGAAATAAATGTTCTACGAAAAAGGTTATTAAAAATTTGAATAGCAGTAATTGTCTAATATTATTTACTTGCCCCAATGAAAATAGCCTTAAACTTTTGCTGATTAAAATAACAGTACCAGAAGAAAGACTGGTTAATTCTGAATAAGGCATTTTTATTCTCATTTCATACTGGCAATGCAAATAAACTTTCCTTTTTGAGCGCGAAATTGCATTGTTCGAATGCGAAAGAGTGTCGAACATGACTGAACTTTTTCACCCAGCTTTTCAGAACATCTTTAGTGAGGGAGAGATAGAGAGAGTGAAACACGAAACTTGCTCTAAATACTCTTTACACAATAACGCGGAACCTGTATTCTTCAGTGAAGAATATTGAAAACAAAAATTTTCGAAAGGAAGAACAAAATGAAAACAACTCCTGTTCTACGGACCACGCCATAGCAATTTCTCGAAGCCACGATTCCTGTAAGGAATGGACGAGCGATATTATTCCAGAATAATAATGGAAAGAAGCGAACAACAACAAGAAAAAAAACAGACGATAAAAAAGCCATTTGACGTGGGATTCTTTTGCACCAATTTTCTGCTTCGATTCGTTCGCTGAACGCCGGACATCCTGTGAAGGTGCATGCCTGGAAATAAATTCGCTCCGCACTGTAACCTTACGCGCAGGCAGGTACATGCGTTCGACGTTAATGGGTAAGGACGGCCTCACCTAAACAGAATGCGAAGATTCGCGGTTTCGGTTTTAAACCAGCAGCTCTTCTTTTTTTCTTAAATTTTACCGCCATTGCTGAACCTGAATTTTTCTAGGTGATCTATGCATAACTGAATGTAGGGGGAGACCACGGGGCATATGCCCCCAGCAGGCAATGCTTTCGAACTGTAATTTTTTTCGTTCTATTTTTTCAACTAAATATGTATGTATATATATATATATATATATATATATATATATATATATATATATATATATATATATATATATATATATTCTGGCATATATCCCGTCATATGACGGGATCAATAAATTTTTTAATTTTCCAGAATTGTTAAGTACTCTATGAAGCAGGTAAAAGAAATGGTTTGTTTTGAGAATTATATGCTCAATAATTTGTTTATTTTCATACTCCTCTAAAGTTTTCCAATACTGTGAATGCAGTTTAGAATCACGTTGAATTAATTTAATCTAAAACTGAAGCCCCAGAATTTATTTGTGATTTTTGTCTTTACATTTTATTTACTCCAAATAATAATATATATTAAAAAGTCTGTATAAAAATATGTATATATATGAAATAATATTATTTTTGCTAGCCGATGTCTGTAGCTATTTAAAATCCCTTTATCATAAATTGGCTCGACTTTGGGCGCCAATATTATATTTTAAATCTACTGGGCAATCAAAACAAACAGGTAGGTACAAAACAATTAAAGCATAAACAATTAACAAGACAAAAAATAATGATGCTACCTCTTTCAAAGCTGGAGGCTGACTGACTGTTTTTGTCTATAACCACTAGGGGGCGAACTGTTGATAGTTGTTTTCTACCTAACTGTTTGTTTTTGTGGCTCAGTAATTTTCAGTATAATATTATCTCAACTAGCCGATGTCTGTCATAATTTAAAATCTCTTTGTCATAAATTGACTCCACGTTGGATGCCAATATTATATTTAAAATCTACTGAGCTATCAAAACAAACAGGTACAAAATAATTAAAGTATAAACAATTGACAAGACAAAGAATAATGATGCTACATCTCTGAAAGCTAGAGGCAGACTGACTGTTTTTGTCTATAGCCGCTAGGGGGCAAAACGTTGTTAATTATTTTCTATTTATCGGTTTGTTTTAGTGGCTCAGTAGATTTTCAATAAAATATTATCTCAATTAACCGTTTTCTGTCATTATTTAAAATCCCTTTGTCATAAATTGACTCCACGTTGGACGTCAATATTATATTTAAAATCTACTGAGTAACCAAAACAAACAGGTACAAAACAATTAAAGCATAAACAATTAATAAGACAAAGAATAATGGTGCTACATCTCTGAAAGCTGGAGGCTCACTTACTGTTTTTTTTCTATAGCCGTTAGGGGGCAAACCATTGTTAATTGTTTTCTACCTAATTGTTTGTTTTAGTGGCTCAGTAGATTTTCAACATGATATTATCTCAACTAGCCGATGTCTGTCATAATTTAAAATCTCTTTGTCATAAATGACTCCACGCTGGGCTCCAATATTATATTTAAAATCTACTGAGCTACCAAAACAAACAGGTACAAAACAATTAAATCACAAACAATTAACAAGACGATGATATAATGATGCTACATCTTTGAAAGCTTGAGGCTGACTCACTGTTTTTGTCTATAGCCGCTAGGGAGTAAACCATTGTTAATCATTTTGTACCTAACTGTTTGTTTTCGTGGCTCAGTAGATTTGAAATATAATATTATCTGAACTAGCCGATGTCTGTCATTATTTAAGATCTCTTTGTTATAAATTAGCTTTCCGTTGAGTGGCAATATTATATTTAAAATCTACTGAGCAACTAAACAAACAGTTAGGTACAAAACAATTAAAGTATAAACAATTAACAAGACAAAGAATAATGATTCTACATCTCTGAAAGCTGAAGGCTGACTGACTGTTTTTATCTATAGCCGATAGAGGGCAAACCACTGTTAATTGTTTTCTACCTAAATGTTCGTTTTAGTGGCTCAGTAGATTTTCAATATAATTTTATCCAACAAGCCGTTGTCTGTCGTAATTTAAAATCTCTTTGTCATAAATTGACTCCACGTTGGGCGCCAATATTATATTTAAAATCTACTGAGAAACCAAAACAAATAGGTACAAAACAATTAAAGCATAAACAATTAACAAGACAAAGAATAATGTTGTTATATTTCTGATAGCTGGAGGCCGACTGACTGTTTTTGGTCTATATCCGCTAGGGGGTTAACCTATTTTTAGTTAATTGTTTTGTACCTAAATGTTTGTTTTTGTGGCTCAGTAGATTTTCAATATAATATTATCTGAGCTAGCCGATGTCTGTTATTATTTCAAATCTCTTTATCATAAATTAAGCGCACGTTGGGAGCCAATATTATATTTAAAATCTACTGAGCTGCCTTAAAAAATGGGTTTAAAACAATGAAATCATAAACAATTAACAAGACAAAGAATAATGATGCTACATCTCTGAATTCTAGAGGCTGACTGACTATTTTTGTTTATAGCTGTTATTGGGCAAACCTATTGTTAGTTAATTGTTTATATACTAATTGTTTTTTATATAACTGCTTATTTTTTTGGCTCAGTAGATTTATAATATTATCTGAGCTTTCCGATTTCTGTCATTATTAAAAATCTGTTTGTCACAAGTTTAAGTTATCAAGCCTCTATTTGCTTAAAACATTTTAAGAGATTAAAAGAAAGAACTTTAGTATAAATATTACTGAAAAATATGGCAATAGTGAGTTATATCATTCGTTGATCTTCAGAAAAATACTAATATCAAGGCACATAATGTTATTTCATCTTTTAAAAGACATGTATCAAGTATTAATTTCGAATATGGAATTGTAATGGACGTGGGGGTTGAAGTTACTGTCATCTGCTGATTGGATTCTAATCACATGTTAAGTCAAATGCATAAGCCTTGTTGCTAAATTGCTAACTAGCCTTGTGTGAAAAGTTCCATTTAGTCAGGTGCAATCACTGTAGCGTATTCTGGAAGGATCATAAAAAACCAACATATGTACTTCACGGATGAGGATTCTTTTAAATTAGAATTTTCGCTCATTTATTACCATTAAGGAAGTACTGTCCTGGCTTTGACAGTTTTGGGGATTTTTTTTTAAGATTTGTGGTATGAAAGAAAATTAATAAAGCTAAGGTCATCAAGAAACTTTTCTAGAAGACTATTCAGTAAACAGAGTAATTACCATAATTTTACCATTATTATTCAAAATATAAAACAAATCAATTGCGATATGAAAGTAAAATCTAGGCAACGGAAATTATTTCGATTAGAATTGATGTTGCTTTTGCAATTTTGGTTTTATTGAGTTGTCACATAAATTCAGAAAAAGCTAATGACATAAACAAATATTTTCATCAGTTAATTAACTAAAACATTTCAATAAAAACTAATTAATTTCTACGTAATTACCATTTTCATTTAAAGTATTTTATTTTGCCACTTGAATAGGAAGAAAAAAATGGAGACAAAAGGTTCTGACTTGTACAAGTTTAGTTATATTGAATTTTTCAAAATGCTTTTAAAATAAATTTAGAACTAGAGCGATTTCACGCAACGTCACAAACTACATTAATGCCCTTCCCATTCATTTTCATGCATATGACAGCCAATAGGCAACCAATATACTGCCCTTCCGTTTGAAACGTAAGCCAGAGTTGTCATGAGTTGAGATGTGCCCTGCTGCACGAAATTGTCTTATAGTTAATGACATAACTGACATATATACAGTGGACTCCACTTAATGTGATCAGTTTACGACACTGTGATTTTGATAATAATAAACGATTGATAACAATAAACGATATGAAAAAATTAGATAAATTTACTCCCCCCTCCTTTAATTCACACATACTAAATTTGAAAATAAAATGAAAAAACTCACCTTATATTTATGTATTGTATATTATCCTTTAAAACATAAGAATTGTATACATAATTCAAAAAATTAATCAATTGTTGACTACAATTCTTTCTAAGAATATCATTGAGAAATAGTTCGTAATCATAATGTTTTTTAAAGTCATCGGAGCAGTGTTGTACTCCACTTTTCAACACTTTAATGCATAAGCTGTTGCACTCCGTATTTTTATTTTCGGTTTATCTCTTCTAGTAAGTACATCACAATTTTTCAAAAATTTTCCCAATAAAAGCTGAGAAATCTGTAACTGCGCTGACTCATTTTTAATAACCTATCATATGATTTAAAATTCTGATCTTTTGTTTTAATGTTAAATTATTTTGATTTCTGACTTCCATATCGACAAATTGCATGTAATCGAGCAAGGCATGAAATGTGAATACGCTTATTCTCATTTCCGATAAGAATGTGTTGCCTTTGCTTATCTGACAACCACTGACCAAAAACAAGGAAAGACAAAAAAAAAAAAAAAAAAAAAAAAAAAATTCCAGGAAAGTGTAATTCCCCACTCCTTCGTTCATTCCCCATTTCCCTATGTTAAAAAGGAGAATTCTCGGAAATTCAAACAACAGTGAAGGGAAGGAAAAGATTGGCTTCCTTCTGAATATATTGTAAATATTCCTTTGCCAGTTAAAATGAGGTTCGAAAACTGATAACATTAACCGATGTATCGATCACATAAATCGGTAATTTTAACATGAAAATGAATCTTTGGTTTTTATCATCCATTCATATTTAACGAAAAAAGACTCAGTAAATAACCGAAGAAAAAACAGTGTTTGCCACACAATCTCAGTTCAGCTCATCATTCAGTTTTTTACTTAGTTTAAAGGCGGAGTTGAACTGTGCATTTTAACTGATAATTTGTGGATCGCTTTAAGATAACATCGAGCTAAAGCAAATCAATATGACAAGTATCAAGTCACATTTTTTAGACTTTAATTATGAATATTAATATATTCTGTTACACTAAAATTCATTACTTTTAACCTTAAATTATTTTTTATAATATTTTGAATACTTTTGAAATAATTGTATCTTTATTTTATCATTTGTATCTTTATTGTATCTTTAAAGCAAATCAATATGGGAAGTATCAAGTCACATTTTTTAGACTTTATTTAAATGAATATTAATATATTCTGTTAGACTAAATTTCATTATTTTTAACCTTAAATTATTTTTATAATATTTTGAATACTTTGAAATAACTGTATATTTTATATGAAAGCATACATTTTACTATATGTTATTTTTTTCAACATTATTTTGTAATCAATATTACTTTAAAATTACTTATTACTTTACTTTTCAAGGTCAAGGTCATTGGGTTTAATGGAGTACCTAGCAAAGTAGAAAATCTTCACTTTAACCCCCAAACGTAAAACAGATCAAAACATCAATTTAAGCCCCTAGGCAAAAAGTAATCCAAACAAAAATTTAATACACTCCAGCTCACAAGGAAGCGAGGAGTTGAGAACGTTCTCATAAAAAAATACCAACGCGTTGTCTAATTAGGGGATAATTAGACTGGAACCTTGACTATGACCACTAGGTATGGTTAACAGCAATGCATAGCATTCAATACAACATAAAGCTAAAAAAATATATAAATATACAAAAAAGTTAAAGGGACTATAACAAATACAACTTGGTACAAAAAATATTAAAAATAAGCAAAAAGTGACGACACTAATAAAAAGATATATTTTTGTATTTTACAAAATTTTAAAAATTTTATTTAGCATTTTTCAATTTTTTTATAACATAAAAAAGAGTACCAGTAGGTATGGTTAACAGCAATGCATAATATTCAATACAACATAAAGCTAAAAAAATACACAAATACACAAAAAAGTTAAAGGGACTATAACAAATGCAACTTGGTACAAAAAAATAATTAAAAATAAGAAACAAATGCAGACACTAATAGAAAGATATATTTTTGTATTTTACAAAATTTTAAAAATTTTATTTAGCATTTTTCAATTTTTTTTATAACATAAAAAAGAGTACCAGTAGGTATGGTTAACAGCAATGCATAATATTCAATACAACATAAAGCTAAAAAAATACATAAATACACAAAAAAAGTTAAAGGGACTATAACAAATGCAACTTGGTAAAAAAAAAAGAAAAAAAAATTAAAAATAAGCAAAAAGTGACGACACTAACAAAAAGATATATTTTTGTATTTTACAAAATTTTAAAATTGTTATTTAGCATTTTTCAATTTTTTTTTTATACAACATAAAACAAGACAGAACACCACGCAAATTACAAAATAAGGCAATTTGTCGCAACGTCACGAACTACTATAATGCCCTTCTCATTCATTTTCATGTTTACAACAGCCAATAGAAAAACGATAAAATGCCAAACGATGACCGATTGGTTAGGGTGCTGGCCTTCGGTACCGGAGTTCATGGGTTCGAATCCCACAGTGGCATCGATGTTCGTAGCCGTTTGGAATCGGCTTTAAGCTGTAGGTCCCGGTCTCATTAGACCTCGTGTTTCAAAAAGTAGACCGTAGCATTCCAAACCAAACCAAACCAAACAATAAACTGCCCTTTCGTTTGAAACTAAAGTCAGAATTGTCATAAGTTGAGATGTGTCCTGCTGCGTGAAATCGCCTTATAAGCGAGATCAAAGAATGATACGAAACCCAAAATATTGAAAAAAGTATAAATTGAGAAAAAAATAGCCAAAAAGCACAGAAGACGGTACTTTACTAGAAGCAACAGTAAAATACAAAAAAAAAAAAAAAAAAAAAAAAAAAAAGTCAAATTGATATTCATTAAATTTTACACAAATTATCAATTTTAATAGAAATTTTATTTCGGATGATTATATTTATAGCTATGAAATAATTATTAAAAACGTTAAGTTGTTCATTTATGTATAATTGATACTAATTATATATCCTAACGGTAATTTTTCTTCATAAAAAACTAACTATTAAAACCAGTAATCTTCTAATGGTATCAATTTAAGTAATTAAAGAAAAATGTAATAAAAATGTAATTCCATCCCCGTACGTAATGCTAATTATAAATGTCTTTTTTCTTATAAATTGACTATTACAATTAAATATTTTACTGGGTGTTTATTTCAATTATTGATAATTAAATAAAGTGAACAGATTCAATGTACTACATTCCATAATACTAATTATGATTATAAAAAGATAATTGTTTTTGCATTAAGAATCCCTTCAGAGAATCAGCGATTTTATAGAAAAAAATCGCATTTAACAAAGTGGATAAAAATACTGAACTAATAATAAAAATATAATAATAATAAAAGAACCTTTGTATTAAATCCGAAAAAAATGAAAAGAAATTCATTCTTTTTTTCCCGAACGTAATAATTAGGTAAAAATTAACCTTTTCTTATAAATCATTACCACATCTTTTGCAACGTGTTTGTTTCAATCTTTTGCTTAACACGTTTTTGTTTGTTTTACAAGCAAAAATCAAGCTACTTTTAAGGTAGCTTTCTATAATGCTATTTTTTTAAATCAAATTTGAACGCTGTTAGTTAATTGAAAGAATACCAGTTGATATCTCTTTCTTAGGTGATGTACCACAGGCTTCGTAAGTTATTACTTGTTGGGTTTCGTAGAAATGTGAGAATTAACTTGAGTGAAAGAATCGCATCGGGCACTGTTTGTTTGAATCTTTTGCTTATAACATGTTTTTGTTTGTTTTACAAGCAAAAATCAAGCTGTTTTTCACTTAGCTTTCTATAAAGCTTGTTTTTTTTAATGAAGTTAGAACACTATTAGTTTTAAATTGAAAGAATACCGGTTGATATCACTTTCTTACGTGAGGTACCACAAATACCGTAACTGATTACTTGTTGGATTTCGTAGAAATGTGTGAATTAACTTTAGTTGAAAGAACCGCATTGGACACTGTTTCAATCTTTTACTTAACGTTTTTGGTTGTTTTATAAGAAAAAATCAATCTGTTTTTAAGGTAGCTTTCTATAATGCTATTTTTTTTAAATCAAGTTTGAACGATGTTAGTTTTAAATTGAAAGAATACCGGTGGATATCACTTGGATGAGGTACCACAAGCTTCGTAACTTATTATTTGTCGGGTTTCGTAGAAATATGTGAATTAAATTTAATGAAAGAACCGCATAGTACTCTGTTTGTTTCAATCTTTTCCTTATAACATGTTTTTGTTTGCTTTACAAGCAAAAATCAAGCTGTTTTTAAAGTAGCTTTCTATAAAGCTATTTTTTAAAATCAAGTTTGAATGCTCTTAGTTTTAAATTGAAAGAATACCGGTGGATATGACTTTCTTAGATGTGGTGAACCACAGGCTTTATAAACGATTACCTGTCGGGTTTCGTAAAAATGTGTGAATTAACTTTAGTGAAAGAACCGCATCGGGCGCTGTTTGTTTCAATCTTTCGATTATAACACATTTTTGTTTGTTTTTCAAGCAAAAACCAAGCAGTTTTTAAGGATGCTTTCTATAAAGCTAGTTTTTTTTTAATAAAGTTTCACCGTTGTTAGTTTTAAATTGTAGGAATACCGGTTGATATCATTTTTTTATGTGAGGTATCACAGACATCGTAACTGATTACTTTTCAGGTTTCGTAGAAATGTGTGAATTAATTTTAGTGAATAAACCGCATCGCGCACTGTTTATTTCAATCTTTTGCGTATAACACGTTTTTGTTTGTTTTACAAGCTAAAATCAATTTGTTTTTAAGGTAACTTTCTATGAAGCTATTTTTTTAAATAAAGTTTGAACGTTGTTAGTTTTAAATTGAAAGAATACTGGTGGATATGATATCACTTTCTTAGGTGTGGTGTACTACAGACTTTGTAGGTGATTACTTGTCGGGTTTCGTAGAAATGTGTGAATTAACTTTAGTTAAAGAACTGTATCGGGCATTGTTTGTTTCAATCTTTTGCTTATAACACGTTTTTGTTTGTTTTACAAGCAAAAATCAAGCTGTTTTTAAGGTAGCTTTCTATAAAGCTATTTTTTTAATCAAGTTAAAACAATGTTAGTTAAAGAAAGAATACAGCTGATACAACTTTTTTAGACAGGTGCCAAGGGCTGTACACACACTTGCACAACGATACTACAAACAATTGAGTTCGATTTACTATCTGGTAACGTGCCGTAACGGATAAATTTTCGGGTTTTGTAGAAATATGCGAATTAACTTTAGTGAAAGAACCGCATCTAGCACTGTTTGTTTCAATCTTTTGATTAACACGTTTTTGTTTGGTTAGAAGTAAAAATTAAGCTGCTTTTAAAGTAGCTTTCTACAAAGCAAAAGCTGGTATTAATGTAGGCTTCTATAAAGTAATTTTTAAAAATTATTATTATTTTTTTTTTAAATTCAAGTTTGAACCCTGCTGGTTTCAAATTGAAAGTATCTGGCTGATACCACTTTCTTTTCTTAGTCTGGGTGGTACAGATACACTTCTATAGAGTTAACACAGTTTGTAACAATACTACAAAGAATTGATTTTGATTTACTATATTACGAATTAACTTTAGTGAAAGAACACTTGGCTGAGAACTAAGAAAAAGAAATTGCAAGAAAACACTGAAGAAAAGAAAAAGAAAGTTTGAGCTATATGAATTTCGTATTGAAACAATTTTGTCTGGTACTACTTTCATAGACCGACATCACTAGCTGATACACTCTCAGACAAACACACATATACAAAAATATAGCGAACGGTGTCTATAATACAAGAAAACTGGCTTGAACTGCATTCTGAGATCAGCGAACTAAGTATGACATATTTAACTCTCGTCGCTATGAAATAAGAAATTTTTATCGAATCTGACTATATGATTTTTTTTAATTCTCACATTATTGATAGTAATTGTGTTCGCAATAAAATTTTCTTACTTCCTTTTTTCCTTTCTGATAATTTGTAACATTTTCTATTTTAAATTCTTGATTTTTACAGCTTGTATCCGTCAAAGAAAACTACGGTTAAAAAAATTGTGCAAAAGTTTTTCTAAGTAAACAAGTGTTAAAGCTTTTTAACCTTGCATAATATTTAAATCTATACTTACGTAAAGGATATTCCATCCTATCACGGGATAAAGTTATTTGAAGAAATATTCTAAATTCAAGAGAACCTTTGAAGTTTTTCTTCCGTAGGATAATTTGAAGTTATGTGATAGCAAAATGGCTACTTAAAAGATGTCCAAGGTCATCTAGAGTATTTTTTTGTTCTTCTAGAAGTTTGTTAAAATCAGTCAACGTGAAAAAGAATTTTATTTTCATGTGTTGAGATAAAATTAATTATTTTTACATTCCTTAGTGAAATGTATTATCTTTAAACAGTGGTGTATCCAAAAATTAATTTTGGGGGTGCATATTATCATTGCCAACAAGGGCACCCATGTGGAAAGAAGAGGCTTGAGCTACCCTCCATTTTGTAAAGTCAGTTCTTTAAACTAAATTTAACACTCAGATATGCAAATACAACACATTTTTATCTCAGACTCTCCTCCTAAATTCTCTCATATAGACGCCTATAATTGCTATGAAAAAATATACTTCTTTAATTTATCATTATGTAAAAACTAAACAATGCATTATATCAATCTTATTTCTCCGTTGTAAAACTATTCATGAACTGATATAATTTTTACCAAATTACAAAAATTAAAAAAATATGGCCATTTAACCCCTTATATCTTGAATTAATTTACCATAAACTTTCTTACTGTATTTTTGCATCATTAAATAAGTTTTAGTGGAGAATAATCATAGAAAAAAGAAAATTAATTTTTACAGTATTTTAGTAGTTAATTTTGCAGCTGGTACTTATAAGTACCAACAGGAATGTGAGTAATATGCAAAAAAGACAAAAAGTCGAAACATAAATTGTCACTTACACTACATGCGATGATAATCCTGAAAACAGTTCTCTTTTTCATTACAGCAGAAAAATACATTGCAAAATGTACATTTTGAATGAGCTTTCGATTGTATTTTTCTAATGGAAATTTTACATCTCCACTTCTACTGAATAAATATAGGCCACTGATCTCCAAGATTTTGTTTCCTGATACCCTCAGGCTCCGAAAAGTTATTTTTCTTCTCTTCTTTGGTTGTTCTGGTGTTGTCTTCATTGAAGGACAACCTCTCTTCTTTACTGGACCACTTCCTTGGGCTATGAGCCTAACTGCCAAATTTCTCCCGAATTCCAATAATGAAATTTCTCCATGAATTTCTTTATAAATGACGTAGGCACTGACATATGTCCTTTCGAGCATAGCAAAGAGCTGTCTATGCCACCACTTTTAGCTTTTCTGTCCCTGTCATATAGTGAACGGAGTATATCCGCTTTGTCTATTCTGCCCATTGATGAGTAGCCCTAATCAACTATTTTACGTCTTCCATTTGTCATGCTTGTTCTCCGAATTATTTTATCTTTGTGGTTTTTATTGTTTTAATGTGCTTTAATTTATAAAACTTGTTTGGCGTAATTCGTCCAAGAGGACTTTAAGCCATTGATCCCAAATAAATAAACTATTTAACTATGCTTCGATTCTATTTTGATTAGAATGTTCAAAATGTCAAGATGTGTCCTTAAAAAAATTAGAAACCTATTCGTTACCTATTAAAAATGGTTTGAAATATTCTATTCTTTACAGAAATACTAATTTATTTTATTTATTTTAATACTTATTTATTTTATACTTATTTATTTTACTTATTGTCCATTAGCATCATATATGAAACCCATTAAATGTTACACAGTGTGAAGACTCCCCTTTGTCCGAGCACGCGCCAAAACAGCTGATCGGAGTACACCTGTTTACCAGGACAATAGCGTGGCGTCGCAGAGTCTGGGATCTTGACAATCGGACTGAATAGACGAATACGCCCCTGATGGATCTCGTTAATGAATGCTCGGAAATTCCGTAAAGGGACAGCCAGCGAATGAGAATTCAGCTAAAAAATATAACTGTAACTTTAGCTGGAGTTCTCAAGTAACTGGGATCTTAACTGACCCAAAAAACAGTTGGCGGGACCGTAACTGACCCCCCAGGTATAAAAAGCCTACAATTTTGCGACTCAGGGCTTTTCGTCATTTTTTTTCGTAGGTGTGTTGACCTCGTGGAAGCTTTCGCCTTTTTTTTTAAGCCAGCTTGCTAGTTCAGGAGATTCATAAAGTCCGCTCCTATAGGGAGCGGCAGAGTCTCGAATACCGAACGGGGGATAAATTGGTTTTGATTGCACCCTGAAAAGCCTCCCCACTTGTAATTATCAAATATCGTTTTTCTTTCGACTGTGATCGTCGTGAGGAAGTTATACCGGCAACCATCCTTTGCAGTTCTACATGATTTGGGAATTAACATTCCTTTGTAAATAGCCGTAGTTAATCAAGAATAAAAGTAAATTTCCAATTTTACCTTTGACTGTGATCCATTCTTCACGTTACTTCTCACTTGAGAATATTGAAGACGTTACAACAGCAATGTAAACTTCAGAACAAAATGTTCTTAGGACCGTAAGCTTGCATATAACTTTTGGGTTGACTCTCAACTTTTACAAATTGCAAGTTGTAATACAGATTGAAATCAAGGTTACACCACGAGGTAAAAAAAATAAAGCAGTAATAAGACGAACTAAAAAAACACCAAAGAAAAAATAAATGCCAGTTTCGTTCATGGATTCAAAGAAAAAATAAGCATCACCGGTAACCAGCAGTCCATGAAAGAACCTCCGTAACAGATGACGAAAACTATTCTAAAAAAAGCTAAGAGCCATTTTGTTTCGAAACAAAACCAAACGATTGCTGTTGCTTATGCCTTAGAACAGACGCTTTTGATCCATGATCAACTGGGTCATGATCGCCCGAGATTAGATGTCTGATTGTTTTTTTCGTCCAAAAGAACGCGTGCTACTGCATCTCTGAATCATGGTGTTTGTTCACACAAGAACAAAATGCTTATTAAGAACTAAAATTTTTAATTAATTTTCAGGAATCAGAAATTTTTAGTGCTTATAGTTCGTAGTAAATTTATTCTCTAAGAGGGTAATATTGAAAGAATTAATTTCACGTATGAAAAATTTAAGTTGTAAAGCCGTCGGCAGTTAAAAGAATAACTTTAACCCCTTGCCTGTGGAATATATTTGAAAAAAA
>CM063500.1:7738370-7763370 GCA_032207245.1 Pardosa pseudoannulata | reverse complement strand
TCGTATTTGCTTTATATAAATCATTCAGTCTAAAATCGATAATTGCATTGGCGAGAATTTGCGCTCCATTTCTCTTTTCTATTGTGACGAAAAAATCGAACTATACAGTTTAAAAGCTTGATATTCGCTTTCTTTTTTGAGGAAATATGGATTACCGAATTTCCAGTCCTGTGCAAAGCTTTTTTTTTTTTCTAATTACTTATTTGATTTTGACCAGCAAATACCTCCGAATTTTCAGATGTACAAGTTTTTTTCTTTTCTTTTTCTAACGTATTTGCTTTTGTCACAATGAATATCTCCCGAATTTCTGGTCCTGTGCAAAGCTCCCTCCGCTTCTCTTTTCTAATATTCGCATTTGCTTTTGAAGCCGTGAAGATCTCTCGAATTTTCGGTCCTGTGCAAAACTCCATACTCCTTTCTTTTCTAACGTTGGCATTTGTTTTTGACGCAGCGAAGACCTCCAGAGTTTTCAATCCTGTGCAAAGCTTACCCCCTCTCTTTTCTAATATTCGCATTTGCTTTTGATGCAAGGAAAACTCTCGAATTTTCGGTCCTGTGCAAAGCTCCATACTCCTTTCTTTTCTAACGTTGGCATTTGTTTTTGACGTAGCTAAGACCTCCTGAATTTTCAATCCTGTGTAAAGCTCACCGCCCTCTCTTTTCTAATATTCTTAATTGCTTTTGACGCAGTGAAGACCTTCCTAATTTCCGGTCCTGTGCAAAGCTTCCCCCTCCTTTTCTTACGTTTGAATCTGCTTTTGATGCAAGAAAAACTTACCGAATTTCCAGTCCTGTGCTAAGTTTCACCCCCTTTTCTTTTTAACGTTGCTATTTGTTTTTGTCGAATCGAAGACCTCCCGAATTTTCAATCTTGTGCAAAGCTCTCCCCCCTTTCTTTTCTAATATTCGCATTTGCTTTTGACGCAGTGTAGACCTCCCGAATTTTCGGTCCTGTACAAAGCTTCCCCCCTCTCTTTTCTAACGTTTGCTTTTGATTTTGATGCAAGAAAAACTTACCTAATTTCCGGTCCTGTGCAAGTTTTCTCTTCCTTTCTTTTCTAACTTTGGCATTTGTTTTTGACTCAACGAAGACCTCCCAAATTTCCAGTCCTGTTCAAAGCTTTCCTCCTCTCTTTTCTATCGTCTGCATTTGATTTTGATGCAAGAAAAACTTACCGAATTTCCGGTCTTGTGCAAGTTTTTTCTTCCTTTCTTTTCTAACGTTGGCATTTGTTTTTGACGCTACGAAGACCTCCCGAATTTTCAATCCTGTGCAAAGCTTCCCCTCTCTCTTTTCTAAAGTTTGCATTTGCTTTTGATGCAAGAAAAATTTACCAAATTTTCGGTCCTGCCATTTGTTTTTGACGTAGCAAAGACCTCCCGAAATTTTTCGTCATGTGCAAAAATTTTTATTTCTTACTTTTCTAACGTTCAAATTGTTTTTGACTCAGCGATTAACTCCTGAATTTCTGGTCCTGCGTAAAGTTTTCCCCCTGTCTCTTTTCTCATATTCGCATTTGGTTTTTCACGCAGCAAAAAACTCCCGAATTTCCAGTTCTGTGCAAATTTGTTTTCGCTCTTTTCTAACATTTGAATTGGTTTTAACACAGTAAAGACTTCCCGAATTTCCGGTTCTTTGGAAAGCTTTTTCTCTCTCTTTTCAAACGTTCAAGTGTAGGTGTTGCCTTTGAGAAATTAAACATCTGTATTTAAGTTTTGGGCCAACCAGGGTAATTTCCTCCCCCTCTTCCCATTAGATCTCATCAATTCAGTTTCAAAATGTAAAAGCAGAATATTTTAATTAGAACATAAATCCACCAAAGTATTTTTAAAATTGCAATTAGTACCGGAAATAAAAATTAGCAAATTTAGAAGTAAATAAATATAATAAGCGCTTGTGTCGGATTATAGGTATGTAGCACAAGAGAGTAATCGTGATGTGCCAAAGAACGTCCTCTATGAAGAAGGTACGTAAGTAGTATTGAGGAGAAAGTCGGAGTTGATTGTAGACTCCGGATTTGTAATCTAGGCTCTTCTGACAGATAATTGAATTGGTAGAATTATTTAGTATAAATATTGTGATATTTGTATATTTAGTTGCCAGGTAGTAGTTTGTGCTCTGTCTTGAAATAAATCTCGATGTAGAAAAATAAAACTATCGTTTGAATGTGAATTTATAAAACAACTCGGCGATCTTCACAAGGTACTTCAGTGTATAAATACTTTCACAGTATGTTAGAATAGAGCTCGGAAAATAGGGAATGAAAAATGCTCGACAAGCTTTAGCAACTGACCATACGATTATTACGATTTATTAACCCGGGGACATATAACTCGTACTTAAGAATACCCCCTCTGAAAAAAGTCTGACCCGATATCGCATTTTCGGTCATTCCTTTCTATAAATTACACTTCCTATCTCTATTTTCGTAACGAAGTTTATCTTTGACTCACAGGATCGTAAATAACCTTAGCATAAACAACACGTAGAAATGAAGAACTTTTCTTATCTGCCGCCCTAATCCTTTTGACGTAAATGGCAGGAACTTAAAGATTCCTTCCCTTCCCTTCCTTTCTTTTACTTTTTTTTTCAATCTCTCTTTTCCTTCGCATTTCTCCCAGTAATCGCCAGCAGCTAAACTGAACTCTCAACTCTCCAGCCACTTATCTATTGAACACACAGATATCCACCGTTTGCTGTCCGCTGGGGATGATCACACTTCCCCCTCCTACTTCAAAGGAGATTTTTATTCTCTATTTTGGCATTTGTAGCAGAAAAGAAAGGGAAGACCAAAACTAACGGTACATATTGACACAAAATGATAAATGTCTGAAGGAACACAGGCTTGGTAGAAAACATTAGTCCCCTTAAAAATAAAAATTTCTTTTGAAATATTATGAACATAGACAAAATCTATTTATATATCTATATCTATATATAGAGAGAGTAAGATGGAATTCCCGATGTGTGGTTTCAGTCATGGCCCATAAAAATGACACCGTTTTAGTTAAAGATCTTTATTAACAAAACATTGGAGGAGAGTTTCCCACTTCATTATAGGGATAGGACAAACTGAGGGGTCAGCTACCATGAAGTTATAAATAAAAAAAGGCCTTTAATATATGGGTCAACATCTCAGTCAAAATCTGTGGGAAAATCTAAAAGAAAATCTGCCTCCGATAACGTGCATCTCCTTTTTGTTTGAAAATATCCTAAATTGTCTCTTAGGGCAATGTAGAGATAAAATTGGTCAGACCCCTTCTCTGAGGGTTTAAACTGTAGCCCGATTTATGCTAGGGGTTAAAAAGGGAAAAGCAAAAGGACGCAGGAATATTTTCCCTTGACTTAAGATTTGAAAATCCCTGAGAATTTTCTCAGGGTGTCTTATGAGTTTTATACAAAATACCTACATTAGTGTCCCGATCTAGTTTACTTTTCCTTACACACACACACACACACACACACATATATATATATATATATATACATATATATATACATATATATACATATATATATATATATAGATATATACATATATATATGCATATATACATATATATATATATATATATATATATATACATATATATATACATATATATATACATATATATATACATATATATATATGCACATATATATATATATATATACATATATATATATATATATATATATACATATATATATACATATATATATATGCATATAATACATATATATATATACATAATATATATATATGTATGTATATATATATATATATATATATATATATATATATATATATATATACATATATATATATATAATATATATACATATATATATACATATATATATATATATATATATATATATATATATATATATATATATATATATATATATATATATATATATATAAATATATAAAACGGAAAAGAGAAATGAATCTGAAAACTGATGTAGAGATTTTGTATAAAACTTCGAAGACGGCCTCTTACGAAACATACTATAGGAGAACTTCCTGTAATTTGATTTTATACTTTAAGGTATCAATTTCGATGACGTAATGTAAAATTATGCAGAACATAAAGTTACAAAGAAGAGGATAAGTATCATGCTGAAGTATAGTTTGTTGGATTGAATCGACAGAAAAAAACTTGCAAACAGATGAAATATCATTAAATTGTATAATAAAGAAGTCATGCAGAAGATATTATTATAGTGGAAAAAGATGTCTTAGATAATGTATTAAACTTGTTTATTCAACAAAGGTTGTTATCGAAATATATTCTAATGTTTGTATATTTATAATGGCATTCAAATATAAACATATTTGAATGTGACTGTAACTATACAAAAGGAAAAAGTTTTTACGTTTGTAGTGTACAATAACAAATCACAAAATATTGCAAAATATAACACTTTTTTACGTCGTAGCTTGTTTGATATTAATATAGCTCCAAAAATTGTCTAAAAGAAAGAATTTAACAATTTAAAAGAGCCGTAGTGAAATATTCATTATAATTATTTTGAATGTTAAAATTTGTTTGAAAGTTAGATTATCGTTAAGTTAAAAGTCATCTGGGAAACAAATTTGTGTATTTTTTAATTACTAATTTTGTTTTCTGTACTTTTATTCAATTAGTTTAAGCAAGAGAATTTAGACTTCTTGAGTTTGGTAAGCATTTCTGATGTTAAATCCTTGACATAAATTTATCACTAATTCCAGAATTGATGAATTGACTTAAAGAAAAATAAGATTCAAGCACATTGATTTAATTAAATTCTTTTTGTCTAAAATTATTACAGTGAGCTCCCTTTAATGTGATCAGTTTGGGACACCATGATTTTGATAACAACAACCGATTGATAACAATAAACGATATGCAAAATTAGATAAATTTACCCTCCATCCTTTAATTCACGCTTACTACATTTCAAAATAAAATGAAAAAACTCACCTTATATTTATGTACTGTATATTATCCTTTAAGACATAAGAATTGTTTACATAATAAAAATAATTGATCATTTGTTGACTGCCTACAATTCTTTCTAAGAAGCTCATTGATAAATCGTTCCTAATCATAATGTTTTTTAAAGTCATCGGAGAGTTGTTGTACTCCACATTTCGACAATTTCAATGCAATTCAAAAGCTCAGAAATGTTTAACTGCGCTGCAGCATTGCGCTGACTCATATTTGGTAACTTCTCATAACGATTTAAAATTTCGATATTTAGTTTTAATGTTAAACCATTTCGCTTTCTGGTTTCCATATCGACAAACTGCATGTAAGCGATCAAGGTATAAAATGTGAATACGCTCCTTCTGAGTTCTGAATACAATTTGTTGTCTTCTGCTTATCTGACAACCATTGATCACCAGCAGGGTATGCGTATTTCTGAAAAATTCCAGCAACGTGTAAATTTCCACTCCTTTGTTTTTTCTCCTTTTCCCTAGGTGGAAGAGGAGGATTATCGGAAATTAAAACAAGAACGAAGGGAAAGAAAAGAATGGGTTCCTTCTGAAGAAATTGTGAATATTCCTTGCCAGTTAAAATGAGATTCGAAAACTGATAACATTAACCGATGTAACGATCCCATAAAGCGATAATTTTAACATACAAATGAATAGAGAAAATCGGTACCAATTAATTTCGATAACAATAAGCGATTGATAACATTAACCTCGATCACATTAAACGGAGTTCACTGTATTGACTTTCTATCTGGATTCTAAGCTTAAAAATGAATCCGTGTTAATTATACGAAGATTTTAATCATGTTCAGTAACAATTATTTTATTTACTAATGCATGTCATGCAAATAAAATATAATTACTTAACTGTGAATTAGAAAATATATTGATAAATCAAGGCGTATTTTTTCCGATTTAGTTAAAGTTTCAAGGTCAGTTGCTTTTATAGTTCACCATATCCGATTTTGTAATCCTATATATGCCTTCTTTTACCCTTGCATCTAAACTCTTCTTTAATTTCATCACTTTCAGCAATAATCCCCTTTTTGCTTTCTAATCCTTGACATAAATCTGTCACTAATTCCAGAATTAATGAATTAACTGAAAGAAAAGAATATTCAAGCACATTGATTCCTTTTGTCTAAAATTATTAACTTTCTATCCCAATTCTAAGCTTAAAAAACAATCCGTGTTAATTATACATGAAGATTTTAATCGTGCTCAGTAACAATTCTTTTATTTGCTAATGTATGTCATGCAAATAAAATATAATTAGTTAACTAGGAATTAGAAAATATACTTATATTAGTTAAAGTGTCAAGGTCATTTGCTTTTATAGTCACCATATCCGATTTTGTAATCCTATATTTGCCTTCTTTTCCCCTTGCATCTAAACTCTTCTTTAATTTCACCAATTTCAGCAATAATCCTCTATTTGCTTTCTAATCCTTGATATAAATTTGTCATTACCTCCAGAATTAATGAATTGACTGAAAGAAAAGAAGATTCAAGCACATTTATTTAATTAGATTCCTTTTGTCTAAAATTATTATTAACTTTCTATCTCGATTCTAAGCTTATAAAACATTTCATGTTAATTATATGTGAATATTTTAATCGTGTTCAGTAACAATTCTTTTATTTACTAATGTATATCATGCAAATAAAATATAATTAGTTAACTAGGAATTAGAAAATATATTGATAATTCTCGGCCTATTTTTTTCGATTTAGTTAAAGTGTCAAGGTCATTTGCTTTTATAGTTCACCATATCCGATTTTGTAATCCTATATTTGCCTTCTTTTTCCTTTGCATCTAAACTCTTCTTTGATTTCACCACTTTCAGCAATATCCTTCCATTTGCTTTCTAATCCTTGATATAAATTTGTCACTAATTCCAGAATTAATGAATTGAATGAAAGAAAAATAAGATTCAAGCATATTGATTTAATTAAATTCCTTTTGTGTAAAATTATTAACTTTCTATCCCGATTCTAAGCTTAAAAAACAATCCGTGTTAATTATACGTGAAGATTTTAATCGTGTTCAGTAACAATTATTTTATTTGCTAATGTATGTCATGCAAATAAAATATAATTACTTAACTGTGAATTAGAAAATATATTGATAATTCTCGGCCTATTTTTTTCCCGATTTAGTTAAAGTGTCAAGGTCAGTTGCTTTTATAGTTCACCATATCCGATTTTGTAATCCTATATTTGCCTTCTTTTCCCCTTGCATCTAAACTCTTCTTTAATTTCACCACTTTCAGCAATATCCCTCTATTTGCTTTCTAATCCTTAAGTATATTTTGCTGCTATTGTTTTCACAATGCTGTGTTTACACATTTGCCCTTCCTTAATGCTTATATTTCGTTAAAAGCTTTTCTTTTGCAGAAAATAACCTTTCTTTTTTCTTTATCACAATTATTATTTTATTTTGTTTGTTGCCACATTCCCAGTCAAAATTTTTTTTCTTATTTTGTGTTTCTCTTTTTATTTTCTTCCCGTTAGGAGTGTCCCAACTGCTTGGAATCGGCCTGAAAAATAAAGGAGAACATGCGGATACGTGGAAAACATTCGGTGTCACGTGGCCTCGGGAAAACACTTTACACATAAAAAACAAATAGAGGAAGAGAAAATAAAAGTTCAAGAATATACGGTAGACCACTTGCTCGTTTGTTTGTTTAGTTCGTGGCTATATGGAACATCTGAAAAACTCTTTTACCCCACAATTCATACGTCACTTCCTGCAGTCTAGATATCTGTTGTTTGTTACAGAAATACTATATTATGTTGGAGAAAAAAGTTGTAAAGAAATCAAATTTAGTTAATTCATCGCCAGATGTAATTCAAGAGAGAATTTATCAGTTTTTGGAACATTGAAATCCTTCGCTCCAGTGGTCTATTTGTGAGACAGACGAAGAGACAATTGTGTATTCGATTTAACTTTTTTTTTCTTCATCGTCGCGAACGTGACTGTTCGGATTTTGAGCCATTTTTCTCTTCTAGCGATTATGGAACTCAACCTGAAAATCATCGAACAGCGCGAACGTGGAAGAACTCTTTCGACACGTGTTATCGTTTCTTAGTGACTAGGTTTATGATCGAATTATGATGTTATATGTTATTTATTGAGAAAAAAATACGATAAAGGAATGTAAAATGATTCATACAACTTAAAAGTTGTTCATGTTTTCTTTAAAGTTTATAGGTTAGTTTTGTTCGAATGTTATTTTATTGTCTGTAAATTACTTTGCCCTCTGAGATTCAAGAAACTTAAGCAAACTGTTAAATATTTCTGTCTAAAATGCATACGACGGGTCAGATACCTGAAAATAGTCAATTTATGACTTGATTTATTTTATTTGTAAGCCGGCGATATGTATTTACAAATGTATGCCTAAACCAGGGCTGTTAAACCTGCATTTCGCCAAGGATTAGGTAGTACGTTGAAATAAGACGAGGAGTTGGGCTTATAAATTTCCGAAACTTTTGACTTTGTTACAAATCAGTAACTCATAAAATTTAAAGCAAAACATATTACTAATTAGTAATTTATAGACATACATATACGACCCGTGGACTGTCAGCTTTGATATCCCTGATTTAGATGTATGCTTGTATGCAACTTCTATATGACACCGAAATATATTAATACAACAATACTACTGAATTGTTTATGCTATTTTCTTAATATTTAATTAGAAAAATTAATAATTTTGTTGTTTATCTGCTAGTAACAAGGACAGCTCAAATTCAGAAGAAGTTAAAGAAGAATCAAATCAAAAGTCAAAATTATCAGAAAAATATTTAACAACTAAGCCTAAAATATGAAGTAGATCTGTTAAAACTAGCTCATAGTCAAAATTTCATTTTAAAAAAAATCTACAATCTAGACCAGGCCTGGTCAACCCAAAAGAATTTTCAGGATATATTAAAAGTGTATTCCGATATGCAGTATTTTATATCTTTTTAGGTGATAATTAAAAACAATTTCTTTTATTGGAGAAATCAATAATTTTGTTGCTAACTTGTTGATAAGAATGACAGTTCAAATTCAGAAGAAGTTAAAGAATAATCAAATCATTAGAAGTCAAAGTTATCAGAAAATATTCAGCAACTAAGTCTAAAATAAGAAGTAGATCTACTAAAACTGACACAGATTCAAAATTCCGTGTTCAAAATTTATAATTTCTAGATTAGGTCTGGCCAACCCAAAAGAATTTTCAGGATACATTAAAAGTGTATTCCGATATGCAATATTTTATATCTATTGGGTGATAATTAAAAACATTTTTTTTATTGGAGAAATGAATAGTTTTGCTGCTAATTTGTTGATAAGAACGATAGTTTAAATTCAGAAGAAGTTAAAGAAGAATTAAATCATAAGAATTCAAAATTATCAGAAAATATTCAACAACTAAGTAGGTTTACTAGAACTGGCTCAAAATCAAAATTCCGCTTTCAAAATCTATAATCTAGACCAAGCCTGGCCAACTCAAAAGGACATTAAAAGTGCCTTTTATTCCGATAAGAAGTATTTTATAACTATATAATTGATAATTAAAAACAATTGTTTTTTAAAAATTCAATAATTTTGCTGCTAATTTGCTAATTCGATCTACAGTTCAAATTCAGAAGTTAAAGAAAAAAATTACAAGCAGTCAAAATTACCAGAAAATATTTAACAACTAAGTCTAAAATAAGAAGTAGGTCTACTAAAACTGACACAAACTCAAAATCCCATGTTCAAAATCTATAATTTCTAGATCAGGTTTGGCCAACCCAAAAGAATTTTCAGGCCACATTAAAAGTGTATTTTATTCCGATAAGCAGTATTATATATTTATTGAGGTGAACATTAAAAACAATACATAACAGTTCGAATTATTATCTATAAATTAACAGTGAAATTCAAAATTTATAAAAATCTATTAAAATAAACAATAATTGAATCGAATAACATATTTACTAAAATAATTTAATTTTTTTTTTCAATTATAAATTTCGTAAATTCCTCCGAGGGTAGACTTTTGGTTACTAAATATCCTAAAGTCTAAGTAACACTGAAAAAAAATTTTTATAATTTAAAACACAAGGTGC
Organism: Pardosa pseudoannulata; assembly: GCA_032207245.1. Taxonomy (NCBI): domain Eukaryota; kingdom Metazoa; phylum Arthropoda; class Arachnida; order Araneae; family Lycosidae; genus Pardosa; species Pardosa pseudoannulata. The sequence continues at coordinate 7,753,294 of CM063500.1, read as the reverse complement.
GAATTTAATAGATATGACTTTAAATACCAAAATGCTTGATTTATTTTAAGGTACCATTAAAAACATTAATTTTTTTCTTATGCTGTTGTTTAAAGATATTTCCTTTTCCCTGAGGAGTCAGTGAGCCTAAAAAGTTTGAGAATCATTGATTTATATCTAAGGAATTTAAATATCAAATTGTTTGATTTATTTTACGGTACCATTAAAAAACATTAATTTTTTTCTAATGCTGTTGTTTAGAGTTATTTCACTTTCCCTGAGTCCGTGAGCCTAAAAAGTTTGAGAATCATTGATTTAGATCAAAGGAATTTAAATATCAAAATGATTGATTTATTTTACGGTACCATTAAAAAACATTTATTTTTATCTAATGCTGTTGTTTAGAGTTATTTCACTTTCCCTGAGGAGTCCGTAGGCCTAAAAAGTTTGAGAATCATTGATTTATACCTAAGGAATTTAAATATCAAATTGTTTGATTTATTTTACGATACCATTAAAACATTAAATATTTTTATGCTGTTTTCAGAGTTATTTCACTTTCCCTGATAAGACCGTGAGCCTAAAAAGTTTCAGAATCATAGATTTATATCAAAGGAGAATCTGGTAAACTCGATTTACCGTAGGGATATATCAATAAAGATAAGTTTGCTTGTTTCCGTCATTTAAGAAGGGCAATGTAAAACTTTCTGGTCAGCAATGCAGAAACGAAAAAAAAATGAGGTAGAGATACTTTAAAGAATTTATTTCGCTTGTGTGTGTTAGTATGTGATATTTAAAATGGTCGTTAGCTTTTCCTTTAATATTTTGATGTAAAATCTGTTCAATATATTGCTTTCTCTAGCTTTCCTCTTTGTTATTTTATAAAAGGTCTCAATGATTTTAAAATTGAAAAACAACTGAAATTTTCCCCACCACAGTTCATACATACCGTCACGCAGTCTAGATATCTGTTGTTTGTTTACCAAAATACTGTATTATGTTGGACCAGTGGAGTACGCAGAATTTTTTCAAGGGGGAGGGTTTATAATTTTCAAGGGGGGGTTCATAATCCTAAAAAATAATAGCCCGCATAATTTCTACTAAAATTTTTATTTTTGCCATTTTGTCTGAACTTAACAGGGGCGTTTAAACCCCTAACCCCCCCTTGCGTACGCCCCTGTGTTGGACTATTATACCTAAAGAAAAAAATGTTATAAAGAAATCGAATTCAGTTATTTCATCGCCAGATGTGGTTCAAGAGAGAATTTATCATTTTTTGGACATCGAAATCCTTCGCTCCAGTGGTCTATTTGTCAGACAGAAGAAAAGACAAATGTGTATTCGATTTAACGTTCTTTTTTTTATTCATCGCGAACGTGACTGTTCGGATTTCAAACCTTTTTGTTCTAACGAGGATGGAACTCAATCTGAAAGTGATCGAACAGAGCATGCGTGGAAAAGACTCTTTCGACACGTGTTATCATTTCTTAGCGACTAAGTTTATGATCGAATTATGATGTTATTTATTGTGAAAGAAAGAAGAAAGAATGTAAAATGATTCATGCACTTGGAATGGGTTAATCTTTTTAAAGTTATTTTTTAAAGTCGTATTGAAAAATTTATTTTAGAACACGAATTGTAGATTGATTTATAGCGTGCAAGGTGCTTTAAAAAAAGACCGAACTTTTACCATAACATCTGTATTACTAATTTTACAACATTTTAAGTGCTGCCCTCTTCAAAACAGTGTTATTCACTGGCAAGACCATTGCAACATTTAAGTGTTTTCTCCTTCAAAACAGTTTTATTAACTGGCAAGACCATTACAACATTTTAAGTGCTGCCCTCTTCAAAATAGTCTTATTCACTAGAAACAACATTACAACGTTTTAGTGCTGCCCTCTTGAAAACAGTCTTATTCACTGGCAAGACCATTACAACATTTTAAGTGCTCTTTCTTTCAAAATAGTCTTATTCACTGGAAAGACCATTACAACATTTTAAGTGATGTTCCTTTCAAAACAGTCTTATTTACTGGCAAGACCATTACAACACTTTAAGTGCTACCCTCTTCAAAATAGTCTTATTCACTGGCAAGACTATTTAAACATTTTAAGTGTTGCTCCTTTCAAAACAGTCTTATTCATTGGCAAGACCATTCTTCCACATGTGTTTTTCAGTTCTAGAAAACCTCCTGGACCACAATTTCAGGGATACCGTGCAGTTTTCTTGTCATCTGAAAACCTCTTCTTTTTAAACAATTCTTCTGAACAATGACCAAATGGTAGGATGTTGATCTTGTAATGAGTTCGTGGGATCGAATCCCACCACTGGCATAGATATTCGTAGCCATTCAGAATCGGCTTTTAAACAGTGGGTTCCGGTATCTTTAGACCTCGTCTAGCAAAAACAGGAAACCGTAGAACTACAAACAGAACAAACCTTAAACTCCTCTATGGTATTCAAAGGACGTCCTTTCAAGGTAGTGTAACGTATGAAGTGGTAGCGTAAAAGTCAGGCAACTGATTTTAAACAGAATACGGACATTTATTTATGCACAGTACATTTACAGATACATTTCAAAAACAAAATATCCCTCCGATCATCGCATACCACTCTCTCCTCTTCTTTGTTGCCAATCGCAAAACTGAAATTTTATGAGAGTTCGGCACACAGTCATTCTCGTGTTGCCAATGGATTCCTAGAACTTCTAAGAGTTTGGTACAGTGGTTTTATGTAGGGCGGGAAAATGCCTGCCAGAAGAAGGTTCAGATATTAGGTTTGTGGGCACAACGGTGGTCTTAAGATTTGGTGAGTGACTCTTAACTCGGTGTATCATCCGAAAAGTGTCATCCCTGAAACACTATAAAATTTCTCGGTACAAATGTTTACAAAACATGTGGTACAAATTATTATGGACAATGCCTTTCCAATCAAAAAGTCACATACATCATTACCTTGATGTTTAACCCTTTAAAAGACTGTGGTATCGCAGTAAAACCATTCATTAAATTTTTTTTATTATTATTAAAGGCATGCGATTTTTTCCCAATTTTTTTAAGCATATGACACTTTAAACTATCAGTACATAGTAACAATACACTTAATAATTTATTTTTCTTTGAAATGTGTTTTAGATTGATTTATTAAAGGAAAATGGCTTTTAAAAGGGACTCTGCTTTAACCCTTTCGTGGGCCGTGGGAAGATTATTTTCCACCTACACGATCTTACAAAATACACCTGTATGAAGCGCAAAACCCATTCTAATATATTGTTCTTGTTATTGAAACGACGGGAAGAGTGATTCCCGCTTCGGTTTTGCACTGTCATCAGTTGTTCGATCGATTGAGTAAAATTAGCAGCTCTGTTTTGAAAGTTCGGAAACGTGGAGTGAGAAATAAATGGACCACGAAAGGGTTAAGTAGTAGGTCCAAGTTTCATTAGCCTTCGTGTCTCAAAACAATAGACCGTGTGTAGACCTCTAAACCAAACTAAACTGTGGTCGTCACATTGCACGTTATACCCTTTCTATGTGTTCTAAAACGAATTTCTCAGTGCGTTTTTTTCATATGCTGAAAAGTAACTACAGGAAATTTATTCGTTCTAAATTTTTCCAATTATTCAATGTTTAAAATGCCTAAGACGCCTTATTTCATAATAAAATTATAAAATACAAATTTGCTTAATTTTTGTAAGATATGTATCTCAATAATTTTAATTAATGCGGACATTTTTACGTAAGAAATATATTCCTGCAAAACTCTTATCCGTTCGCATTCAACGTTAAAGAGTCTTCAGTAATTAAATGAGTCATGCATAGAATTTAATGCAGTGACATTTAGACGTTTAATCCAGCTACATTCTTAAGGCTATCTTCACGTACTTTGTTTCCATGGAGATGACTCGAACTCGAGAAAAATCATGACTAAGTTCATAAAATTTGGTTATATCAATAGAAATTTGATCTCTATTCAGTTAATCGTAACGATTTCAAATTTGCATTAATGGAAACAAATTTTATTTTTTGTTTCTGTTATTTAAAATGCCTCCATAGAAATTCATTTGCGTTTACATGATGTTTCATTAAGGCGACAGTGGATTTTTAAAACTAATTTGTGTGGTTAATCAATTTTATTTATGAAAAATTTGTTATTAGCAATATATTTATTTAAGTGGACCAAAAATTTATTATTGACTGTTTCATATGTAGCTTTAATACATGAAATTTGTAATATCAATAATATTGAATTTCTATCAAGATAATCACAACGATATGTTTATAAAGGATAACTAATTTCCTTTTTTTTATCAATAGATGTTAAATTTCTAGCAAGTTAATTACAACAATTTATTTACACTAAGAATAACTAATTTTCTTTTTTTTTTGTTTCTTTTATAAATAGATGTTAAATTTCTATCAAGTTAATTACATCAATTTATTTCCACTAAGGATAATTAATTTGCTTTTTTTTCTTTTATCAATAGATGTTACATTTCTATTAAGTTAATTACAACGATTTAATTACACAAAGGATAACTAATTTTCTTTTTTTGTTTCTTTTATCAATAGATATTTAATTTCTATTAAGTTAATTACAATGATTTATGTAGACTAAGGATAGCTAATTTTCTTTTTTTTCTTTTATCAATATATGTTAAATTTCTATCAAATTGATTACAACGATTTATTTACACTAAGGATAACTAATTTTCTTTCTTTCGTTTTTTTTTTTTTTGTTTCTTTTATCAATCGATGTTAAATTTCTAACAAGTTAATTACAACAATTTGTTTACACTAAGGATAACTAATTTTTTAAAATTTATTTTGTTTAATATTTCTCTGTACGATTTCATGTTGCATTTATTTGAATTTTTTGTTTCTTTTATCAATAGATGTTAAATTTCTATCAAGTTAATTACAATTATTTATTTACACTAAGAATAACTAATTTTCTTTTTTTTTCTTCTCTTATCAATAGATGTTAAATTTCTATCAAGTTAATTACAACAATTTATTTACACTTAAGATAACTAATTTATTTTTTTTGTTTATTTTGTTTAAAATTTCTCTGTACGATTTCATATTGCATTTATTTGATCTTTTTTGTTTCTTTTATCAATAGATGTTTAATTTCTATCAAGTTAGTTACAACAATTTATTTACACTAACGATACTAATTTCTTTTTTTGTTGTTGTTTATTTTGTTTAAAATTTCTTTGTACAATTTCATGTTGCATTTATCTGATATTTCATGATAGCGACTGTGGATTTTTAAAACTAATTTATTTACGGTTTATCAATTTAATTGATAAATTTGTTATTAGAAATATATTTATTTAAATGGGCTTAAAATTTATTATTAATTGTTTCTTATATTTTATTGCATAAAATTTGTAATATGAATAGATACTAAATTTCTATCAAGTTAATTACAACGATTATTTTACGCTAAGGATAACTAATTTCCTTTTTTTATTGTTTCTTTTGTTTAAAATTTTTTCGTACGAACTCATATTGCATTTATTTTATATTTCCTTATGGAGACAGTGAATTTTCAAGACTAATTTCTTTTGCTGCTAATCAATAGTTTTGAAAATTTTATGATATTTGTAATATATTTATTTAGATGGGTGTAAAATTTATTATTATGTTATGCATAACTTTATTGTATACAATTTTATAATATCTATAGATATGTGATTTCTATCATAACGATTTCAAATTTGCTCCTGGGAAAACTAATTACTTTTTTTGTGCTTTTTGTTTAAAACTCCTATATTACAAGTTTTTGTTTCATTTATTAGATATTTTATTACGGCGACAGTAGATTTTCAAAACTATTTTATTTTGTTTTTAATCGATTTGCTTGAAAATTTTGTGTTATTAATAATATATATATTTAAATGTGTTTGAAACATTTAGGTAAATGCTATTATATTATACGGTATTAATTGTATTAAACATACTTTTATTAAAAATGCTTTAATATATATTATTATTAACAATATTTACACTTAAGATGATCCTTTTCATATATGTATTTCCTGTCAGATATTTTTTAAACTTTTGCGTAAAATTTGTTTGTTATTGTAAGCATTCGGAGAAAATATTGACAGAAAATATGAACCAAATGTATCCATTTAATTCTTTAAGACTTTAGAAAGATCGTAAATCATTTGGTTTATATTGATGAAAGTAAACTTTTCTTTTTCTGAAAAATTCAATATAAAGGGCGAAACAAATGTCAGTTTCAAAACATTCTCAATCCAAGTTCTATTCTTTTACAGTAAAATAAACTTTAAATTTAAAAGTTATACAGGCATTTAATAATTAATATTAATTTATACTGATGAAAGTAGACTTTTTTTTCTGAAATTTTCACTGTAAAGTATGAAATAAATGTCAGTGTTACAATATCCGTAATTCAAGTTCTATTCTTTTACAGTGAAATAAACTTTAAATTTATGAACTTAAACAGGTATTTAATAATTAATATTAAGTTATATTGATGAAAGTAATTTTTTTCCTGAAATTTTGACTGTAAAGTAAGAAATAAATGTCCATGTTAAAATATCCGTAATTCAAATTCTATTATTTTACAGTGAAATAAACTTTAAATTTAAAAGTTATACAGGCATTTAATAATTAACATTAATTTATACTGAAAAAAATTTTATATTTTATTTTAATACTACTTATGATTATTAACACTAAACAGAAATAAAAATTTTAAAACTTCTAAAATATATATTCCACAGAAAGTAATATAGATAAGATTTGTGAAATTGATTGCTTAAATGATAGCAATAACAACTTAACCTAAGCTTAAAAGCTACCAGTTAATGTATAATAGTAATACATTTTACTTAACTTTTGAAATAATTTTTTTAATCTAAGTTAAGCTTGAATTTTTAATACGTGATAAATTTTCAGTGTTTTTCCAGAAATAAGCATTTCTTAAGTAAAAATAAATCAAATTTTTCTGTTAAAATTAATGAATTTAAATTCACTTTTTTTTACAGAAAATAACTTTTTGTTTTAAAATTTTATAAAGAATTTAATATTGATAAAATTAAAATTTAATCTTTTTTTTAGTAAATATAATCAATGAGGAAAATTAGCAAATAATGAAGTCGTTGTTAAAATATTTACACGACTTTCAGATGTCTGCTAGATAATGATTTAAAAACAACTACTTACAGTTTCGTACAGTAATAAGTTTAACGACTCTCAAATCATATTTTATTTTCGGACTTTTCACTTTTAAGTTTTATATAGAAACTTCTGATTACTTTTACATTGTATATAAATTGTTCTACACAAGTCAAGGATAGGAATTTAGAATTTTCAGGCAAATTTCGACGAACTAAAAGTTTACTGTCGCCTTAAAAATTTGTTTTGCTCCACACATTTGTATGTATCATTATCTTTTAATAGAAAACCACATACCTATAGTTTGTGAATGTAAACTGCATATGAATCTGTGGCAGTTGAATATGATGTTCTTCAATGAATTCTCTAAACTAAACTGTTATTAGAACTCCTGTGTATGTTTCAAGTCTTTTAGAAAAAGAAGTTTGTCTAATTTTATATAAAAATTATTTTTTATTGGGATGTTACTTGTATAAATGTATATTAACAAAGATTTGTTGTGTTCTGTAAAAAACAATGACTATTCTCTTTTTCTTAAAAATAATTTTTGACTGCATACCGAGTATAAAACATGTTTTAAACAGAATTATTTCGTAATTTGAAGATTAAATTCTAACTTCTCTGTTGAATGTATTTTGATATGAACAGTATAATAATTTTTTATAACTATTTTCTTATCTAAAATTACTTCAAAATTTATCTCCTAAACTTAGTAGAAGTTTTAATATACTACATTAATATACTTAAAGTAGAAAAATATAATTCCTCACGTACAAAAAAAAATTAAAAATCAAGAAGTTGGTAGTTATTGATTATAAACCTTTAGAAAGTGGAAAGTTATGATAAAGTAATTGAATTTCAAGAATTTAATTTCAATATATATTAATAAGGAAATTCTTATATGATAAGCATGATAACTTTTCAAATGGAATAATATAGTCGAAATTCAATGAATATGAATGTATGTAATGTGATATATTCTTTTCTATGCACTATGATAAATTTCTAAAAAATGTAAAACAATATTCCTATATGTTAAAAAGGATAAATTTTCAAAGGGTATACTATAACGGAAATTCAATGAATATGATCGCATGTGTTGATATTTTCTTTTCTATGCAGTATGTTAAATTTCTAAAAAATGTAAAACAATATTTCTATATGTTAAACAGGATAAATTTTCAAAGGATAGAAACGGAAATTCTGTAAAAAATGTTTAATATTTCTTTTCTATGCAGTATGTTAAATTTCTAAAAAAATGTAAAACAATATTCTATGTTAAAACAGATAAATTTTCAAAGGATATTATATAAAAATTCAATCAATATGATTGAATGTATGATATTTTCTTTCTATGCATATGTTAAATTTCCAAAAAGCAAAATAAAATAAAATATACTTAAACAGGATAAATTTTCAAAGGAATAATATAAAAATTCAATGAATATGATCAATAGTTTATTATTTTCTTTTCTATGCATTATGTTAAATTTCTAAAAAATATAAAACAATATTCCTATATGTTAAAAAGGATAAATTTTCAAAGGGTATACTATAACGGAAATTCAATGAATATGAATGTATGTAATGTGATATATTCTTTTCTATGCACTATGATAAATTTCTAAAAAATGTAAAACAATATTCCTATATGTTAAAAAGGATAAATTTTCAAAGGGTATACTATAACGGAAATTCAATGAATATGATCGCATGTGTTAATCACATTTTCTTTTCTATTCACTATGTTAAATTTCTAAAAAATGTAAAACAATATTCCTATATGTTAAACAGGATAAATTTTCAAAAGGTATACTATAGCGGAAATTCAATGATTGTTTTGATATTTTTTTTATTATCTTAAATTATGTCATATTTATTTTCATAATTATTTTCAAAAGGTTATAAATTATAAATGTAATATATGTAAAAATATCGAATATAGTAGCTATTTCGTTAAATTTAAAAAAATAATATTTCTAACATTTTGATGATAAAAAACAAAATTAAAGAGAATAAATATAATAAAATTTTTTGTTTTCAATATTTTTCTCAAAAATTCCTTCAGGCAATGTAATAATTTTAGTTTTCTGTGTCGCTTTTTCAATAAGAATAATTTCACAAATTGATGAATCTATCACAACATATTGCAATAGATAATAAACAATAATATCGCAACATCAGGGCTTAATAATTTTAGTTTTCTGTGTCGCTTTTTCAATAAGAATAATTTCACAAATGGATGATCTTATCAATCAACAACATATTGCAAATAAATAATAAACAAAATTATAGCAACATCAGGGCTTGATAATTTTAATTTTCTGTGTCGTTTTTCAATAAGAATAATTTCACAAATGGATGATCCTATTAATCAACAACATATTGCAATAAATAATAAATAATAATATCGCAACATCAGGGCTTAATAATTTTAGTTTTCTGTGTCGCTTTTCCAATAAGAATAATTTGACAAATGGATGATCGATCTACAATAAAATCACAAATAAATCAATTTACAAAATAAGCATAAAATACACACGGAAATCGAAGAAGAGCCGAATTTGCACACCGTTAGTTTATATCATCCTAGTTTATATTAGTTTTATTGACCATTGTGAAATCATGTGTGCAAGAAGAAAAATCCGTTTTAAGAAATCCTAATTAAAAGACAAGTTTGTCTTTGAATGGTATTAAAAAATATAAAACTCTTTAGTCCGTATCTTCCATTGTAGAGTAAAGTTTTTGTATGAGATTTTTTATAATACTCCTAGTAGGTAAATTTTTGTATAAAATGATTGAAATGTTTCAAAATTTTGATTTATTCAACAGTATCTGATCTCTTAAAGTAGACGTGATATCAATGCACCACTTTTTATTGATATAATTAGATTGATAATTATAAGGATTTATATTAAAAAATTTCGGAATTCCTAATTTAATAATATTTTATATCTGTTAATTAGTTTAATGCAAACTGTCGGAAGCCAGAATGAAAAGTTTTTTTTTTAAATAAAATACAATTTTTTTAAGTACACATTTTCGAACCTGAAGTGTTAAAACTAATAAAATGTGCACACGCATTCATAAATGAGAATATAAGATTAAAAATAAAAGAGTATTTATGAATCTTTTCAGTTTGGGTTTATAAAACATTTTGTAACCATTAATCGATTCAATAGTAATGATATCAGCTGATAAACAGTCTTTAAAGTTAGAACTTGACTTGCAAGTAATAGTTTATTTAAAATACGGTTTTCTTTTCATTATCATCAAGAAGAAAATTAATCTGCAATTAAGGACCAGAAACTATTATAATACATTATCATGCTTAATTTTTATTTAACTATACAAGTATCTGAAAACGTTTTTTATTTCAGTAGGGAGCCGAACGCTGGCCGATTGGTTAGGGCGCTGATCGTCGGTACTGGAGTTCGTGGGTTCGAATCCCACTATGGCATGGATGTTCGCAGACGTTCGGAATCGGCTTTAAGCAGTAGGTCCCGGTCTCATTAGCCCTCGTGTGCAAAACAGTAGACCGTAGCGCTCCAAACTAAACTAAACTATTTCAGTAGCCTAACAATATTGGGCTAATAATTCCGAAATATTTAAAATTCCACTAAGACCAATCAGGTAAGCGAGGTCTTAAGTACATCCTGGAATTAGTGTTTTAATAGAAGAATATTTTAAAATTACCAGCAAACCCAGTAGAAAATAATTATGTAAAAATTTAGTACCTGATTAGTGGTTAAACTGTGTCAGTTGAGGTGTGACATTTATATATAATTGATGCATTTTAATTCTGCATTAGTCTATATATCTGACTATAGTGTATGTAACAATAGTCAGTTGCATACATTATTTCGTTTTACAATATTAACCCACACAAATAAATAAATAAATAAATGACATGTACAAAATAAATTGTATCACAATTAATTAAAAAATAAGTTTTGTAAGTAGCAGTGTTTTAGATACACAGTAAAAATTATTTCTGATATTAAACATGGAAAAATGTAAATAGTATTTGAAAATCAAATATACTCTAACGTCTTGCAATGCTTTCGACTCCCAATCTTGCAATAAACAAACGTGACATTTACTTGTCTGTTTTACATAAGGGGAAAATATCAAATTCTCATTTATGTACTATGACGCAGTCTCAGAGTAAAGTATCCCCAAATCTGAAATTAAACACCTTCAAAACATTTCATGTCTGGCTTCTGTTTGCGCGTAGAAAGGTTTTAATATTGAGATGATAAATTTTGGCATCATTTGGCGGAATTTGTCAGATCTACGTTTAAGCGCCTGAACGCTCTGCGGCCATTGCGTCACACTAGATAAGGCTTTAGTTCCAATTTAATAACTGTCAGATGCCTATACGTCCTTACAAGATATCTTACAAGGTCCAACGTTGTAGGGTCTATCAAAAACAATTCTAGTAAGCTATTTTATGTAAAATGTATCGACCATGTCAAATTAGCTATGTAAAAATGATTTTTCTTTCCTTTAACACTAGGCGGTACAACCGGAGCTAATTTGTACGAAAGTGATACAATGGGAGATTTAAATATATGGATAGCTACATGTATACATACATGCATATATATGTATGTCTATATATAAGTATATGTGTCAATATATGTGTATATATATAATCGAATATATATATATATGTATATATAAGTATATATATGCATATATGTATGTATTTATATATGTATATATGCATATATGTGTATATATATAATCGTATATATATGTATATAAGTATATATATGCATGTATATATTTATGTTTATATATGTATATATGCATATATGTATGTATTTATGTATGTATATATGCATATATGTATGTATAGATACATGCATTTATGCATGTAAAATGTATATATATATATATGTATATATATGCATTTACATATGTGTATTTATACATATTTATACATCACACACACATATATATATATATATATATATACACACATGTGTATATACACACACAAATATATACACACACATATATATATACACACACACACATGAATAATAAGCCTAAATTCACCTTCTTTGTGGCTTCTAAAGTTTATTATAGTCATGGTCATAGAGCGAAATACAATAAGTATATTAAGATTATATTTATCCATATTAGACAGAAATACACATAAAAATTAATCATAATTTTATTCTTGTAAAAGCACATAAAGAAAAATGTAATAGCTGACATAAAACAACTTTGCGCTTAACGTCATTTTACTTCGCACCCCCCCATCCGTATGGCGTGTCAGATATACAGATTTAAATGTGTTTGTATATAAGTTGAGAAGCCCCTATTGCTTCTTCATTTTCTCCTTTGATTTGTGTTGTATTATACCCCCTCTCTGCTTACAAATGAGCTTTGTGATTTTTTAGAGAGCTTTAATCCTAAGTGTGGTTGCAGCCAAGTACCTATTTATGGAATTGTGAAACTTTTTCCAGAAATAAAACTTTTGTAACAGTATTTTCCTAAATCAAAATGTGACGCCGGTAATATTAATGATATTAATATTAACAGTAATAATAATAATGATGATAATAATGCAAACCCGCGCCCACAGAAGCTGATACAGCTGGCGCAAAAATGTGTAATATGCAATAAATTGTTATGACTGATCAGATGTTTTTTGTCAAGTGCGGACAGATGTGATTCGTCGCTTGTAATTTTCTAGTTAAAAAATAAAAAAAAACTTATTATGATTAATAATCTTGTGTGTCTGTGTTATTTCTTGTGCTATTTTTTATTTCTGGTATTTTTATTAAAATTTATTTTAAAATTTGGGATATAGTGGAAAATATTTTAGGGAATCAGCAGTCAAACACTTTCGCTGTGGCAACCTTGAAAACTGAAAATTTCGCTGAACAATCAATCGATAAAACAGGTCCATATGGCCGTGAGGCCCTCCAGGCTTATCCCGGCGGCGGTGGGCAGATAGCAAGTATTGGCCACTCAATCTTGCACTAAGCCCTTGGAAGTACCCTAATCACGCGCGTCGCGCCACAGGCGCAATCCACGAGCGAACGCAGAAGACGGGCGCTGTATGAGGAGACAATTTGGAATACTTACTGGATGCTATGCTGACCTCCTGACGCCGAAATTAGTGAGGGGTGAGCAAACCATGCGGACCGAAAACTGGGAAATAAGCAAGAGGGAATTTTGCTCGTTGCACCAAATAAGACAGGTAACCGATGGGAGCCGAAAAAGAAGAAGAAATTTTGAGATGCGACAATTGCAACCCTGGGCCTTGGAACCATCACTCAAGAGTCATTGTAACGGAACTTTGGTCCACCCTGAGGAACCCCCGTGAGTCGGCTTGCTCGAAAAAGCTGCTCCAGGAGTTTGAAAAAAGTACTAACCTATGTAGCCCTAAAAAAAAAAAGAAGGGGAACTTGAGTGCCAAGAAAGAGTGTGTCCTCAAGATAGGAGGGTCCCCCTTGAGTTAACTGCAATGGGTTAGCCCTTTGGGTCTTGATCTCGACTTATGCAATACAGAAAAAAATGAGAGTTCACTTTCGGTCCAATAGCTCAATATGAGAAGTTCACTTTGGGTTCAATGGCTCAATATGAGAAGGTCACTTTGGGTTTTCCGCGATGGTCAGCCCTTGGGCTCTGGCCTCGACTTAAGCTAACCACACAACAAACAAAAAAAAAGGGGGGGGACGTCATCCTCAAGATGAGAAGGTCAATTTCACTGAACATCTAACATTAGGATACCTATAGACTGTGGCCCATATTGAGATACTACAAACCATTACCAAGTAGAATGGTATAATCTTAGTCTATGGTGATAAAAAATGGGGATGCTGAAGGATAACTTTTTAAACTGTTTTTCTCCAACCGAAGAAGACAGCCAGCTTGAGCAACTGAGGCGCACAGTGGTGGTCTATTCATGCCCATCAAGTATGATTTGTCTAATGGCGAAGTGTGGGGAGTCATCTAGTCATGGCGTGGCGATGTTCACCATCATGGTGGCCATCGCAGTATATATATATACGTGTGTGTATACATATTTATGTATAGTTATACATACATACATACATACATATATATATATATATATATATATATATATATGTGTGTGTGTGTGTGTGTGTGTGTGTATTTGTGTAATCCACAAATTCTAAAACAGCCTGTTACATTTGATAATTGCCCCTATTCTTTTTACTTGCCTGGGATACTGGGCAAGGAAAAGCCTAAACAGTTAGCAGTAATGAATAATGTTGTAGTAGAGCCACATTGAAGAGAATCACAATTTTGAGAACAAATTAAGTCTTTTTTGGGGAGCTGCTAAAAAGACATCTTTGCCAGTCCACAGTAGAGCAATTTAATCGACTGGTCACATGAAATTTTAACCTCTATTGTTTTTCTTGCCTATGCTGCTGGGCAAGGAGAAGTCTAATAGCAACTAGACTATTGAAGTAAACAATCGTGACACATTGTAGAGAACGGCTACCCCATAAAAAAACTTAAATTTTATTTTAGAGCTAAGGAAATGACATGTTATTCTGTCAAAGACAGAAGATAGAATGATACAATGGGTAGCTTAATCAGTGTTCTTAACAGTGAAAAGGAACTTAGATCATTATAAAGAGTGAGCTATTTTATTGAGACATCTGAAAATTATGGTGAGTGGGCAGAAAATTAGCATGTAATTCAGAACTGGCTTTGGGAGACTGCTAAAAAAATTTCAAGTCGTGGACACTATTTCGGATAAGATATTTTGTGGCTGGAAAAATAGATTTGGAGGAATAA
>CM063500.1:7720870-7733370 GCA_032207245.1 Pardosa pseudoannulata | reverse complement strand
TGTATATATATATATATATATATATATATATATATAATATGGAGAAATGAATACACCGGTCACAATTAAATTTATCCCCTATTATTTTTAATTGCCCGGGGTTACTAGGTAATGAGTGAGCTTAATTATATTGCATTCGTGCTCCATTGAACAAACTGCAAAGTCCGTTTTAAAACTTTTCATTTTTTCGAAAGCTAAGAAAAGACATCTTTCTCCGACAAGAGCAGAGAAATTAATGATACACGAAAACACTTTTCTATTACAAAGTTGGCCCCACAGTGAGAGATGACGCGGAGATATTCTGAAGAGAGATCAGATTAGTCAGCGTTATTAACAGTCAGAAAAAAACTTAGATCATTGGAAAAGTGAACCATTTGATTGCACTGTGCTCAAAATTAAGGTTACAGTACTGTACTGTTTCTGTTAAGAAATGCAATTCTATGGGTTTTATTTATGAGGCAGTAAATATGAATGGACAATTTCAAATTATATTGCTATATTAAATAATAATTATGAAATTTCATTATTTCTTTTAATATCAGCCTTAATTACAAAATATTTTGCTTTATTTTGAGTTCAAAGTGTGAGCCTTTATCGCTACAATGGCAAATGGACCAGATGCTACCCTTCGGTACCGGTGTTTGCGGGTTCCCGTTGCCGGTATGGGTGTTCCCAGCCATTATGAATCAGCTTTAAGCAGAAGGTCCTGTTCTCATTAGCCCTTGTAGCAAAAATGTAGTCCGTATTGCTCCAAATCAAACCATACCAAATTTGATTTTAACGCATAAGCATTATACGAGGCTCATCCAGAAAGTGAGTTTCCCTATTTAAAAGAAAAAAAAAGATTATTGGCAACAAGTACACCAAAGATTCAGCTATTTTTTCAACCTAGCCACCACCAGAATTGAGACACTTGTCTTATTGTGAGATCAACTTTTGTATACCTCTGTCGTAGAATTCTGCCGCCTGTCAATGGAACCAGCCTTCCTGTCCCAGAACACGGAGCACACCCCTTTCCGTACCGACAGCGTCTGTTTGAATTTGGTCCTGACAGAAGATCCACTATGATGCCAATGCATTTACTGCCGCTTGGTTTCCCTGGTAAAGTGTGAAATCTAAGTCTCATTACCAGTGACAATTCTGTCGAGGAACTCGTCGCCGTCATCATGATACCGTAGCAGTAATGTCAGTGCTGCTCCTAAGTGTTGAATTTTGTCTTCGGGTGTCAGATTCGGCTCATAGACCTGACAGAGCTATCGATGAATTTCAATTGGCGCAATGCTTTGTGCATTCAAGATCCCCGACCGAACCTTGCAGGCGGTGGGAGAAGGAATTAGAGTTTCCATTTCGGACCACTACTACCCCGCTACTGGTAGGAATCAGGACTTGTCCAGCTGGACTTGTCCAGTGATTATTACGTCATAGTTCTGTTACGCACGCGATATTGACAAGGCTAATTACATCTACATTAAAGGGGAAAACATCGGGAAATTTACTTTCTGGATGCGCCTCGTACATGCATACTAATACATAAGTATTATTTTGACACTTAGCCACTGTTCAAAAACGAAATCATAAAATAAGTTTTTATAAATTGCTATATTTAAATCTGTAATGATAATATCATCATTCATTGTAACATAATATTAATATTTGAGGTATTAATAATTATGCTCATTGTTTAATTTTTAATAAATTATTCGTTAAATCTGAAACTACCAATTATATCTTTGGTTAGACTAAAAGGATAGATATTTTTCAGTAGCACAGCACTTTTATCATAGGCTTCTTGATTAACTTTCGAGCACAGTTTATTTATTCAAATTTATATGTTATTTTAAGGTGAGTTTGGTGATATGATTGTTATTCTTACCAGTACTTTTGTTGATATACTTCTCTACATCTGGTTTCCCCCTTTCCTTTGTTATTCTTTATCATTTATCAGCAAGCTACTGTTCAAGTCAACACCTTCAAGAGCAGGGAGCAGGGTCGAGATAGCTAAGATGATCTACCTCCTATCAAATATATTTTGCTCAATATCTAGTTCCTTTACAATGATTTTTGTACCTTCCTACCAGTTTAACCCTGAGTAACCTTTAACTAATTTTAAATAATTTTGTCATACAATTGCTGTTATGGGGTAGTAGATCTCATGTGTAAAAATATGATTAAACAATTTTCCATAATTTGATTTAGTTAATTTTTGTTATCTAACTTACATATTCTTTCTTGGTTAGCTACTAAAACTAAATTAATTTTTAGAAAAATCGATTTCTGCACACTTTCTTTCATTAGAAAAATAAGGTAATTTTTTTTGTTTTACGTATTTAAATGCGTATTTTATTACTAAATAAATAAACACGAAATAATCTACAAATATGAAATCTTTGAAACTGGGTAAAATAACTACACGGGAAATAAGGAAATGAAATGCCTGAAATCTAAAAGTACCATTTAAATATACAGAAGGCCAAATACATCTTTCCAGCGGTTAATATGTATTTTCTATGTACTAAAAAAAACGGGGGGGGGCACTGAAATTTTGCATTCTCCACGTTTATATACTATTTCCTGTTGTGTTTTCTAGCAGCATGTCTAAAGCAGGGATGGGCAAACTACGACCCGCGGATAGAATTTTAAGTTGCCTGTCCTAGGCAAATTAAAAGAAATATATATTTATACATCATGTATCCATCTCCTTTTCTACTTTGCTTAAATATTATACCCCAAATTTATTATCTTAGATCATTATCAGATTTATTATCAGAAGATCAGCGGTATATTTGCTTCTTATATGTGAACAAGTGTTTTCAACTTTGAACCTTAGAAAGAATAATTTCAGAAGTAGACTGACAGATGAGCATTTAGCATCTTTCCTTAAAATCAGTACGTCTCACTTCGAATCTCAGTATAAGGAACTTTTAAAAATAAAATCGCAATTTCATTCCTCTCATTAACGTATTTAAACCGTTAGGGACTCGTATATTGTTTTTAAAATTTTAGAAAAATTTATCTTGACCCGCCAAACTTATTGTCTTTCGATCTTTGACCCTCGGCCGAAAAAGTATGTCCATCCCTGGTCTAAAGCATACAGTTAAGATATAGAAAGCCTATAATTAATTATAATATACTTGAGGAAGACCCATTATTTTTATGGAGATTTTAAAGAAGTTACTAAAAAATTGACTTAAAAATCCTTTATATCTTCTAAAACTACAATATACAGCCGAGGTAGTTCACTCAGCAAAGACAACGCTGTCATAACTGGAGAGTTGCAGGATCGGAGCCGGAACCGGCCTAAGATCCGCCTTGTTCGTTAAAGGTGACTGAGGCACGTAAAATAGGTTCGTAGTCACAATGTCATCCATGTTCTCAATCAATACTTCTGAGGTTGACAGTGCAAGCCTATGGGTTTTTTGCTTGTTCCCTGCTTCAAAATTACGAGGACCCACTTGAGCATAAGTCACCCTTTCACCCTTGAGGTGCTCGACAAAAAGAAAGGCGCATACCTTTGCCTTAATACGAGTAACCTCTGGCTCAGTCATGCTCGGTTTGACCAAGTGGCAAAAGACTACAAGACTACACAATGAATTTTTTTATATAAACTACCTTATTCATGGATCTATCAAATTATCGAAATACAATGGACTCCGCTTAATGTGATCAGTTTGGGACACCGTGGTTCTGATAACAATAAACGATATGCAGAATTAGATAAATTTACCCCCTTTCATTAATTCACACGTACTAAATTTTAAAATAAAATGGATAAACTCATCTTATATTTATGTATTGTATATTATCTTTTAAAACATTGTATACATAATTTTAAAAATTGATCCATTGTTGATTGTCTACAGTTTTTTCTAAGAAGCTCATTGATGAATTGTTCGTAATCATAATCAATCTGTCATAACGATTTAAAATTTCGATCTTTTGTTTTAATGTTAAATCATTTCGCTTTCTGGCTTCCATATCGACAAGCTGCATGCAAGCGAGCAAGGCATAAAATGGGAATACGCTCCTTCTCAGTTCCGATAAGAATGTGTTGACTTCTGCTTATCCGACAACCATTACCACCAGCAGGGTGTGCTTAGTTCTGAAAAATTCCAGGAATGTGTAATACCCCACTCTTTTGTTCATTCCCCATTTCCCTAGGTTGAAGAAGAGTATTCTCAGAAATTCAAACAACAGCGAAGGAAAAGAAAAGAATGAGTTTTTTTCTGAATATTGTGAATTATTGTGAATATTCCTTTGCCAGTTAAAATGAGGTTCGAAAACTGATAATATTAACCGATGTAACGATCCCATAAAGCGATAATTTTAACATACAAATTAATAAGAGGAAATTGGGACCAAGTGATTTAGATAACAATAAGCGATTGATAACATTAACCGCGATCACATTAAGCGAGTCCACTGTAATACCTTTTGGGCTCTAAATGATCACGATGTCAACCAATCTAATGTTTGTGTAAATATTATATATTATTTATATATATAATAGAATATTTATACTACTTAACCCTTACGTGGGTCATTTATTTCTCACACAGCGTTTTAAAACTTTCAAATCAGATGTGCTAATTCTATTCAATATATCAGACATTAGATGACAGCACAAAACTGCACTGAAAATAAGTCTTCCAATCTTTATAATACCAAGGCCAATGTATTATAATAGGTTGTGCGTTTTCCACAGGTGTATTTTGTAAGATCATGTAAGTGGGGTGTAATCAACCCAGGACCCACAAAAAGGTTAAATCGTGTTTTGTCCAACTTCAAAATAAAGTTGTACCTATAGAAATAGGGTAGAATACAATTATTTAGTCCTACAGGCTGCGTAAAGTATTACACAATTATCTCCTCGAAAATTAAATCTCTCAAAATATGTTTTGTACAAGTTCGAAAGGAATAAAATGATCTGAACTTATCAAACACGAATTTGTGATTTTGTTTCTTTCCGTTGCTAAAAATCAGACGGGAAATAGGAAAGTATAAAAAAAACAAAATGAACGCCAACACGCCATGTCAAAAAGACAACGGAGAAAAAAGTGGAAGTCAATGTCAAACGATAAAAGAATTCGAGAGAAAGATAATACGTTTCATCAATTATTTTGACAGGTTTCACAATAAGTGGAAATTGAATGCTTTGATGAAAGAGTACCTTAAAACGCTTACATGCAAGTATGATTGATTCAGATTCTTTATTTGTTTTGTTTTGTGTGTAAGCGTATTGTTCATATAACAGTTATATGTATTACTAGTAACACTCTACTATAACTGGTTAAATGACCGGTAATGTATATGTAAAAAATGCTATTGGTAATGAATTAGAATAGAAATAAAAGAAATAGGTATGTATTAAGTGAATAGAATAAAAAAATAAAACAAAAGAAATGAAATACAAAAAAATAGGTATGTATTAAATGAATAAAATAAATAAATAAAATACAAGAAATAAATTATTTAGGTATGCATTAAGTGAATAAAATAAATAATTAAAAGGAATAGGCATGTATTAAGTGAATAAAATAAATAAATAAAATAAAATAAATAAAATGAAAGAAATAGGTATGTATTAAGTGAATAAATAAAAGAAATAAAAGGGTGGGGGGGGGTGGGGGGGGGGGGGGGGGGGGGGGGGGGGGGGGGGGGGGGGGGGGGGGGGGGGGGGGGGGGGGGGGGGAAATAATAAAAGAAATAGTATTAAATGAATAAAATAAATAAACTAAAAGAAATAAAAGAAGTAGGTATGTATTAAGTGAATAAAATAAATAAATGAAATGAAAAAAAATAAAAGAAATAGGTATGTATTCAGTGAATAAAATAAAGAAAAGAAATTGGTATGTATTAAGTGAATAAAACAAATAAATAAAAGACATATTATTAAGTAAATAAAATAAATAAACTGAAAGAAATAAAAGAAATAGATATGTATTAAGTGAATAAAATAAATAAATGAAATGAAAAAAATAAAAGAAATAGGTATGTATTCAGTGAATAAAATAAAGAAAAGAAATTGGTATGTATTAACTGAATAAAACAAATAAATAAAAGACATAGTATTAAGTAAATAAAATAAATAAACTGAAAGAAATAAAAGAAATAGATATGTATTAAGTGAATAAAATAAATAAATAAAACAAAAGAAATAGCTATGTATTAGGTGAATAAAATATATAAATAAAACAAAAGAAATAAAATAAAAGAAATAGGTATGTATTAAGTGAATAAAATAAGTAAACAAAATAAAAGAAATTAAATAAAAGAAATAGGTTTGTATTAAGTGAATAAAATAAATGAACTGAAATAAATATGAGAAATAGATATGTATTAAGTGAAAAAAATAAATAAATTAAACAAAAGGAATAAAATAAAAGAAATAGGTATGTATTAAGTGAATAAAATAAAAAAATAAAATCAATAAGATAAAAGAAATAGGTATGTATTAAGTGAATAAAATAAATAAATAAACTAAAAGTAATAAAAGAAATAGATATGTATTAAGTGAATAAAATAAATAAATTAAATAAAAGAATAAAGTATGTATTAAGTGAATAAAAAAATTAAAAAACAAAAGAAATAAAATAAAAAATAGGTATGCATTAAGTAAATAAAGTAAAAAAAAATAAAATAAAATAAATAGGTTTGTATTAAGTTAATCAAATAAATAAATAAAACAAAAGGAATAAAATAAAAGAAATAGGTATGTATTATGTGAATAAAATAAATAAAGAAAAGAAAATAAAGAAAAGAAATAAAAGAAATAGGTATGTATTAAGTATTTGTCGTGGTAGAAATTTTACATTATTTTAAACAAAGAAAAGACATATTCTCCGACAAGAATAGATCATTAAATGATAGAAAAACACTAGTCTACTACGTTCTCTCCACAGCGAGAGATGAGACGAATTCTTTCCCAAGAGACCAGTAACTTAGCGTTATTAACAGTCAGAAAGGAGCTTAGATCATTGGAAAAGTGAATCCTTTTATTGAAACAGTTCAAAAAATTGGCCAACTGTCAGAAAATTAACATTTATTACAGAGTTAGCTTTGGGAGACGGATTGAAAGAATTCAGGTCTCGAACACTCATTTTAATTCTGAGAATTTGTGGCTGGGAAAATAGATATGAAAGAATGCGAAGAGGAAAAAGAAAATCTTAGACAGGTCTTTTAAGTGTAATAATTTAGATATAGTACATATATATGTGTGTGTAAATATTTATGTATATATGTATGTAAATATATATGCATATATATATATATATATATATATATATATATATATATATATATATATATATATATATATATATATGTAATCCAGAAAATCTAAAACGGGAGGCTACATTTGATTATTGCCCCTATTGTTTTTACTTGCCCGGGCTACTGAGAAAGGAGAAAGCTATGCAGCTAAACAATGAATAATGTTGCAGTCGGGCGACAATAAAGAGAAGCACAATTTTAAGAAAAACTTAAATCTTTATTGAGGAGCTGCTATAAAGACATCCTTGCAAGTCAAAGGCAGACAAAAGAATGATTACGAAAAACACTTTACTGGAACAGAGGTATACAACAGAGCGAGACAGATGGAATTTTCGGGAGGAGCAAGAAACTTAGTCAGCGAATTTAACTGAGAGATCAGGGGAAAAACTGCGCCGTTTGTCAGCGGTAGCTGGAAAATGGGTTGAATACATAGATAATTTACATCAGTTACACTGAAAGCTTTTGGAAATGTGTTGAAAGAATTTTAAGTCGAGGACACTCCTTTGATTAAGAAATTTTGTGGCTGGGAAAATTGATTTTAAGGAATTAGAATGGGAGAAAGCTGGTTTTTGAAGAGATATTAAAGTGAAACAATTTTAATATATTAAACACACACAAACATACACACACACACACACATATATATATATATATATATATATACATATACATATATACATATATATATATACATATATATATATATTATATATATATATATATATATATATATATATATATGTATATATATGTGTGTGTGTGTATGTGTGTGTGTGTGTGTGTGTATGTGTCAGGTTCCACTAAATGACACTACAGTCCTGAGTACATTTTCATAGCTTTATTTAAATCTCAGAGCACACTACTCATCAATCATCTTCAATGGCGTCGCACATTGGCGCCTAACTTTTAACAAAGGCGGGCTTAGCTACCTCGGGTAGCCACAGCTCTGTCTGCGGAATGTGCACACTGCTCTCTGCCCAAGATCACTGCGCATGAGCCTTATTTATGTGGCTAACTCCTCAAGCCGCATCACTCTCAGTAAAGAATCCCTAATTAAAATTTTTTTAAATTAATCTACAATTTAAATCCTGACATATATATATATATATATATATATATATATATATATATATATATATATATATATTCGTTCCTGTTTTATATTCTAGTGTTATACCCAGATTTTATTTTTATAAAGCTATTATTTTAAGATATCATTTAACTAAAAGAAAATTTAGATATTGTGTTGCTTCACTCGTGTGACATTGAAAAGGAACGCGTAAAAAAGAAAAGAAAATATTTATTTTAAGTTCATGTAAAAAAATATCGTGTACAAGCATAATCAGATATATGTGGCATTTACTTATGAACTACTGTTGAGCAGTGCTACCCAAGGTTGCTAGGGCGGATGAAAGATATAGTGTCATTTTTAAGCAAATATATCACGAACTTTTATTATGCTCTCACATCTTTAAAAAAAAATGAATTTTTAATACTTCTGCCCCAAGCCACTTGATATAAGTCTTTAAAATATATATGAAATGAGCGAATAATTCATTCTAATATTCTTCACAAGATTAAAAAATGCATCTGAAGAATAAAATACAAAAAATAAACCTTCGAATTTTTATAATTCTTTTTGCAGAAACAAAGTCATCTTCAGAAAAAGTTTTATGAAACGCTGAATTAGTGACTTAAAAATTGGCATTGTTTTACGATAGGCATGACTGCTAAATTAATCTTTTTAAAATCTCATTTCTTTATAAAAAGCCGGTAACAAATAAATAAAAGAGACGCGCAATAAAAATGAAGCTAAACTGAGAGAGAAGAATAAGATTTGGGAGGCCTACCAGGTAAAAAAAATTGAGTTATTTTATTTTCTTCTTTATTTCAATCCTATTATTCAGTAGTCATGGCAACTGAAACTCGCGAATTAGAAAGCGATTGGAAGCAGGGTAAGATAAAAAGACAGCTTTGCTTTAGGAACTGATGTTTTTATTTCTGGTCTATTGATTTATGTGTTCTGTTTTCCTTGAGATTGAAACGTTTATCAATATTGTAAGTAATTGATGATACTTGTGTGATAAGGTATTACGAAGTTAATGTTTTTTATTGTTAGTTAATATAGTTATTTGGGATTATGCAATTATCTCTAATTACAGGGTGTTTCAAAAATGACTGTATTTGAAAAATCAATAAAAACTTAACTGAAAGTGATAGAAGGACATAGTTTATTGCAATATGCTTGGGACAATATTAAATTTTCAGGCAGACAAATTTTTAAAATTAGTTACAATGTTCCACAACAGATGACGCTGCAGTCTGGAAAAATCTAAACTACGATATTTTCCAGATATCCACCATGCGCAGCAATAATATGGCGTATTCTCAGAACGAAATTATCAGAAACCCGTGTAAACGTCTCAGGCGGGATGGCTTCACATGCAGAACAGATGTACTGTTCCAGTTATTCAATTGTTTCTGGATAGTGGAGGAACACCTGGTCTTTTAAGAGTCCCCACAGAATAATATCGTAGTTTAGACTGTAGCGTCATCTGTTGTGGAATATTGTAACTAATTTTAAAGTTTGTCTGCTTGAAAATTTACTATTGTCCCAAACATATTGCAATAAAGTGTGATTTGCTTAGATAGCAACGCCAAAAAAGACAGTTCTGAGTGGGAACTTGGGCTAATAGCATCCTCCACGTTTGTCGTGGCAAATTAAGAGAACAAAGGGTATCTAAATGGCATAGCTATGGATAGAAGGATTACAATAAAGAAGTTTTTGTATATGAAATCAAATGTGTCTTCCATGCCTTAATCACTCGTCCGTGACATATATATATATATATATATATATATATATATATATATATATATATATATATATATATATATATATATATATATATATATATAGTGTGTGTGTGTGTGTGTGTAATGTCGAGTGTTAAGGCTAATGGAAAACAGTCGTTCTTGATAATAATAAGTTTATTAAATCATCTTTTCATTTAAGCAAAACTTGCGCCATTTTCGTTTATTCGTGGAAGACACGCGTTGAGTGTGTTCACAGTTCCACGCTCTAACTGACCCTTATCTGTTTGCAAACTCATCAAATTACTTCCAAAATGTTTCCGCCTGACCGGATTATCCTAAAAGCTTACGCGAGAATGGGTCTTTTTCATTTATTTTATTATTATAAAAGAGTTCCCTTTTTAAAATCGTTTATAACTCACGTAATTTCTAACTGCCCCTTTTTTAGACCTGACACACATACACACACACACATATATACATATATATATATATATATATATATATATATATATATATACATATATATATATAGATATAGATATATATACATATATACATATATACATACATATATACATATATATATATGTATATATATGTATATGTATATATGTATATATATATATATATATATATATATATATATATATATATATATATATACATACATATATATATATATATATATATATATATATATATATATGTACGTATGTAAACCGGATAAATTAATCTTCCTGCTACAAGAGAATTTTTAGCCCTTATTATTTTTACTTTCCCGATCTTACTAGGCAATGAGAAGCCTATTTAAAACACAGCCGTGGCTTCATTGCAGCGAGTCCAACGTGGGACTTCAAGTTTATTCGAGACTGAGAAAAGACATGTTTCTGTGATCAGAGCAGAGCATGGAATGACTCATGAAAAACAATCTCCTATTACAAACTCGTCCCCACAGCGAGAGATGAATAGAATTCTTTTCCCAAGAGACAGTAGCTTTGTCAGCGATATTATCAATCAGACAGAAACTTTGATCATTGGAAAAAGGACCTATTGTATTGAAACTGCTGGAAAATGTGGCGAGTGGACAGAAAATTAGCATTTATTTCAGAGTTATCTTTGGGAGACTTAATGCAGGACCGGGGTCAGTGGGTGCACATGCATGTATGCACCTATCGGCGAATTTCTGATATAAAAAACATAAAAATTATGGAATTTTGGTACAAGTAACATTAGAATATGGTAAATAAAGTTTATTTCGTTACTACGCTCTAAGTTTTTATGAACTACGATCTGCTGAACGCTGCCCGAACTGGTAGGGGGCTGTTCTTCGGAACTGGAATTCTATCTTTCGAATCTTATAATAAATAGAAAAACTTCTTATATTACAAATACGTATACACTGCCAGTTGAATAACAAGTACCATTCACAGTAATGCAGGCTTTACAACACGACGACGCATGGACTGTTTGTCAACCGACCTTTTCTAAAAAATACCAGAATGTCGTTAAAGTTCACAGTTTCTACGGAAATTCGTAACGAGGTAGGTGTTCACCATGGTCAACAGGTTACTCGTATACCGGTGGCTTTCGGAGTCCCAGTAGAGTACGTTACCAGAAGAGTATGTTAGATAAATCATGGTGGACATTTGCCAGTCCCTTCACTGTTCTACAATCCACTACTGCGAAAATTTATTATATACGTAATGCCGTACGGATCATGGGCAAAATAAGTTGATACCACATTGCACACTGAAAAGACGTTGAAATATTGTCGATTTATTGTGACAGCACCTCCTTCAGAACAAATATGAAGCTTTCGACCATCCAGGAGGGATGATAGGAGACATAGCTCTATTAAGTAATCACCGGTGAAACGGAAAATGATCACTGAAAAGCATGGGGATGGGTACTTCATGGGTTGCCGTGGTTTCGTACATAGACATTGTGTTGATTGAAGATCCCTTTACGACAGAAAATGGATGCTTCATGTGAAAAGAATAATGGATGACAGCTCCGGGTTCTCACTTCATTTTTCTCAAAGCAGCAGCGTGTGAATAGAAATGTTTTGGACATTGGGTAGCGATGAACAGTTTTCAACAGTTTTGTTCTAATTAGAGAAGATAATACTTTTTGCACAAAATTAACTAAAAATATAAAAGAAAATGATTAAGGTTCAAAATGAAATTGATATCAGCCAGGTACATATTACATGTCTATTCACTGAAGATGGAGTTCATTTGTGGCTATGAAATAGCTTGAAAAAGCCATTGCGAATAAGTTATATTATCAACATATTGGGTGCTGGTACATTTCGCAGAGGAATTGCACCGGGAGCGGGCGTTTTGAGGATAAATTTAGTTATTCAGTTAAATCGCAATAGATCGAAAATTATTTACTTTTTAAACCAACTTTTC
>CM063500.1:7710870-7715870 GCA_032207245.1 Pardosa pseudoannulata | reverse complement strand
TTATTGTTAATGAAACTCATAAAACTGTATGAAATATAAATTTTTTTCTTTTACATGATTTATAATTAATAATACCTGAAGTTTGATACTTAGTATAAGACCTTATTGTTAATGAACTAAACTTTCTATTTCTATTTAAAAGCAAACCTTTTAAATGTGTATATTTGATCTCTAGTTCGTCACAAATTAAAAAATACTATTACTAAATATTACATAAACCAAATATTTTCTGTTATTCTTCAATTTAAGATTATAGCATATGGTCTGCTTTTCTAGAATAAAGAAACAATGTAATGATTAATCACAACATGCAATGTTTCAAATTATCCCGAAATTTTAATTTGAAGAACATAAAGAATTTTTGAGTGTTTTTTGTAGCAAAACAAGTTTTTTTTATTTCTAATTAAATTTCAAAATGTTAGGACGTCAGTTAAAAAATTAGATGTATTGTTATATAAATTGTTTTGTTACGGAAGTAGAAATTTTAACTTTCACAAGTTTTACATTTACCACTTGTTTTACTTACATCTTAGTTGAACATCTGGGTTGATCACACAAGGTTGAATCCAACCAAAGCTGTTTTCAGTAACTGTTTACTGTCAAGATGTACTATATCACGACAAGCCATTTTTTAAAATTTTACTATATAACCGCATTAAAAAGTGTTCTTGAGGTTTATTTTTGTTAATATCAAGTCGTATTTTCTTTAAAAGTTGTATTAATTAAAGATTTACTTGATTATGCTAACATTGACATTTTCATATTGAAGTAATGATTACGCGTTTGTTTATATAAGAATAGAATATTTAATTAACTGTACTGATATTGAATGTGAAATTAAATTAAATTATAAAATTTTTTATAATAAATTAAACAGTTATAAAATTACTTCCGTTTTGATCAATTATAAAATTAATATTAAAACACAATTATAAAAATATGATAAATAATATATTTTTAACCTTTGATTATATTTTACAAAATAGGAATTTTAGTAAACTGTACTAGCATTGAATTTGAAAGTAAATAAGATAATAGAATTTTATATAATTAATTAAGCACTAATAACATTATTTCTGTTTTAACCAGTTCTAAAATTAATATTAAAACACAGCTATATAAATACAATAAATATTAATATATTTTTAACCTTTAATTATGTTTTATAAATTAGGATTTTTAGTTAATTGTACTAGCATTGAATATGAAAGTAAATAAGATAATAGAATTTCGTATATTTAATTAAACACTTATGAAATTACTTCCGTTTTGATCAATTGTAAAATTAATATTGAAACACAAATATATAAATATAATAAATATTAATATATTTTAACCTTTAATTTTGTTTTACAAAATAGGATTTTTAGTTAACTGTACTAGTAGTGACTATGAAAGTAAATAAGATAATATAATTAAAAAGATAGAATTTCATATAATTAATTAAACACTTATACTTCCGTTTACTAAATTACTAAACTATACTTAAATTACTTCGGTTTTAATAAGTTGTAAAATTATAACACAATTATATAAATACAATAAATATCGATATATTTTTAATCTTTAGTTATGTTTTATAAAATAGCATTTTTAGTTAACTGTACTAGCATTGAATATGAAAGTAAATAGGATAATATAATTTCATGTAACTAATTAAACACTTATAAAATTATTTCCGTTTTAATCAATTGTAAAATTAATATTAAAACACAGTTATATAAATACAATAAATATTAATATATATTTAACCTTTAATAATGATTTACAAATGTATAGTGACTTGTAACATGAGTTCTAATTAAAGTTTAAAACTGAATGTTATGTTTATCAGACATAACGCTTAACTCCATATGGAAGGACCACAAACGAATGGCTAATTGATCTACTAGACTGATCTGTAGTTTGCTTATAGAGTATAATGTTGATAAGCATTTAATTGCGTATGTTAAATTGTGAAAGGAATACCATTGGTTAGATAAATTCATAATAATGTACACAAGGATTCAGAAATGTACATGAATTGGAAGTATCGTATGAATTTGTTTAGAGCTGACATGTCTATTGATACCTCCTTTAAAAATAACATTGTCGGCAACCTTTACATTTTTAGATTTAAAATTAAATGGTTGATGTAGGTCGATGATTCTTAACCTTTTTTTTTTAAGTTGCCGCCTCTAAGGATAAAAAAAATTCAACTTTTCCTTTGGGAATTAAAGCACGAGGAAAGGGATGTACTTAATTATAAAATGCAAAATGTTTAAATAATTTTCTTTAAGAGAGACACACCAAAAGTGATTCTCAACCTTTTTTAAACTGCCCCCCCCCATGGATAAAAGAATATCAACGTTTCTTTGGGAATTAAAGTATGAGGAAAGGGATGTACTTAATTATAAAATTCAAAATGTTAAAGTAATTTTCTTTAATAGAGACATACACTAAAAGCTTATCGTCTAAGTGAATACTTTTGCCACTGAAAGTCTATTTGTTTAAATAGTATAGCTTGCTTAATAGTAATAGCGTGCTTAAAATAGTTTAATCTCAATTAGATAATTAATAAGCAGCAAAATATATGGTAATCTAAAAAGGTAGTATAAATGAAATACTGAGGGTAATTTATATCGATAGACTTGATGGTTCAGTGCCAGGTTCTTAGTGTTCGATTAAAAACTTTGTGAAAAGAAGACACAAGTCTCCTTTTTGCGCTTGTTGCTATAGATTTTTATTTCTTACTAGATTGGTCACGGCAATGAATCCTTTCTCGACGACGCAGGTAGAAGAAAAGGCAATAGAGGTTTTTGACGATAGTTCTTATTTTATAGTAAAAGCGTCTGTCATTTTTAAGCGAAAATTTTACAAGATTTCCGCATCCAGAAAGATAGTTTTCAAAGTTTCGTTTGATGAACGTCTTATGTTTCTTTCAGAAAAGGATCATGACTTATTTAAGAACTTTAAAGGACAAAATATTCACAAAATATCCTGAAAACTCTTAACTCTTCCTGAACTTACTGTGACGAAAATTTGGCTTCCTCAAAGGGTATTTTTTAGACTGAAATAACTGATTTTGTTGTGATCAAATTGAACGTTTTATGTCTCGTTCAGAAAAGGTTTTATGACTTATTGAACAACTTTAAAGGACAAAATATTCACAAAATATCCTGAAAACTCTTAACTCTTCCTGAACTTACTGTGACGAAAATTTGGCTTCCTCAAAGGGTATTTTTTAGACTGAAATAACTGATTTTGTTGTGATCAAATTGACCTTTGAAGTTATCAATTTATTCCGATGAACTCGGCATAAAAATGATGAAATGGCTCTGAATAAAATGATAGTGTAGTAACATTGTTCTGTAATTGCAGCATTCTATTTCCTTATAGCTGCCACTTTCTCTTAGAAATTCAATCATAGAATCTAAAATATTTCAAAACCTATTGAGCCAGGCATTTTTCGAGAGCCAGAAAACCTCGTTGTGTACAAGCAAGTGACTGAATCGCTGACACATGCTGAAACCATGCCGTTGATAAAATTATTTTCCTGAATGTCAGGCAAATTTCCCGTATGTAGAAACACAATAAATAAAAATTACTGGTTCTGATGACGTTGCGTAAGTTTATTTACAGGTAAAAGTAGTATAAATTGAATAATTAGTTTAACAAACGTATTTATTAGTTTTAATATTAAGTTCGAATACTGAAACGTAAAACATGTTTTCATCTCCCTGCTACAGCTTGAAACATATCCATCACCCCTTGCTGCCCAAAATAAGTTCACTGTCCTCAGGGGGGGGGGGCTTTAGCACCCCAGTTGAGAACTAATGTTGTAGATCATTATGTTCATGTTTTTTACATGCATAGTTTGGCATTAAGGCTTATTTATATGTATAAATTTTATCAGTTTTGACTTATATACTTTATTTATTATAATGATTTGTAGTAAAAGTTTTAATTTCGCGATAGTTTGTAAAAATGAACAGTCTATTTATCAGACGTAGTGTTTCACTTTGAAGAGTTCTATATGGAATATTTTAGAAGAATTTTTTAGATTGATTTACTATACTGTTTTTTGTGATCTCTAGTGAATTTATATAGTACACTACATATCCAACTTAATATGCTAGTCAAACTATGAAGGTTTAGTAATATACTAGAAGGTATAATAAAAATACTAGTGTTTTTAGAGATATTTATAAACAAAATACAAGTATCCAGAATAATGCATGAATAGAAATATGTAAACTAGTTTGTAGCTATTAGTACCGCTATTAAAAAACATTGTTGATATTCTTTACATTTTTAGATTTAAAATGAAAGAGTTATGTAATCTTGATAATAATATGTTTACATACATATATAAAAGTTTAGCATCAATGCGTATTTATAAGGTTGTTCAGTATTGACTTCTGTTCAAATGAGGAATGGAATACCACTGATTACAGAAATTCATAAAATACACAAAAATTCAGAGTAGTACAGGAATAAAAATACTTGTTTCTAGGTATATATGTATCAGTATCGCCATTAAAATAATATTGTTGATATTGTTTACATTTACAATTTAAAACGACACGTTTGATTATTCAGGTAAAACATTAATCTTTTTTACATACATATCAAATAGTTTTGCTTCAAGGTGTATACATTTAAAATTTATTAGCATTGATTTCTGCATTTTAATAAATTATAATTATTTGTAGCAAAAGCTAAAACAAAGTGGAAACTGAACATTGTATCTATTTGACTAAATACTTTACTGCAGAGGGTAGAGCATGGAATTTTCAAAGAAATCATTGATTGATCTCTAATTTATAGAGTGAAATTTATATCATGTTAAGCTATGAAGGGAATGTCACTGACTAGAGATATTCTTGTAAAAAAATAAAATAGCAGCTCAGAAATATACATGAATATAAATGTAGCATAAGCGCTATACATTTATATTGTAGTTAATTTCGATTTTTTTACACGAATATGGAAATGTCGAGCTAAAGATTCCGTTTTAA
>CM063500.1:7695870-7705870 GCA_032207245.1 Pardosa pseudoannulata | reverse complement strand
TATATGTATATATATATATATATATATATATGTATTTATATATATATGTATTTATATATTTATATATATTTTTTATTCTTCCAATTGATTCTCAATATATAAGAAACTGATTTGAGTTATAGAGTATATTATGTGTGTTAATTATGGTTTGTTTTATTAATATTTTCACCTCTATAAAAGCTTAATAACTACATCTGAAAATTTTCAGATAGGAATATATGTTTGATGTGTAAAGAATTAATCAATATAATGGAAATATAATATTTTAAATATTTTTTGAAACAAACTCATCAAAGCCCGAGTTGTATCTGCCGTGTGTTTCTGAAAGAGAGAGAGAGTAGAGGGGGGAGAGAGGGAGAATATCTGTTATGTATATCTACAGACATGCCAACATTCCGTTAAAATTTATTAAAAATTAACAAGCTACCCACAAAGTACACGCGTATGCAATTTGCAGATATAATAAAAAAACAAAATAAACATAATTTCATATTTCATTAGTATCTAAATTAAAACTGGGTAAATTAAATTAAACACAGAGTAGTACATTATAAAGTGTAAGTTAAAATTTATGCATTTAATAATGTATAAGTAGCTTTTTTAGCTTTACCAACTTCTTTTTAAGAAAAGTTTGTCTTGCAGAACATTGACCCTAATTCAAATGTTTACATTTTTCTATCATTCGGGATTCTAAAATTTGTCTACTCAAATTTTACCTAAATTCAGTTTAGTTTTTCCACACAGTACTCTTTTACATGCATCATTACTGTATGGAAAGAATATAGTCAGCATTATTTTTCGAAAGAATTTGTATTTGATTGATCAGTTGTGATCTTTTGATTGTTCAAAATTTTATTTTCCGGAGTAATCCGAGGGGTTTCCTGAGTTATCAAATTTCCTAATTTCTTGGGAGCAACTCCGGAGAATCTGGAGTAGTTGACATGTCTGTATCTATCTATATGTATATTTATTTATATATAAATGCATACATACACATGTTTATATACACAAGTGTTCCATTCCGTAGTTTTTACAGTGATTATATGAATAAAAAATAATCTGGAATTTCAACTGGAGCTTGCTAGAATTGATTTGGGATAAATGCTAGTAAAAGGTTTACAGTCCTGACCAAAATTCTTAATCTAAATTATCTTTTTAAATTATAGGAAAATACATAAAATGATCGTTAATGTTTGAACCTATATCTCCTTTATTTATGATGAAATATTTTACTATGTGCTATCTGAGACATTTAAGAATCTTCGGCTCTAAATATGTATCACGTTAAGGAGGTAGAAAGAATATCCGAAATCCGTTATAAACATTTATTTTATAAATTCATTAAAAAGAGAGTATCGACGAAACGATAAATTATTTTATTGAACAATTATGCAGAATGAATTAATTCAATGTTTGGATGTAAACATTTTTCCTTTACCGATTAACACGCAAGTTACAATACCTGAAAAATCTATCTATATAGTTTTAAATACGTTACATTTCGTAGTTCCTATAGTGCTTATACAAACCCAAACTAATCGTTGGGGCGATTGGATAAAACTTTCTCCTTACTAATTAACATGCAATTTACAATCCTTGTCAAAAATCTATGCTTATTGGTTTAAAAACGTTACAATTCGTAGTTCTTACAGTGATAATATAAACCCAAACTCATCGATTGGGTCTATTGGATAAAAAGTTTCCTTTACCGATCAACATGCAATTTACAATGCCTGTCAAAAATCTATGCTTATTGGTTTAAAAACGTTACATTTCGTAGTTCCTATAATAATATAATATAAACCCAAACTAATCGATTAGGTCTATTGGATACAAATTTTCCTTTACCGATTAACACACAATTTACAATGCCTGTGAAAAATCTATCCTTACAGTTTTAAATACGTTACATTTCGTAGTTCCTATAATAATATAAACCCAAACTAATCGATTAGGTCTATTGGATAAAATGTTTCCTTAGGTCTATGGATTAGTCTTTAGGTCTATTGGGTAAAATTATTTATTTGTATTCAGTAAAGAATAATAAGTAGTTTACAATGCCTGTGAAAAATATATCCTTATAGTTTTAAATACGTTAAATTTCATAGTTCCTATAATGATAATATAAGCACAAACTAATTGATTGGGTCTATTGGATAAAACTTTTCCTTTACCGATTAACACACAATTTACAATGCCTGTGAAAAATCAATCCTTATAGTTTTAAATACGTTACATTTCGTAGTTCCTATAATAATATAAACCCAAACTAATTTATAGGGTCTATTGGATAAAATTTTTCCTTTACCGATCAACATGCAATTTACAATGCCTGTCAAAAATCTATCCTTATAGTTTTAAATACGTCATATTTCATAATTCCTATAATGATAATATGAACCTAAACTAATCTATAAGGTCTATTAGATAAATTTTTCTTTTACCTATTAACACGCAATTTACAATGCCTATGAAAAATATCTATCCTCAGAGTTTTAAATACGTTATATTTCATAGTTCCTATAATAATATAAACCCAAACTAATCAATTGGATCGATCTATTGGATAAAATTTTTCCTTTACCGATCAACACACAATTTACAATCCCTGTGAAAAATATCTATAATCATAGTTTTAATTACGTTACATTTCGTTGTTTCTATAATGATCGATTGTTTGTAGATATTTGTAAGTAAAAGGATTTCTAATCAAATTCACGAATTTCCAACAAACGCATCTAATTCACTTTGGAGGGATTAAACAAACAACAGAGCCCCTAATTGATTTTCAATTCGTATATGATTAAAAATGTTTTCCCCAGTCTCCACCTGCTGCGCGAGATTTATAGGTTGAAATATTTTCGAGATTTTTTCCTAAAGAAAATAGGCAAAATCGAACGGCATTCCCCCTCGGGGGAATTCATCTTGAAATAGAAAAGTCTTTCTGTAAATAAAAATAACGATCTTTTGTTCTCTGTGATTGTTGGGAATACATTCTTTCCGCCTGCCGTGAAGAGAAGCGTTCGCACACATATAAGGGAAGTCAATATTGATGTTGGCTTCTCTCCTATGAAACTGTCTTCGGTACACGTTTCATCAGCTGCCATATTAACGTCTGAATAAGAGAACTTTTTATATGTGCGTGTGCAGTAATATATGATGTTTTTTACGTGAGCATGCTGTTGCATTAATGAAAATTAACATCAGTGAAAATTCGTAGTATGATGGTTAAACCTTTAAAGGTATACATTTCCTTTTTGTATTTCAAGTTCTTACATTCATACACTTGCTAATGACAAGCAAAATATATGACAATTACAGGAAAGACTTTCACCAAAAATTAAAAACTAACTCTATTTTTCGCGCTTTTATTAAAAATTGTGTAAAGCAAAAATTGCAGAATTTTTCGCTGCATGGAAAATATTTAAATAAATCTTTCAATACAGACCTCCCAGATATACAACGATTTCTCCCATAATTCCCCGATTTCCGTTTGGTTTGGAGGGCTACGGTCTAATGTTTTACTATGCGAGATCGTTATTCACTGCTTAATGTCGATTCCGAACATCCAGGCCAGCAGAGGGATTCGAATCATCAAACTCCGGTATCGAACAGCAGCACCCTACCATTCTGGCATCATTACCCCATTACTTGTTTTCTACGTACACCGTACGGGTGCCCATACACCGAACGGGCAATCTGATTTCTTTCTCGTTCTCATTGTCTTGGCCTTATCTATTATATTTTTAATGTCAGATTAGTCGTATAGATGTCAACAAGATATTCGTTTTCAAAGTCTATTCTGTTTGGTTTAAAAGTGTGGGTTAAAACCTTTAAAGCGTGGCTTTAATGCCCGAGTCATTTGTGCCGTTTACTTTAACGATGCATAACTTAAATCTAAGTTATTCCAGACTGCATAGAATAAAATAAATATAAATGTTTAAACAATTTTCAATATCACAGCACTTTACGTTAGTGATCAGCTATCGTTTGAAGCATCATAGAATGGCATATATGGAAAAGGTAAAACTTCGTGAAAAAAGTTTTTTTGTATTACATGTAAAATAAGTGCTGTAAAAGGGAGTATGGAGCCCGGTTGCGTTGGGGTAGCGCTTCGAGCTTCCAAGGTTCAATTCCACTACTGGGCAAGGTTGACTCACCTTTTCATTCCTTCAGTAGGTAGACAAACTGAGGATCTAGCATGCTTGAGAACTAAACACTGGTGGTTCAGCTTAAGGTTGACCACCTAATCGGAACATATGCTTCGCACCACAGGGACCCTTGGTCTTGAAAACAATGATTGGCATCCCAGGCCCTGGTCGCCTAGGGGCTTTTGCGCCTAGGAGTAAAATGGAGTATTGTAATAGACTAGCATATAGCCCGTTATATGACGGGATCAGTAAAATTTTTAATTTTTCAGAATTCTAAAGTACTCTATGAGGCAGGTAAAAATGGTTTGATTTCTTTTACTGAGAATTATCTTGGAACAAAAAATAATCGATGGTTAAGTTTAAAATTATCACATATGTAAGGTAATCTATTATTTAAACCAAATATAAAAAAAAATATTTACGTAATATCTAAGTTCGGTGATAAAACGTATGAAAATAATGCAGACGATATTTAAATAATTTAAAATAAGAAATGATTAAATGAGATGGTTAAAGGAATGACGTCAGAATGCTAGAAAAAATGTTATTTTTACCAATTTATTATGTGATAAATTGATACATTTAATCACCTGGTCTTAAAATGGTGCTTGATATAATGGCATTAAACGGAGGAAGGGGTTGATATCAAACGTTTTAAAGACGATAGTAGTTTTCGCTGTGAAATGAAGCATATTTATACCAATTATTTTAGAATCGGATAGGTAGTTTAGGAGAAGATAAACTTTACTCACTTTGAATTTTGCTAACCCGAACACATCAAGAATGCAATATGGATGCCTCTATCTATTCCAGGTCCAACCGCTTCATAAATTCGAGACAGACGGACAGATAACTTAAGAATTATTATATAGGGGATGAAGAAATTTGTCCTGATTATATTCTATGTATTTACGGAATGAGTAAATTTATATACGTAGTTCAAAAAATCATAAAATTTAAATCCAAATAAAAAAAATTAAACAATAGATATTACTTGAAAATGTTGTAGATTTTTTTTATAAAATTGCCCTCTATCTACTCTTCAAAGGAAAACGCGTTGATCAAACACATAAAAAAATCTACAAGTTGTTCGTTAGCAATGTCTAAAATGAGACTTCAGGTATTAATGGGTGGTAGCGTATTAAAACGTTTACAGTATCAAAAAAAAATTGTATAATTTTTATTTTATATTTTTATTTATTCTTTTAACAACATAATTTTCATCTTTAGAATTCAGATTATCAGAATAAATACACTATGCTCAAAAGTTAATTAGGAAAAAAGAAAACCTTTAAACCTTTAAAAATTCAATGTTTTGATTTTAAAAGTTTTAACATTTCTGAACATTTCTGTATCGTTAAAAATAAACCCATTGAAATATTCGGTATAGAATATGTAAAAATATCCTTTATTTTCATTTAATATCACATCTTTTAAGAAAACTATAAAACTTTAAATGCATTTTACAGAAAATGGAGTTTTTTCAACTTGCGCAACCTGTAAATAAAAATATTTCACATATTGGTTTCAAATTTTCACAGTGTAAGTGATAAACCTACAATAAAACTCTAAATGCCTTTTCCGTTGTTGTTTATTTTATTTAGTATTTATAGCATTTGAAATGGATTTGACGTGTGTGTGTGTATTTATATACATATCTATGTATATAAGAATATATTTGTACATATATGTATATATACATGTATATGTAAACATATCTATATGTATGTATATATATGTGTATACATATATATATATATATATATATATATATATATATATATATATATATATATATATATATATATATATATATATATATGTAATATGGGCGAGACTCATTCACAACACAGTTTATTTTTGGTAAGAAACATGAAAGCCGTACAACAGGCAAACATCTTTACAACTTCGTGCACACAGACAATGTGATCCCGCACATACACTTTTCAAGTAGGGATTCCTAAGGTAAAAAGAATACGAATAATCCCTAAGCACAACTGATCACGTGATACAAAATACCCATGTTTAAAGAGAACGCGCTAACTATTGGCTAAAGTAGTACAGACATAGGCTGGATTAAGTCTATAGCTTGTCTGGAGGGAAAAATTAGAATTACCGTTCAAATCCCGAACGTACTTTATGAACAAAAGTTAAATTGATATTAAATTAATATTAAAATACGTAAATAAGGTATTTTAATATTACATACATATATGTGTGTATACATATATGTCTATATGTATCTGTATATATATATATATATATATATATATATATATATATATATATACACATATACATACATACATACATATACACATACATATGTTATAATATATATATATATATATATATATATATATATATATACATTTGAATATATATTTATATACATATATATGCATATATGAATGTTTGTATATATATGTAATATATATATACATATACATATATAATATATATATATAAATATATATATATATATATATACATATATATATATATATATATATATATATATATATATATATATATATATATACATATATATATATATACATATATATATATATGTATATATATATATATATAATATATATATATATATATATATATATATATATACATATATATATATATATATACATATATATATATACATATATATATATATATATATATATATATATATATATATATACATATATATATATATATATACATATATATATATAATATATATATATATATCTATATATATATATATATATATATATATATATAAGTGTAGATATGAATGTTTGTATATATATATATATATATATATATATATACATACACATAGTATAATATATATATACGTATATACGTATATATGCATATATATATTATGTATATGCATACCTATCTATCTTTCTCTTTATACATACATACATACATGCATAATAGAGAGAATGAAAAGCGATCTAATTTCTTGAGGGGAGGAGGAGAAATAGTCAAAAATAGTATTCCTATTTAGAAATATTGGTGGTTAAATATGGTCAAATGGTTAAATGTTTACAACTTCAGTCGGCAATAAGGCAAATATATAAAGTTTGTTTTACATACAAACGAATAAATTTCACTAACTTCAAACCGGGAGCACATTCGGTCTTAAATAAGAATTTCTGTATCCATTTTCAGAATAGAACATATTTTCAGGATAGATGCTCGGGAAAATCAATAAACGATACGAGGAATGTGGAGGAAATACCTTCAGTACAGAGATGTTCTAGTTACGTAAGAAAAATTCAGGCGCCATGTCACGCGCGAGGAAAAAAATCCACACTCGGTAGTTCACGCAAATAAATTTTTCACCTCGGTTTTGTTTCGAAATTCATGTGAAATATGTCAGTTGCTGCCATAAGCGGGAATCAATTTTGGGAACGATGAACTCTTTAAATTGTTACAGCCGAAAAATGCCCGAAGGAATTTAATATTTTTAATTGAAGGCTTCAGGATTATTTTTACTTGAACTTTGGAATGAAAAATTGTGATTAGATGGCTTAGTTTGTAGCCTAGTTACGAGTGAAATACATACTGATTTTGTGAATAACATTTATTATTATTTTTAGATACACGTATATGAAAACACATACGCATATATACATACACATATTCATAACTACACACATGTCTACACACCAATCTATACATATATTTCTCTCTTTCTCTGCATATATATATATATATATATGTATATATATATACACACACAAACATATATATACACATATACACACATATATATACATACATATACGCATATAGACACATACACACAGGCATATATATATACATAATATATACATAATGTATACATAATATACATAATGTATACATAATGTATGCATAAAATATACATTATATATACATTATATATACATTATATATACATTATATATACATTATATATACATATATACATTTATATACATTTATATACATTATATATACATTATATGTACATTATATGTACATTTTATGTACATTATATATACATCATATATACATCTATATACATCTATATATATATATATATATATATATATATATATATATGCATATATATATATATGCATATATGCATATATATATATGTATATCTATATACATATATATATATATATTATATACATATATATTATGTGTGTAGGGATATTTTAACCAAAAATAACTGAATTATTATATACATCATATATACATCTATATACATATACATACATATATACATATATATATATATATACATATGCATTATATATATATATATTATATACATATATATTATGTGTGTAGGGATATTTTAACCAAAAATAACTGAATTATTATAAATATGTTCTTAAGTAAATTTCTAATAATTTTATACTCAAAATGAGAAACTTTGGCAGAAAAATCTTTGTTTCTCTTGTAATTCTAGTAATTTTTGACGACCATGGAAACACCAAATCAAATTTGGCTTAGAACATCCTTCACAGATTGCACATGACTATGGCATGGATGTTCGTAACCGTTCGGAATCGGCTTTATGTAACAGGTCCCGATTTCATTAGCCCTCGTGAAGCAAAACGTAGACCTTAGTGCTCCAAACTGAACCAAACCGCAGATTGCACATGACTGTTCAGATATATACATACACATAGTATAATATATATATACACATATGTATATACGTATATATGCATATATATATTATGTATATGCATACCTATCTATCTTTCTCTTTATACATACATACATACATGCATAATAGAGAGAATGAAAAGCGATCTAATTTCTTGAGGGGAGGAGGAGAAATAGTCAAAAATAGTATTCCTATTTAGAAATATTGGTGGTTAAATATGGTCAAATGGTTAAATGTTTACAACTTCAGTCGGCAATAAGGCAAATATATAAAGTTTGTTTTACATACAAACGAATAAATTTCACTAACTTCAAACCGGGAGCACATTCGGTCTTAAATAAGAATTTCTGTATCCATTTTCAGAATAGAACATATTTTCAGGATAGATGCTCGGGAAAATCAATAAACGATACGAGGAATGTGGAGGAAATACCTTCAGTACAGAGATGTTCTAGTTACGTAAGAAAAATTCAGGCGCCATGTCACGCGCGAGGAAAAAAATCCACACTCGGTAGTTCACGCAAATAAATTTTTCACCTCGGTTTTGTTTCGAAATTCATGTGAAATATGTCAGTTGCTGCCATAAGCGGGAATCAATTTTGGGAACGATGAACTCTTTAAATTGTTACAGCCGAAAAATGCCCGAAGGAATTTAATATTTTTAATTGAAGGCTTCAGGATTATTTTTACTTGAACTTTGGAATGAAAAATTGTGATTAGATGGCTTAGTTTGTAGCCTAGTTACGAGTGAAATACATACTGATTTTGTGAATAACATTTATTATTATTTTTAGATACACGTATATGAAAACACATACGCGTATATACATACACATATTCATAACTACACACATGTCTACACACCAATCTATACATATATTTCTCTCTTTCTCTGCATATATATATATATATATATATATATATATATATATATATATATATATATACACACACAAACATATATATACACATATACACACATATATATACATACATATACGCATATAGACACATACACACAGGCATATATATACATAATATATACATAATGTATACATAATGTATACATAATGTATACATAATGTATACATAATGTATACATAATATATACATAATATATACATAATATATACATAATATATACATAATATATACATAATATATACATAATATATACATAATATAT
>CM063500.1:7673370-7688370 GCA_032207245.1 Pardosa pseudoannulata | reverse complement strand
GTAATAGAAGAAATACACACCCTCTAGTGGTACTATACAGAGTAAAGAAGCTGACGCGGAATTAGACATAGGAATTTTGCGATGGTAGCAACGTCAAAAGAGTCAGTTCTGAGGGGGAATTCAATCTGATAAAAAACTCCACGTCTGTCGTGGCAAATTATGAGAACAAAGGATATCTAAATAGCATAACCATGGACAGAAGGAT
Organism: Pardosa pseudoannulata; assembly: GCA_032207245.1. NCBI lineage: Eukaryota > Metazoa > Arthropoda > Arachnida > Araneae > Lycosidae > Pardosa > Pardosa pseudoannulata. The sequence continues at coordinate 7,688,165 of CM063500.1, read as the reverse complement.
TACAATAAAGAAGTTTTTATATATGAAATAAAATGTGCCTTCCATGCCTTAACCACTCGCCCATCTCATACATATATATGCAAATAAAATGCACTTTAATACACTTAATTTTGTTGAATACACACATACATATATTTGCATCTATATAGAGTATGTATGTGTATATATATCTTTATATCTATGCATGTGTGCATATATATACATGTAATATATCAAAATTATTACACTTAAAATATCTCTCTTAAGTTTTCATTTTCTCCTTCTCAACTCTTTCACACCTATTTTCCCAGCCACAAAATATCTTATCTAAAGGAGTGTCCATGACTTAAAATTCTTTAAGCAATCTCTCAAAGCTAAATCTGAAATAAATGCTAATTTTCCGTTGACTCTCTACATTTTCCAGTTGTCCTAGGCGTATGTCTCACTTTTTCCACTGATCTAAGTTTCTTTCTGACTACTAAATTCGCTGACCAAGCTGCCAGTTCCTTGGGAATACTCTCTGCGTCTTTGGCTGTGAGAACAATATTTGTCAATGCAAGTTTGTCTGTGTATCATTCCATTGCATGCTTTCGATAGTAAAAGATGTCTATTTCTGAGATCGTAAATAAAAGTTAAGTTTCACTACAGACACGTCGTTCTCTTCTGTGCAGCCAATGCTGTCATTTACTGCTTAGGATTCTTATTGCCTAATAAACCTGGCCAATTAAAAGCAATAGGGTCTAATTTCACGTGTAATAAACAGACTTAATTTTCCCCGCCTTACACACACACACACACACACACACACACACACACACACACACACACACATATATATATATATATATATATATATATATATATATATATGTATGTATGCATACATACTGATATTTTAACTAAACTCACAAACTTAATTACATTTTAAAATAACTTTTGACGATCCTGTGCTTAAAGTGGACATAAATCATAGATAATTTTAAGAACTTATTACACTATTAAAAAAAATTGTGTATAAAAAAAGCTCAAAAAATCATATTGTGTCCACATCAGATTAGTTTGTACAATTACGCTCTAATAATTTAGCGTTTTTTAGACACAATTTACATTTTTTTACATGCATTGGTTTTTAGATTAGAATTTATATGAATAATACTCTTTTCAAGTAGTATGCATGTAAAGGGCCGAACGATTGCCGATTGGTTAGGGTGCTGGTCTTTGGAACTGGAGTTCGTGGGTTCGAATCCCGCAGTGGCATGGATGTTCATAGCCGTTCGGAATCGGCTTTAAGCTGTAGGTCCCGGTCTCATTAGCCCTCGTGTTGCAAAATGTAGACCGTAACGCTCCAAACCAAATCTATTCATGTAAATGTTGTATTCATGTTCTTACACCTACCTTTCAATCAGGGTTATTTTTTAAATAATTACATTTTTAACTTCTAAGTGCACCACATCTTTCAATCGCGGCCATGAAGCGAAATTTACTCTACGGCTACACTATATGTGTAGCGTACATATATGCCAAGTGACATTTTCCAAAAAGTGGGGAACAAGAGCCGTTTTTGACGGATCATTAATTAAGAATCCACTATAAACGGGGATTGTTTATAATTTATTGAAGTTTTTGAGATCACCAGAGCTGTTGTTTATGGTAGGCTGAGTTTGATCGAAGTGAAGATTAAGGGGAGCGGGTTGAACAGTGTTAATTGCCTGGAAAGGAATAAAAGTATGAAATATAGCACAAGAACAGAGGGGTGGTACATTTTCAAAATTTTATTATTTTCAGTTGTACTAGTCTTGTTTGCTACGAGTTCTGGGAGAAAAAAATTTTTTAATACATATTTGAAAGAAAGAATTTGAGACAAAACTAAAGTAAATTAGATTGTCATTTAGAAATAAGTTCGTAACATCTATAAAGCCGAACAATGGCTGAATTATTAGGGCACTCATCTTCTTAGGTTCGAATCCCACTGTGGTACGGATGTTTGTAGACGTTCGGAATCAGCTTTATGCAATAGATCCTGGTATCATTAGCTCTCGTGTTGCAAAAAAGTAAACCTTTTTCCAAACTAAATCAAAACCACATCTACAAAAGATGAGACTGCAGAATATTCGAAATACAATAGCACAAGCTGGGTAGTTGAGACTATCGTATCCGGCAGTTGTAAATTACTAATTGCTTACATTAAATAAAAATTTAGTAAAATTAAAATTTTTTTAATTTTAATTAAAATTTAGTAATTTAGTAACAAATAATTGTGAGCTTTTATGAAAATAAATATCCTACGTAAAAATATCGGTCCTTTTTAAATTTTTTATTAACTTTAATGATTTTTGTTTGAATTTGTCTACTTCCATGGAGGATATTTATAGTCTATAAAATATTTTAATGCTAAATATTTTTAAACATCTCTCTTTAAAGCAAGAAGATATTTTTAAAAAGAGGATTAAGAAATTAAATTTTATTAAATTTTATACATTAACTTTTGTACATTGGATAAAATTACATTTTGAGAATTAAATTATATTTTTACAAATGTTTTTATAATAATATTAAAATATAAACTTTTCTTCCTACAACTAAATACACATTTTAATAAAAGAATTTTAAGCTTTAGGCATGCAACCAATTACGGTAAAAACATCTGTCGTCCTTAATTCTGTTGTCAACAATTTCTTTTTGCTTTTCTCCTTCTCCGGAAAAAATATTTATCTATATATATAAAAATGAATTTGTGTGTGTGTGTCTGTCTGTCTGTCTGTCTGTATGTATGTACTCGATAGACTCAAAAACTATGCATCCAATCGCCGTGAAAATTTGGGAAATGTTTAGGTATATCCCTGGGAAGGTTTTTGTAAATTTTCAACGTTCGAAATTCATTCCTTCCCCCTTTTTCGAGTATTTCATGTCATTATTCCAAGCATTATTTTCCCCGGTTAAACGCAAACGATTAAGTTTTTAATTTATCGCATCATATCTAAGGGAAAGAAGCAATATTTCTAGCAATGTGACGTCATCCCAAGTAATTGTTTTAAACGCAGTTTTCCACGGTTAAAAGCAGGAGATTAAAATGTTCAATTCACCACATAATAAATAGGCGAAAATGATATTTTTCTATCATTATGACGTCATTCATTTAAATATTTCATTTATTCATTTCTTATTTTATATTGTTTAAAATCGTCTGCTTAGTATCTATTCGATTTGAACTGAAATTTGAGATATAAAGTGATTCACTTTCATTTCTATGTGACTCAAATTATAGCATTTTTATATGAGAATTAATTTTAAATTTAATTCTTGGTTCATTTTTATGTTACAATGAAATGTATATCAACAATATTCTAAGTACAAAAAGTACAAATTTCAGTGACTCTCATGGCCAAATAAAACCTATCATTTTATATAGTTATCTTCATATTCATATGGTTGTCGATATGAATGTGTGTTTCTGTTTCATACAAAACTATGTGGTTTGTTATAAATTTCCTTAATTTTGGAAAACATTTATTACTACCAACAAAATTAGCACTGTTGCTGTCAAAACCTGTGCTTCCTATTCTATCACGTAATATGGCAAGATCTGTTAACTTTGCTAATCAACGTACAGTAGTAATACAGTAATGTAATTTAGGGTTAAGCTTATATTTTACAATAAAAAAAGTTTGAGCAAATTTAATATAAGACAAATTCGATTATAAAAACTGAATAATGTTATAATACGCTTATAATAGAAATATATAAACATGCCAATGACTCGAACTGAACTGTGACGAATTTAGAGAGTTATTCACGAAAAATAAATCTTTGTTTAAAAGTAATATATTAAGTTCACCGTAGCGAAGCACGGGCAAACTTGCTAGTATTCTATAAAATATTTTACCTCTAAATAATTTTAAACATAACTCTCTCTAAACAAAGAGGGTATTTTTAAAGATGTGATAAAGAAATCATATTTTATACATTAAATTAAATTTTATACATTGAATTAAATAAACTTTGAACATTATATTTAATCTTGTTTTGACAAAGGTTATTTTTAAATACTTAAAGTATAAAAATTACTCTAAATACAATTAAATACATTTTGAAAAAAGAATTTTTAGCATGAAAACAATTACGGTAAAATATTTATCTTTTTTAAATTTGTTGTAATATCTAAGGAATTTTATTTGTTTTAATCTACCTCCTTAAGGAATATTTGTATTCTATAAAATATTCTACTATTATATTTTAACCATATCTCTCTCTCTAATCTCACGAAATTTTAAAGAGGTTTAAAAGAAATCAAATTTTATTACATTTTATACTTTAAATTAAATTTTGTACATTATATTTAATTGTATTTTGGCAAGGTTTTTTTAACATTAAATGTATAATAATTACTCTAAATGCAATCAGATATATTTTGAAAAAAGAAGTTTAAACTTTAAGCATGTAAACAATTACAGTAAAATATTGATATTCATTAAATCTGTTGTGATATCTAACGATTTCTATTTGTTCTACTCTACCTTCTTAAGGGATATTTGCATTCTATAAAATATTCTAAAATTAAGTTATTTTAACCATAGCTCTCTCTCTAATCTCACAATATTTTTAAAGAGGTTTAAAAGAAATCAAATTTTATTACATTTTATACTTTAAATTAAATTTTGTACATTGGATTAAATAAATGTAGAACATTGTGTTTAATTTTATTTTGACGAAAGTTTTTTTTTAAATACTAAAAGTATATGAATTGCTCTAAATGCAATCAAATAAATTTTGAAAAAATATTTTAAGCGTTAAGCATGTAAACAGTTACGGTAAAAATATTGATCTTCATTAAATTTGTTGTCAAATCTACCGATTTCTATTTGCTTTACTTTAACTGCTTAAGGAATATTTGTATTCTATAAAATATTCTACCATTAAATTATTTCGCAATAGATCTCTCTATCTCTAATCTCACAGTTTTAAAGAACTGAAAAAGAAATCAAATTTAATTACATTTTATATATTAAATTAAATTTTGTATATTGAATTAAATAAATTTTGAACATTATATTTAATTTTATTTTGACGAAAATTTTTTTAAATACTAAAAGTGTAAGAATTACTCTAAATGAAATCAAATACATCTTGAAAAAAGATTTTTAAGCTTTAAGCATGTAAACAATTACGGTAAAGGTATTGATCTCCATTAAATTTGTTGTCAAATCTAACTTTTTCTATTTGTTTTACTCTACCTCCTGAAGGAATATTTGTATTCTATAAAATATTCTACCAATAAAATTATTTTAACCATAACTCTCTCTCTAATTTCCCGATATTTTTAAAGAGGTGAAAAAGAAATAAAATTTTATTACATTGTATACATTATATTAAATTACATTGTATACATTACATTAAATTACATTGTATACATTACATTAAAAATTACATTTTGTAACATTGGATTGAATTACATTTTAAATATCAAATTGAATTTCATTGTGCCGAAGATTAATTCCAGATAATAAAAATGTATAAACTACTCTGAATTGAGTGAAATACACATTTTGACAAGATAATTTAAAACTTTATGCAAGTAAAGAATTACGATAAAAATATCTGACTTCATTAAAATCTTTTGTCATCTCTAACGTTTCTGTTTGCTTTTCTTTATCTTCGTAAAGGATATTTATGTTTTTTGAAATATTCTACCACTCAGTAATTTTGAATACACTTTTCTTTAAACCCAAAGGATATTTTTTAAAAAGTTAAAAAGAAGTCGAATTATATTATATTTCAGACAATAATTAAATTTTGTATATTCAATTAAATTATATTTTAAGTACTAAATTAAGTTGAAATATTATTTTGTCGAAGGTTTTTGGAATAATAAAAAATGTAAAAAGACTTGAAATATAAATACATGTTTTGCAAAAGAAAAAAATACCTTTACGCAAGTAAATAATCACAGTAAATATACCAGTTTTTGTTAAAATATATCGTGAACAATAATAATTTTTATTTAATTTTCTTAACATCAGTAAAGGATATAAAATATTTCTTTAAAAGCAAAATAGTAAACATTTCTATAAAATATTTTACAATTAAATAATTCTTAAAATACCTCTCCTAATACCAGAGTATATTTTAAAGCTCTTGAGACAGAAGAATTAACAGAAGAATTGAAACTTTACTTAAATAACTAGGATAAAATAATGGTTATTATTAAACCTGTTGTCAACACTAAAGTTTTCTATTTACTTGGCCTAATCTACGTAAAGGATCTTTTTATTTTGATAAAATACTTTACTATTAAATAAAACTAAAAATATCTCTTCAAAATTTCTAATTACGTCCCATAGGGTATTTTAGAAAAGGCTTAAAACAGCATTAAAGTCTAAAAGAGTAAAATACTTAAAAAAATAAATAAACAATTCGTAAATATTTCTCACGCCACTAACTTAATGAAAGAAAAATTATATTATTTTAACCATACCTCTCTCTCTAATCTCACGATAGTTTTTAAAGAGGTCTAAGAAAAATCCAATTTTATTACATTGTATCCATTATATTAAATTACATTTTGTAAAATTGGATTGCATTACATTTTAAATGTCAAATTGAATATTATTTGTGGAAGGTTTTTAGATAATAAAAAATGTAAAAAGACTTGAAATATAAATACACATTTTGGCAAAATAATTTAAAACTTTACGCAAGTAAAGAATTACGGTAAAAATATCTGACTTCATTAAAATCTTTTGTCATTTCTAAAGTTATCTGTTTGCTTTTTTCTACCTCCGTAAAGGATATTTGTGTTTTTTGAAATATTATACCACTCAGTAATTATGAATACACTTTTCTTTAATCCCAAAGAATATTTTTTAAAAAGTAAGAAACAAGTCAAATTATATTGCATCTTTTACATTAATTAAATTTTATATATTCAATTACATTATATTTTAAGTAATAAATTAAGTTGAAATATTATTTTATCGAAGGTGTTTTGAATAATAAAAATGTAAAACAATTTCTAAAATATAAATACATTTTTTGTCAAAAGAAAAAATAGCTTTGCGCAAGAAAATAATTTCTGTAAATATACCAGTCTTTATTAAAATATATCATGAACAATAATAATTTTTATTTATGGAAATATATCGTGAATTATTCACTATATAACGATAAAAACCATTATTATAATGATTTTTATTTAATTTTTTAACATCAGTAAAGGATATAAAATATTTCTTTAAAAGCAAAATAGCAAATATTTCTATAAAATATTTTACTATTGAATAATTCTTGAAATACCTCTCCTTAGTACCAGAGTATATTTTAAAAGCTCTTAAAGGAATAAAAATGTACTACCTTTTGTTGAGCTTGAATAAGTACACTACATTTAGACTAAGACTGCTAAAATAATAAAACATTTTAATACAGTTGAACATATTTTAACAGAAGAATTAAAACTGTACTTAATAACTAGTATAAAAAATACTGGGTATTATTAAATCTGTTGTCAAAACTTTTTCTATTTGCTCTGCCTAATCTCTGTAAAGGTTATTTTTATTTTAATAAAATACTTTACCATTAAATAAAACTAAATATATCTCTTCGAAATAACTAATTACGTCCCATAGGGTATTTTCGAAAAGAAAAGGCTTAAAAAACAGCATTAAAGTCTAAAAGAGTAAAATACTTAAAAAAATAAAGAATTCTTAAATATTTCTCACGCCACTAACTTAATGAAAGAAAAATTATATTATTTTAACCATACCTCTCTCTCTAATCTCACGATAGTTTTTAAAGAGGTCTAAGAGAAATCCAATTTTATTACATTGTATCCATTACATTAAATTACATTTTGTAAAATTGGATTGCATTACATTTTAAATGTCAAATTGAATTTCATTGTGGCCAAGATATTTTCCAGATAATAAAAATAATTACACTACTCTGAATTGAGAGAAATATACATTTTGACAAAATAGTTTCAAACTTTACGTAAATAAACAATTACGGTAAAAATATCTGACTTCATTAAAATCGCTTGTCATCTCTAATGTTTTCTGTTTGCTTTTCTCTACCTCCGTAAAGGATATTTATGTTCTTTGAAATATTCTACCACTCAGTAATTTTGAATGCTCTTTCTTTAATCCCAGAGGATATTTTGAAAAAAGTGAAAAAGTAGTCGAATTATAGTACATTTCGAACATTAAATTTTGTATATTCAATTAAATTATATTTTAAGTACTAAATTAAATTGCATATTATTTTGTCGAAGGTTTTTGGAATAATAAAAAAATGTAAAAAAAAACTTTTGAAATATAAATACATGTTTTGTCAAAAGAAAAAAATAGCTTTACGAAAGTAAATAATTACAGTAAATATACCAGTCTTTATATAAATATATCACGAATAATAAGGATTTTTATTTAATTTTGTTGATATTTTCCTGATAATAAAAATGTATGAACTACTCTGAATTGAGTAAAATACACATTATAATAAAATAATTTAAAACTTTATGCAAGAAAAAAAATTACGGTAAAAATATCTGACTTCATTAAAATCTTTTCTCCTCTCTAATGTTTTCTGTTTGCTTTTTTCTACATCCGTAAAGGATATTTATGTTTTTTGAAATATCTTACCACTTAGTAATTTTGAATACACTTTTCTTTATTCCCAAAGGATATTTTTAAAAAAGTAAAAAAGAAGTCGAATTATATTACATCTTTTACATTAATTAAATTTTGTATATTCATTTACATTTTATTTCAAGTACTAAATTAAATTGTGTATTATTTTATCGAAGGTTCTTTGACTAATAAAAATACGTAAAAAAATATGAAATATAAATATGTTTTATCAAAAGAAAAAAGTTTTACGCAAGTAAATAATTACGGAAACTGTATCAATCTTTATCAATATATATCGTGAATTATTCACGATATAAAGATGAAAATCATTATTACAATGATTTTTATTTAATTTTCTTAACATCAGTAAAGTATATAAAATATTTCTTTAAAAGCAAAATAGTAAATATTTCTATAAAATATTTTACTATTAAATAATTCTTGAAATACCTCTCCTTAATATCAGAGTATATTTTAAAAGCTCTTAAAGGAATAAAAATATACTACATTTTGTTAAGCTTGATTAAATTATACTACATTTAGAGGAACACTGTTATAATAATAAAACATTTTCAAATACAGTTGAACATATTTTAACAGAAGAATTGAAACTGTACTTAAATAAGTAGGATAAAAATACTGGTTATTATTAAATCTGTTGTCAACACTAATGTTTTCTATTTACTTTGCCTAATCTCCGTAAAGGATATTTTTAATTTAATAAAATACTTTACCAGTAAATAAAACTATATCTCTTCGAAATCCCTAATTACGTCCCATAGGCTATTTTAAAAAATAAAAGGCTTAAAACGGTATTAAAGTCTAGAAGAGTAAAATATTTTTTAAAAAAATACCTAAACAATTTGTAAATATTTCTCACGCGACTAACTTAATGAAAGTCATCTTAGTTTTCACGGAACTTACATGTGGTGACCTACAAAAATTATCATTTTAAGATGGTATTAAACGCAAGTAAACAATTGCGGTAAAAATATCTGACTTTATTAAAATTTTTTGTTATCTCTAATGTTTTCTGTTTGCTTTTTTTCTACCTCCGTTAAGGATATTTATGTTTTTTGAAATATTCTACCACTTAGTAATTTTGAATACATTTTTCTTCAATCCCAGAGGATATTTTTGAAAAAGTAAAAAAGTAAAATTATATTACATTTTATACATTAAATTCTGTAAATTCAATTACATTATATTTTAAGTACTAAATTAAATTGTGTATTATTTTGTCGGTTTTTTTGAATTATAAAAAATGTAAAAAAAAATTCTGAAATATAAATACATGTTTTATCAAAAGAAAAAAAAAGCTTTGCGCAAGTTAATAAGTACGGTAAATGTATCAATCTTTATTAAAATATATCGTGAATTATTCAAGCTATAACGATAAAAATCATTATTATAATGATTTTTATTTAATTTTCTTAACATCAGTAAAGTATATAAAATATTTCTTTAAAAGCAAAGTAGTAAATATTTCTATAAAATATTTTACTATTGAATAATTCTTGAAATACCTCTCCTTAATACTAGAGTATATTTTAAAAACTCTTCAAAGAATAAAAATATACTGCATTTTGTTACGCTTGATTAAATTATACTACATTTAGACAAAGATTGCTATAATAATAGAACATTTTCGAATACAGTTGAACATATTTTAACAAAAGAAATTAAACTGTACTTAATAACTAGGATAAAAATACTGGTTATTATTAAATCTGCTGTCAACACTAACGTTTTCTATTTACTTTTCCTAATCCCCGTAAAGGATGTTTTTATTTTAATAAAATACTTTACCATTAAATAAAAGTAAATATATCTCTTCGAAATTCCTAATTACGTCCCATAGGGTATTTTCAAAAATAAAAGGCTTAAAACGGCATTAAAGTCTAGAAGAGTAAAATAATTAAAAAAAAATACCTAAACAATTCGTAAATATTTCTCACGCGACTAACTTAATGAAAGTCATCTTAGTTTTCACGGAACTTACATGTGGCGACCTACAAAAATTATCATTTTAAGATGGTCTTAAACGCAGGTGATTACCCTATTAGCTTCATTTAAATGCTAATTACTTATCAGTAGGAGATCTAGAAAGATTAGGCATTGCTTTCTCCCAACTGAGAGTCTCTCCCAGACATGATATTCCGATCCCACCCGTTTTATTCGTTTATTCATGGGCTCTTTTCCACGGGATAAAGTGCGGGAGTGATATTAATTTCGAACTAGGACGGGAAATTATTACTGCATTGCCTGGAGACTGGGTTATTAGTGCGGAATTAAAGACTTTTGGGGACAAATATTAGAGAAAGCTCGATCTTACTTTTAAAATTAAAAATTTATTAAAAAATAAATTCTATACTAAATGGACTTAATTAAAATTAAAGAGTTGATTAAGAAAAATAAATTTCTAGGCCAAGTGGCGACAATGGATTTTCATTTGACTGAAAATGCAATTTTTTTCAGTTCTAGGAAATGTAAAATATATATAACAATGAGATAAATTCTTTAAAACTCATGATCTTATAATGATATAATTATTAAAATATGTAATACAATTATTACTAATAACTTTACAAAATTAGAAAAGTAGTTTGTGAATGTTTGAAACAATCTAAGAATAAACATTTTTATTTGATATAGTTCTTTGAAATTTATTAGCTATTTGTCTTTAATATAGGATTATATTAAAAAAGTTAGTTCAAATAAATCCTTTGGTGTCGAAAGATGTATGTCTCATTCATGTGTTAAAATTCGTTTCAAGATTATTAGGTTTCATATGTCCCACCTAAAATGACAATTGAGACTTATATGTCCCAGCTCTTAGCGTAAAAAAGACCATGCACTACATTCACAAAATAATCATTTTTTTGATATTAGAACCCCCATTTACATAAAATATGATCTTCAATACAGCAAAAGTAAACGGAAAATAAATCAGACTCCAAAGTGTTACATACATAAAATTGTTGTCAAAAGTATTGGGTATTATATATTACATCAAAAATTTCTAATGGGATATGTATTTACCAGCCTTTTGTTTAAAAAGGACTTACACTACATTCATAAAATTATCATTTCTTGATATTAAGATCCACATTTACGTAAAATATGATCTTAGATTTACCATAAGTAAAAGGAAAATAAAGCAGACTTCAATAGTTTAAGTAGATCTTGAATTCGAAAACTTTTAAGTTTAAAATATCAAGTCACTATTTACTAAAAACATTTTAAGCGATTAAAAAAATTCAAATGGTAAATATATTTCAGAATACAGAAGCTTGGAATTCTGTTCTGAAATGAACCATTATAAATATATATACACGGGGTATTTTTACTGTTATTTTTTCCCTAACATTTTCCTTCAGCAATAACTAAGTTTTATTAAAACGTCCTTAAAGTATCTTAAAAATAAGTGTGTTTGTATTATTTGTATGAAAGTGCATAGTTTTAGTAAAGATAATTTTTCAAACAACTAATAATTCAAATAATTAAATTTTAACTTAAAATTTTAAGCACTTTTATGTGTATATAGTATGGAACACACAATAAATATTTCACGTACATTGATTAAAAATAAAACAAATTAGTTTTCATAATCCAGTCTTAAATCAATGCTTTTTAAAATTTATCTCTACAAAGTCAGTAATTTAAATTTTTTTTAAATTTAAAATAAACTTATGTTTTGGTGGAAAAATATATGTACGAGATTTTATTTTACATATATTTTACTCCAAGTAAAATTTTTTCAACTGGTTATTCTAAATTCGAACTTTGTGCCACTATACCAGTGTCACTTGGATTCAATTTAGTTGCTATCTTGGTGTTTATATCTGTTTGAAATCAAATTTAAGGCATCTATGAAATTTCAAAACTGACTTTTGCTTTTCCCAATTGCGTTTCTTAAAAATATAAGATTTTATTAATAATATTTAATGAATGTTAAAATTGGAAGGTAAATTATCATTTCTGGAACTATTAATTGTTTAAAAATCATCTTTTTTAAAAATATCCCATGTACATTTCTGTTACTAATAATTTGGTTAGTTTTATGTATATGATAATTGATAGAACTTAGAATAAAATTTAATTGTCAGCGTGGGCATTTACCAAAAATATAAAGAAAAAAGATATAGTAACAGTGAAAATATCTATTTTTCGTGTTGAAGATGTCTAAAGCGTTCATTTCAGATACAAAAATGGATAGAATATATGTTCTAAAACCTAACAATCTGTTATTGTATACGTTAAGGGGTAAATAATTCATAAATTTTAACGGAGTACGATAGCTAGGAATGTAATTAGAGTATTTCAGATATAAATAAAATATAAAACTTTTGTTTAAATCTTTCGTAAGCCATTTATTTCTCATACAACATTTTCAAACTTTCAAAACAATATGTTGATTATATTGAATTAATCAAACAATAGATAACAGTGGAAAACTGTAGCGAGAATTAATCTTCTCATCGTTATAATAGCAAGGCCAGTGTATTATAATGGGTTTTGAGCTTCCCACAGGTGTATTTTGTAAGATCATGTAGTTGGAAAGTAATATTCCCATGGCCTTCGAAACGGTTAAATAAATGTTTAAAACAATCATCTATATTAATGAAGAGAGAAGGGATTTTGTGTGTGTGTCTGTGTCTGCTAACATGATTCAACTTAATCGGTTTTAATTAATAAACAATGATTATCGTCAAAGGAATAAGTAAACTCATTAATAACTACACATAATAGTATTTTCTCTATTTAAATTCGTAAAACATCAGAAAATATCAAGAAATATACTTAACTACATTCGCCTTAAAGTGACTAAATTTATTAACACTCTCTCTGTATTGGCTTGTATTAAATAGTAAACAATAATTATCGTCAAAGGAATAAGTAAACTCATTGATTACTATAAAGAATAGTATTTTCTCTATTTAAATTTTGAAACATCAGAAAATATCAAAATATATACTTAATTGCATTTGCCTTAAAGCGACTAATTTATTAGCACTCTCTCTCTATTGGCTTTTTTTAAATAGTAAACAATAATTATCGTCAAAGGAATAAGTAAACTCATTAATTCCTATAAAGAATAGTATTTTCTCTATTTAAATTGGCAAAGATCAGAAAATATCAAGAAATATACTTAACTGCGTTCGCCTTAAAGTGACTAATTTATTAACACTCTCCCTGTATTGGCTTGTTTTAAATATTAAACAATAATTATCGTCAAAGGAATAAGTAAACACATTAATAATTATACATAATAGTATTTTCTCTATTTGAATTGGCAAAACATAAGAAAATATCAAATATACTGAGCTATATTTGCTTTAAAGTGACTATTTTATTAAAACTCTCTCTGTATTGGCTTGTTTTAAATAGTAAACAATAATTATCGTCAAATGAATAAGTAAACTCATTAATAACCCTAAATAGTAGTATTTTCTCTATTGAAATTAGCAAAACATAAGAAATATCAAAAATATACTTAACTACATTAGCCTTAAAGTGACTAATTTATTAACACTCTCTCCGTATTGGTTTGTTTTAAATAGAAAACAATAATTATCGTCAAAGGAATAAGTAAACTCATTAATTCCTATAAAGAATAGTATTTTATATATTTAAATTGGCAAACATTAGAAGATATAAAAAAATATACTTAACTACATTCGCCTTAAAGTGACTAATTTATTAACACTCTCTCTGAACTGGCTTGTTTTAAACAGAAATCGGCTTACAATGGATTAAATCCCGTATATAATTTATTAATAGTAATATAGAGAATTGAAACATCTATTATTCACTGGATGTGAACATCAGTTTTCAATTCTAGCCTTGAAACACCGATCTATAATTATATTTATACGCCCTTCACTGAAAATTGTATAGAATACATTAGTTCTCGCTGGCAGACAGTTAATTTTACTCAGATGGATGCCCTATTAAGCAAATACGTAATGCAGGTATAAAGAGCCTCGTGCGAATGATTTCTAATTCCCAGTTTCAATTATGTTTCGATACTTTGGCCTGCTTTCATTTCGATCTTCCAAAACAGAGATTCTTCCTTCCATCGTAAGATCTCTTGAGAAATATAGAAGAGTGTCATAATAATTCAATGCGTTAACATTTCTGAAATAGAGTACAAATCATTTTTCATTAAAGCTAATGATTACACGCGTATTTAAT